>JAPTMU010000048.1:370882-620882 GCA_028583405.1 Pogonophryne albipinna
CCCCAGAGTCAGAACTAAACATGGAGAAGCAGCGTTCAGTTATTATGCTCCAAATATCTGGAACAAACTCCCAGAAACCTGCAAGTCCGCTGCAACTCTGACTACTTTTAAATCCAGCAAGAAGACTTTTCTTTTTGCCGCTGCTTTTAATTGAGCTATTCACATCTCACACTGCACTGTAACTTGTTTGTTCTTGTAGCTTTGTTATTCATGTTTTATTATCTTTGCTTTTAAATTAGTGTTTTTAAATGCCATTTTATGATATGTTTCTTAATGCTCTTAATGTCTTCTGTTGTTATAAAGCACTTTGATTAGCGTATAGGGGAGAAAGGCGCTATATAAATAAACTTGCCTTGCCTCGCCTTGGCGACTACAGTTTGGAAATCCTTTGACAAATGTGACCTCTGTCTGTTCTCAGGTTCTTGTGTGACCTGATAAATGTTAAATGTGAAGCCATGTTGTTGTTGTTGTTGTTTCTGCAGGTCGCAGGGTTACATTTACAGGCAACCTGCTTAACGGTCTGCATTGGAAACCGCAACTTCTCACTGCAAGAGAAAATACATTATGTCAATCAACCATTTGTTGACTATTATAGGAAGTGGATGAAGTCGCCGTTATCTCGTCCATTGGTTTGTGGACTACAGTTTTTAAGCCTTGACGTTGGCAATTTAGCCGTTGCTGTTAGTTGTAATCTTGCTAGCTTGTTCTTTTGGAATCGGTATTAAATAACGGGTGAAACAAAGTACAACTGTATGACAAATAAAAGGCCCTTTCATGAACTGACAACACTGTTAAAGTTGTACGGTGGTGGTAGCGACCTGTCAATCACAATCACTTAAAACATTGCAAAAGAGCGCTGCTTTATTGTCGATTGTATTCTAAACAAGACCACTTTACAGTGAAAATCAATGATCATGCTGTTAAACTAGAGAATCAGACCATAAATACAATAAGAACATGTTGAAAACTGAGGTAATATAATGAGTCATTTTTTCATAAACTTTTATAAAAATCAAACTAGTTGAGTCGCCCCCTGCTGGCCATTTAAAGGTCACTCTCGACTGAAATCTCTCAGCAATCATTTGATGGATTGCCTAACCAACATGCATTGAAACCAGAGCATGAATTATAATTAAATCCAGAACTTTTCACTTATCCAGTTAAATATGTCCAAATGTAACCCATAGATTGGTTCTGAACTTTCTACATTCATGATTCCCAGGCAATGTATCTCTTTAATAACAGACAGTACAAATGTATTTACAACTTTTTTAAATGTGACCGTAAACAAACCCACTTCTCAGGAAGGAACATTCTCAGTAGCAGGGACCTGAAATCCGAGAAATCTGAGTCATCTCACATAGTGATTGAACGCAGTCATTTCATGTTTACTTTATGCAGCCTGGACCAGAAAGATCTAATGCCCCTTTGAAACAATGTGATAAGGGGCAGTCATACAGTACAGATATGGGCCTGTAAAGGTAACACTGCAAAAACACATATTTACTCCTAAATTGACTTAGGAAATGTATTGCGTGTCATTTTTAGATAATTGTGAAACATTGACGCCCTGCTACATACAGTAAACCCCTTGTATGACTCATTGAATATGAAGGATTTCCTCGTGCGCACAGTCCCCCCTGCAGATGATTTTGGCGTCCAGGTGGCTCTCTTTGAACAGCAGGTAGTCCTTCAGCCGGTTGGGCAGCGGGGCGGACGCCATGCTGCTGCAGCTCAGGTGTTTCCTGATCACCACTCTGCTCAGGTGAGACAGAGAGCGAGGGTTACCTGGAAGTCACAGAGAACACAACACTTGGACCAAAGTGACAGGAAACGTGTCTAATAAACAGAGGTGGGAAGTAGTGGAGTACAAATACTTTGTTACTGTACTTAAGTACATTGTTCTGGTATCAGTACTTTATTCCACTACTTGTTTTTCTGACGACTTTTTACTTTGACTTCTTACATGTTGAACTCAAATACCTGTACTTTCTACTTCTTACATGTTGAACTCAAATACCTGTACTTTCTACTTCTTACATGTTGAACACAAATACCTGTACTTTCTACTTCTTACATGTTGAACCCAAATACCTGTACTTTCTACTTCTTACATGTTGAACCCAAATACCTGTACTTTCTACTTCTTACATGTTGAACCCAAATACCTGTACTTTCTACTTCTTACATGTTGAACCAAAACACCTGTACTTTCTACTTCTTACATGTTGAACACAAATACCTGTACTTTCTACTTCTTACATGTTGAACCCAAATACCTGTACTTTCTACTTCTTACATGTTGAACTCAAATACCTGTACTTTCTACTTCTTACATGTTGAACACAAATACCTGTACTTTCTACTTCTTACATTTTCCAAACAGCTGGTTCCTTTAGTCTGAATGTGTGTTTGGTGGCGTGATCATTATTCTTTAGAGTCATTGCGTGCCTATTGATTTGAACACGATCCGTGTATCCATCATTTCCTGGTCTTCTCTAAAGAAGAGGGACCAATGGAAACGTTGTCATGTTGCCGTTGTTCAGCATGGAAACATTCATTAGCTAACAATGACATTATTGTTCTATTAATATAAAGGGAGGTCAGGTACTCTTTCAAACAGCTGCTAGTTATGGGTACTTTTTACTGAAGTACATTTCAACGCCTCTTTACTTTGACTTGAGTAAAGAAGTTTAGTCAGTACTTCTACTTTTACCAGAGTATTTTTAAACATGAGTATCTGTACTTCTACTTGAGTTAAGAAGTTTAGTCAGTACTTCCGGCAGTGGCTCAGTCAGTAGGGGCTTGGACTGGGAGCTGTAGGGTTGCCGGTTCAAGTCCCCGACCAGACCTAAATATGGAGTGTGGACTGCTACTTGGAGAGGTCCCAGTTCACCTCCTGCCCTGCCATGGTGCCCTTGAGCAAGGCACCGGACACCCCCCTTCCCCCCCTACTCCCATTGCTCCCCTGGCGCTGTACAATAGCTGCCCACTGCTCCTGATACTAGACTCCTGGTTCTAGGATGGGTTAAAAGCAGAGAACAAATTTGCTCTGCATGTGTGACCATTAAAGAGGGTTTCATCCCTCCCAATTCTATTCTTTTACCAGAGTATTTTTAAACACGAGTATCTGTACTTCTACTTGAGTAAAGGATGTGTTTACTTTTGCCATCTCTGCTAATAAAGCAGGAAGAACAGGTATGTTCATGTGTTCGAAGTGACAGGAAACGTCTAATTGTCTAATTGTTTTTCCCACAGCGTAACTCACATAGCGTCCAGTGGATGTGAGGCCACTCCTTGTGTGCCTCCAGGGTTTTTGTCAGTTTGCTGCAGAGGGAAACCTGACCAACGTATTCGAGGAGGATCGACACGACTCGGCCCACCAGGTTGTCCAGCCAGGAGACGCTGACGAAATCACAAAACTGGAACACGAGAAGATATTAATGCTAATTACACATGGGAAAATGTTACTGAAATTACATATTTCTGACTTATATCCAAACATGGATTGATACACGACTATAAGTGTATGACACCTTTTTTTTTGCACATATTAGGAGCTAGCAATCGGACATATAGCCACGAATTATTTGGCTTGATGCTCAAGGATTTTTCACACACATGTATTGATAGGTAAAACTTTGACCAAAATGTTACTTCCACGGTATAGATCAACTCACAGGGACTTTCTCCTCCTGATCCTGTGAGTACCCAGCCTCGCTCAGCTCCTCCCAGTCGTCCTCATGGTGGCAGCAGAAACACTTCTCTGCATTATATCCGTTGTTGAGCAGCAGCCTCATCATCACCTCGTCCTTCAGGCAGTACTGCAGCGCCGTGGGAAACACCGTGTCATTCAGCACCGTGAAGTAACAGTTCACGTCCGCTTTAGCCGCCAGCAGCAGCTTCACGATGTCGTAGCGCCCCGACCTGACCGCCACCAGGAGGCAGCACAGAGGGTCCAGGTTGGGATTGGCCCCTGATTTGAGCAGAATCTCAGTACAGGTGGCGTCCCCGTTGGAGACGGCGAAGTACAGTGGGCTTTTCCTCATGTCTCCGTAGTTGTCGGAGATGTGAGGGGCTAGCTGAGCGTTGACGTCGAAGCCTTTCTGCAGCAGCAGCTCCAGGCAGCGGGTCTTTCCTCCGTCAGCAGCAGAGTGGACGGGGCTGTGGCCGGAGACACGCAGGGCCCGTCTGGTGGTGATCGGGATCAAAATCCTTAAAGCTCTGATGAAGAAAGAGAGTAGAAATTCTTAAAGAACTTATGAATCAGGAAATATTCTACATGAAGGCTGAGCAGTTCGTTTTTTGAGGCAAAGCAATGGACCTGTCTGTCAATTTACGATACCAACTATTTTAGATTCTGCTCGTTGAACTTAAAGAACAATCAACTTCCTCAACGCACTCACAGGTGGTGTCCCTCGCACGCAGCGTGGTGCACGGGCAGCTGGGAGCTCAGGTTGTGGACATTGGGATTGGCTCCGTTCTGCAGCAGGATGTTGAGACAGTCCGGGTCTCCTGAACCTGCAGCGTCGTACAGAACACTGTCGCCATTTGGTGCCTGGGCGTTCACATCAGCACCTTTTTAAATGTGAAAACAGAAACAGAGTTCAATCAACCATCACAACACAATCAGCCAAGGTACCTGCCAACCTTTTCTCCCAGAAGTCACGTTCCCATACAACAAAACCTCAATGACGTCTCGAGCGAGATATTTATTCTTGATTACTGTCGCAGTTCACGTTATTTTTAAAACAGTAAAGAAAGTAAAAACAATCGTGTTATGGGGTTCAAATAAGTACCTTGTTACGTACCTTAAGTTATATATCTTAATTAAGTATGCTAAGCATGTTAAGAAGTAAGATAGATAGATAGATAGATAATCAATAAAGTATATATATATATATACTGTATGTGTTGCAGGTGAAGTTAGTTACGTAGGTTAATTACAATTAGAACAAGTCAATGTTATCAAAAACTGGGTACACTGGGTTTTCTGGGTAAAAGTCCTGCGTTTGTTAAATGAATCAGTCTGGCCTCCGCCTTAGGTCGTCATTGATTAGACACTAAAACAAATGGCTTTACTTTATGTTTCCATAAGGAGTTCACACACGAAGATGGTGTCGAATCAGTTCAGCATTTATGTGTTCACCGTGTTTGATGAGGAGCTCCAGGACTCCAGAGTGGCTGTACTCCGCAGCGATGCCCAGAGGAGTGACTCCGTACTGGTCCGTCTCTGAAACCTTTCCCCCCCTCTGCAGCAGGAGCTCCATGACAGGAACACAGCCGGCTCTGGAGGCCTCGTGCATGGCCGTCCACTTCTTCAGACACACCTGCTCCACCTGAGCTCCTGCAGCCATCAGACTGGAAACCATCTGATAGGATCCGGCTCTCACTGCTGCACGGAGGAGGAACTGATGGTCAGAGGTGGGAAGTAGTAGAGTACAAATACTTCGTTACTGTACTTAAGTACGTTTTTCTGGTACCAGTAACTCCACTACTTATTTTTCTGACGACTTTTTACTTTTACTTCTTACATGTTGAACCCAAATACCTGTACTTTCTACTTCTTACATGTTGAACCCAAATACCTGTACTTTCTACTTCTTACACTTTGAACACAAATACCTGTACTTTCTACTTCTTACATGTTGAACACAAATACCTGTACTTTCTACTTCTTACATGTTGAACCCAAATACCTGTACTTTCTACTTCTCACATGTTGAACACAAATACCTGTACTTTCTACTTCTTACATGTTGAACCCAAATACCTGTACTTTCTACTTCTCACATGTTGAACCCAAATACCTGTACTTTCTACTTCTTACATGTTGAACTCAAATACCTGTACTTTCTACTTCTTACATGTTGAACCCAAATACCTGTACTTTCTACTTCTTACATGTTGAACCCAAATACCTGTACTTTCTACTTCTTACATGTTGAACCCAAATACCTGTACTTTCTACTTCTTACATGTTGAACACAAATACCTGTACTTTCTACTTCTTACATGTTGAACACAAATACCTGTACTTTCTACTTCTTACATGTTGAACTCAAATACCTGTACTTTCTACTTCTTACATGTTGAACCCAAATACCTGTACTTTCTACTTCTTACATGTTGAACTCAAATACCTGTACTTTCTACTTCTTACATGTTGAACACAAATACCTGTACTTTCTACTTCTTACATGTTGAACACAAATACCTGTACTTTCTACTTCTCACATGTTGAACTCAAATACCTGTACTTTCTACTTCTTACATGTTGAACACAAATACCTGTACTTTCTACTTCTTACATGTTGAACCCAAATACCTGTACTTTCTACTTCTTACATGTTGAACCCAAATACCTGTACTTTCTACTTCTTACATGTTGAACCCAAATACCTGTACTTTCTACTTCTTACATGTTGAACCCAAATACTTGTACTTTCTACTTCTCACATGTTGAACTCAAATACCTGTACTTTCTACTTCTTACATGTTGAACACAAATACCTGTACTTTCTACTTCTTACATGTTGAACCCAAATACCTGTACTTTCTACTTCTCACATGTTGAACTCAAATACCTGTACTTTCTACTTCTTACATGTTGAACCCAAATACCTGTACTTTCTACTTCTTACATGTTGAACACAAATACCTGTACTTTCTACTTCTTACATGTTGAACCCAAATACCTGTACTTTCTACTTCTTACATGTTGAACCCAAATACCTGTACTTTCTACTTCTCACATGTTGAACTCAAATACCTGTACTTTCTACTTCTTACATGTTGAACACAAATACCTGTACTTTCTACTTCTTACATGTTGAACCCAAATACCTGTACTTTCTACTTCTCACATGTTGAACTCAAATACCTGTACTTTCTACTTCTTACATGTTGAACCCAAATACCTGTACTTTCTACTTCTTACATGTTGAACACAAATACCTGTACTTTCTACTTCTTACATGTTGAACCCAAATACCTGTACTTTCTACTTCTCACATGTTGAACTCAAATACCTGTACTTTCTACTTCTTACATGTTGAACACAAATACCTGTACTTTCTACTTCTTACATGTTGAACCCAAATACCTGTACTTTCTACTTCTCACATGTTGAACCCAAATACCTGTACTTTCTACTTCTTACATGTTGAACCCAAATACCTGTACTTTCTACTTCTTACATGTTGAACACAAATACCTGTACTTTCTACTTCTTACATGTTGAACCCAAATACCTGTACTTTCTACTTCTCACATGTTGAACCCAAATACCTGTACTTTCTACTTCTTACATGTTGAACTCAAATACCTGTACTTTCTACTTCTTACATGTTGAACCTGTACTTTCTACTTCTTACATGTTGAACCCAAATACCTGTACTTTCTACTTCTTACATGTTGAACTCAAATACCTGTACTTTCTACTTCTTACATGTTTAACTCAAATACCTGTACTTTCTACTTCTTACATGTTGAACCCAAATACCTGTACTTTCTACTTCTTACATGTTGAACCCAAATACCTGTACTTTCTACTTCTTACATGTTGAACCCAAATACCTGTACTTTCTACTTCTTACATGTTGAACCCAAATACCTGTACTTTCTACTTCTTACATGTTGAACCCAAATACCTGTACTTTCTACTTCTCACATGTTGAACTCAAATACCTGTACTTTCTACTTCTTACATGTTGAACCCAAATACCTGTACTTTCTACTTCTTACATGTTGAACCCAAATACCTGTACTTTCTACTTCTCACATGTTGAACTCAAATACCTGTACTTTCTACTTCTTACATGTTGAACCCAAATACCTGTACTTTCTACTTCTCACATGTTGAACTCAAATACCTGTACTTTCTACTTCTTACATGTTGAACCCAAATACCTGTACTTTCTACTTCTCACATGTTGAACTCAAATACCTGTACTTTCTACTTCTTACATGTTGAACCCAAATACCTGTACTTTCTACTTCTTACATGTTGAACCCAAATACCTGAACTTTCTACTTCTCTCATTTCCCAAACAGCTGGTTCCTTTAGTCTGAATGTGTGTTTGGTGGCGTGATCATTATTCTTTAGAGTCATTGCGTGCCTATTGATTTGAACACGATCCGTGTATCCATCATTTCCTGGTCTTCTCTAAAGAAGAGGGACCAATGGAAACGTTGTCATGTTGCCGTTGTTCAGCATGGAAACATTCATTAGCTAACAATGACATTATTGTTCTATTAATATAAAGGGAGGTCAGGTACTCTTTAAAACAGCTGCTAGTTATGGGTACTTTTTACTGAAGTACATTTCAAAGCCTCTTTACTTTTACTTGAGTAAAGATGTTTAGTCAGTACTTCTACTTTTACCAGTGTATTTTTAAACACGAGTATCTGTACTTCTACTTGAGTAAAGGATGTGTGTACTTCTACTTGAGTAAAGGATGTGTGTACTTCTACTTGAGTAAAGGATGTGTGTACTTTTGCCCTCTCTGCTGATGATCAGTTTGAAACATAGCTCAATACGTCGTAGACTATACCAAACGTGAGGAAGTGTTCTGACCTAAAAGCAGCGGGGTTTCGTTCTTGCTGTTGGTCGTGTGAGGAGAAGCGCCGTTCTCCAACAACAGCTTCACGTTTTCCAACAAATCATCTCCAACCGCTAAAGTCAGGAAGGTCTCGCCCTCCGAAGTCTTTTCCTCCAGAGTCAGACGGAAAGACGCTGAAGAGCACGAGAAAAAGTTGGTAATTATAACACTTTATTTAGTGATTAAAAAACCTGTTCTTCAACTCCACCATGTCAGTTCTCTAAGTTCAGCTAAACTTTGAGACAAACATTGACCGTGTAGCTCAGATTTGAACCTTGTATGACCTTTCATCATTTATCCGTCCTCTTTTTCATTTCTGGAGACTTGTACTTGATGCCTTTTTCCCTGCAAAGAGGCCACGAAACTTGACCATATACGTTTTTTTAAACCGGACTCTCAGCGGTATTTTTAATATCAAATAATTGTTTCTGTCATAATGTGAATATCTTTCTCAGTTTCTCTCATCAAATGGTTAAAAAGTTTGTCACAGTTATTCAATGTGAAACCTTATTTTAAAGCCTCATGTAGAAGTTGAACATTGATGCGGACAATGCAGACGCTGATAATGGAACAAAATGAATGCAAAAGTATAAATGTTAAAGTTAATTTATTAAATAGTATAAAAAGAAATAGATATTTTACATGTATTCTGATGATTTCTAGTTTGGATTTAACATTTAATGTATTTAATGCAATAATAATTCAGATAATACATAACCATCGGTTTGGTTTTTTCTCGTCTATTCTCTAAACTGTGAAATAAATTGTAGTAAAATTGTGGACCTCTTACCCACCGTACAGCACCGTCTCCAGGACCAGAACCAGAGGTTGCACCACCGCCCAGTGCAGAGGAAACCAGCCGCGCTCATCCGCCTGACTGAAGGATGCTGGGAAATCACAGAGCTGCCGCAGAGCCAACATGTCACCTGCAGAGACATTTCAGTACTTTTCAAGGAGAATATATTAATATGTTACTTTATTGTATCTCTATCGCACAGCAGAGGTGGGAAGTAGTGGAGTACAAATACTTTGTTACTGTACTTAAGTACATGTTTCTGGTATCAGTACTCCACTACTTATTTTCCTTACGTCTTTTTACTTTGACTTCTTACATTTTGAACCCAAATACCTGTACTTTCTACTTCTTACATGTTGAACCCAAATACCTGTACTTTCTACTTCTTACATGTTGAACTCAAATACCTGTACTTTCTACTTCTTACATTTTGAACACAAATACCTGTACTTTCTACTTCTTACATGTTGAACTCAAATACCTGTACTTTCTACTTCTTACATGTTGAACACAAATACCTGTACTTTCTACTTCTTACATGTTGAACACAAATACCTGTACTTTCTACTTCTTACATGTTGAACTCAAATACCTGTACTTTCTACTTCTTACATGTTGAACCCAAATACCTGTACTTTCTACTTCTTACATGTTGAACTCAAATACCTGTACTTTCTACTTCTTACATGTTGAACACAAATACCTGTACTTTCTACTTCTTACATGTTGAACTCAAATACCTGTACCTTCTACTTCTTACATGTTGAACACAAATACCTGTACTTTCTACTTCTTACATGTTGAACCCAAATACCTGTACTTTCTACTTCTTACATGTTGAACCCAAATACCTGTACTTTCTACTTCTTACATGTTGAACTCAAATACCTGTACTTTCTACTTCTTACATGTTGAACTCATATACCTGTACTTTCTACTTCTTACATGTTGAACACAAATACCTGTACTTTCTACTTCTTACATGTTGAACTCAAATACCTGTACTTTCTACTTCTTACATGTTGAACACAAATACCTGTACTTTCTACTTCTTTCATGTTGAACACAAATACCTGTACTTTCTACTTCTTACATGTTGAACTCAAATACCTGTACTTTCTACTTCTTACATGTTGAACTCAAATACCTGTACTTTCTACTTCTTACATGTTGAACTCAAATACCTGTACTTTCTACTTCTTACATGTTGAACTCAAATACCTGTACTTTCTACTTCTTACATGTTGAACACAAATACCTGTACTTTCTACTTCTTACATGTTGAACCCAAATACCTGTACTTTCTACTTCTTACATGTTAAACTCAAATACCTGTACTTTCTACTTCTTACATGTTGAACACAAATACCTGTACTTTCTACTTCTTACATGTTGAACTCAAATACCTGTACTTTCTACTTCTTACATGTTGAACACAAATACCTGTACTTTCTACTTCTTACATGTTGAACCCAAATACCTGTACTTTCTACTTCTTACATGTTGAACACAAATACCTGTACTTTCTACTTCTTACATGTTGAACACAAATACCTGTACTTTCTACTTCTTACATGTTGAACCCAAATACCTGTACTTTCTACTTCTTACATGTTGAACTCAAATACCTGTACTTTCTACTTCTTACATGTTGAACACAAATACCTGTACTTTCTACTTCTTCATGTTGAACACAAATACCTGTACTTTCTACTTCTTACATGTTGAACTCAAATACCTGTACTTTCTACTTCTTACATGTTGAACTCAAATACCTGTACTTTCTACTTCTTACATGTTGAACTCAAATACCTGTACTTTCTACTTCTTACATGTTGAACTCAAATACCTGTACTTTCTACTTCTTACATGTTGAACACAAATACCTGTACTTTCTACTTCTTACATGTTGAACCCAAATACCTGTACTTTCTACTTCTTACATGTTGAACACAAATACCTGTACTTTCTACTTCTTACATGTTGAACACAAATACCTGTACTTTCTACTTCTTACATGTTGAACCCAAATACCTGTACTTTCTACTTCTTACATGTTAAACTCAAATACCTGTACTTTCTACTTCTTACATGTTGAACACAAATACCTGTACTTTCTACTTCTTACATGTTGAACTCAAATACCTGTACTTTCTACTTCTTACATGTTGAACACAAATACCTGTACTTTCTACTTCTTACATGTTGAACCCAAATACCTGTACTTTCTACTTCTTACATGTTGAACACAAATACCTGTACTTTCTACTTCTTACATGTTGAACACAAATACCTGTACTTTCTACTTCTTACATGTTGAACACAAATACCTGTACTTTCTACTTCTTACATGTTGAACACAAATACCTGTACTTTCTACTTCTTACATGTTGAACCCAAATACCTGTACTTTCTACTTCTTACATGTTGAACTCAAATACCTGTACTTTCTACTTCTTACATGTTGAACTCAAATACCTGTACTTTCTACTTCTTACATGTTGAACACAAATACCTGTACTTTCTACTTCTTACATGTTGAACACAAATACCTGTACTTTCTACTTCTTACATGTTGAACCCAAATACCTGTACTTTCTACTTCTTACATGTTGAACCCAAATACCTGTACTTTCTACTTCTTACATGTTGAACACAAATACCTGTACTTTCTACTTCTTACATGTTGAACACAAATACCTGTACTTTCTACTTCTTACATGTTGAACACAAATACCTGTACTTTCTACTTCTTACATGTTGAACACAAATACCTGTACTTATCTACTTCTTACATGTTGAACACAAATACCTGTACTTATCTACTTCTTACATGTTGAACCCAAATACCTGTACTTTCTACTTCTTACATGTTGAACACAAATACCTGTACTATCTACTTCTTACATGTTGAACCCAAATACCTGTACTTTCTACTTCTTACATGTTGAACACAAATACCTGTACTTTCTACTTCTTACATGTTGAACACAAATACCTGTACTATCTACTTCTTACATGTTGAACCCAAATACCTGTACTTTCTACTTCTTACATGTTGAACACAAATACCTGTACTTTCTACTTCTTACATGTTGAACACAAATACCTGTATTTTCTACTTCTTACATGTTGAACACAAATACCTGTACTTTCTACTTCTTACATGTTGAACACAAATACCTGTACTTCTACTTCTTACATGTTGAACCCAAATACCTAGTACTTTCTACTTCTTACATGTTGAACTCAAATACCTGTACTTTCTACTTCTTACATGTTGAACACAAATACCTGTACTTTTCTACTTCTTACATGTTGAACACAAATACCTGTACTTTCTACTTCTTACATGTTGAACTCAAATACCTGTACTTTCTACTTCTTACATGTTGAACTCAAATACCTGTACTTTCTACTTCTTACATGTTGAACCCAAATACCTATACTTTCTACTTCTTACATGTTGAACTCAAATACCTGTACTTTCTACTTCTTACATGTTGAACCCAAATACCTATATTTTCTACTTCTTACATGTTGAACTCAAATACCTGTACTTTCTACTTCTTACATGTTGAACCCAAATACCTATACTTTCTACTTCTTACATGTTGAACACAAATACCTGTACTTTCTACTTCTTACATGTTGAACTCAAATACCTGTACTTTCTACTTCTTACATGTTGAACTCAAATACCTGTACTTTCTACTTCTTACATGTTGAACCCAAATACCTGTACTTTCTACTTCTTACATGTTGAACTCAAATACCTGTACTTTCTACTTCTTACATGTTGAACACAAATACCTGTACTTTCTACTTCTTACATGTTGAACACAAATACCTGTACTTTCTACTTCTTACATGTTGAACTCAAATACCTGTACTTTCTACTTCTTACATGTTGAACTCAAATACCTGTACTTTCTACTTCTTACATGTTGAACCCAAATACCTGTACTTTCTACTTCTTACATGTTGAACTCAAATACCTGTACTTTCTACTTCTTACATGTTGAACTCAAATACCTGTACTTTCTACTTCTTACATGTTGAACACAAATACCTGTACTTTCTACTTCTTACATGTTGAACACAAATACCTGTACTTTCTACTTCTTACATGTTGAACACAAATACCTGTACTATCTACTTCTTACATGTTGAACCCAAATACCTGTACTTTCTACTTCTTACATGTTGAACACAAATACCTGTACTTTCTACTTCTTACATGTTGAACACAAATACCTGTATTTTCTACTTCTTAAATGTTGAACACAAATACCTGTACTTTCTACTTCTTACATGTTGAACACAAATACCTGTATTTTCTACTTCTTACATGTTGAACTCAAATACCTGTACTTTCTACTTCTTACATGTTGAACCCAAATACCTATACTTTCTACTTCTTACATGTTGAACTCAAATACCTGTACTTTCTACTTCTTACATGTTGAACACAAAATACCTGTACTTTCTACTTCTTACATGTTGAACACAAATACCTGTACTTTCTACTTCTTACATGTTGAACTCAAATACCTGTACTTTCTACTTCTCACATGTTGAACTCAAATACCTGTACTTTCTACTTCTTACATGTTGAACCCAAATACCTGTACTTTCTACTTCTTACATGTTGAACTCAAATACCTGTACTTTCTACTTCTTACATGTTGAACTCAAATACCTGTACTTTCTACTTCTTACATGTTGAACCCAAATACTGTACTTTCTACTTCTTACATGTTGAAACTCAAATACCTGTACTTTCTACTTCTTACATGTTGACTCAAAATACCTGTACTTTCTGACTTCTTACATGTTGAACCCAAATACCTGTACTTTCTACTTCTTACATGTTGAAACACAAATACCTGTACTTTCTACTTCTTACATGTTGAACTCAAATACCTGTAACTTTCTACTGTCTTACTGTTGAACTCAAATACCTGTACTTTCTACTTCTTACATGTTGAACCCAAATACCTGTACTTTCTACTATCTTACATGTTGAACTCAATACCTGTACTTTCTACTTCTTACATGTTGAACTCAAATACCTATACTTTCTACTTTCTTACATGTTGAACTCAAATACCTGTACTTTCTACTTCTTACATGTTGAACCCAAATACCTGTACTTTCTACTTCTTACATGTTGAACTCAAATACCTGTACTTTCTACTTCTTACATGTTGAACCCAAATACCTGTACTTTCTACTTCTTACATGTTGAACCCAAATACCTGTATTTTCTACTTCTTACATGTTGAACTCAAATACCTGTACTTTCTACTTCTTACATGTTGAACCCAAATACCTATACTTTCTACTTCTTACATGTTGAACTCAAATACCTGTACTTTCTACTTCTTACATGTTGAACACAAATACCTGTACTTTCTACTTCTCACATGTTGAACTCAAATACCTGTACTTTCTACTTCTTACATGTTGAACCCAAATACCTGTACTTTCTACTTCTTACATGTTGAACTCAAATACCTGTACTTTCTACTTCTTACATGTTGAACCCAAATACCTGTACTTTCTACTTCTTACATGTTGAACCCAAATACCTGTACTTTCTACTTCTTACATGTTGAACTCAAATACCTGTACTTTCTACTTCTTACATGTTGAACCCAAATACCTGTATTTTCTACTTCTTACATGTTGAACTCCAAATACCTGTACTTTCTACTTCTTACATGTTGAACCCAAATACCTGTATTTTCTACTTCTTACATTTTGAACCCAAATACCTGTACTTTCTACTTTCTTACATTTTGAACCCAAATACCTGTACTTTCTACTTCTTACATTTTGAACCCAAATACCTGTACTTTCTACTTCTTACATGTTGAACACAAATACCTGTACTTTCTACTTCTCTCATTTTCCAAACAGCTGGTTCCTTTAGTCTGAATGTGTGTTTGGTGGCGTGATCATTATTCTTTAGAGTCATTGCGTGCCTATTGATTTGAACACGATCCGTGTATCCATCATTTCCTGGTCTTCTCTAAAGAAGAGGGACCAATGGAAACGTTGTCATGTTGCCGTTGTTCAGCATGGAAACATTCATTAGCTAACAATGACATTATTGTTCTATTAATATAAAGGGAGGTCAGGTACTCTTTAAAACAGCTGCTAGTTATGGGTACTTTTTACTGAAGTACACTTCAAAGCCTCTTTACTTTCACTTGAGTAAAGAACGTTTAGTCAGTACTTCTACTTTTACCAGAGTATTTTTAAACACGAGTATCTGTACTTCTACTTGAGTTAAGGATGTGTGTACTTCTGCCTTCTCTGATCAGTGGTTATTGTTTCTGTGTTTGTCTTTATCATTACTGGAAAACTATTGGGCCAATTGTTATGAAACGTTGTGGAATTGTTCAGCATTGGCCAAGGAACCCGTTAAATGTTGAACACGATCCGCATTTTAATGTTTTACTTTTGTTAACTTTGCAATGCAATGACCCAAGGAAGAACCAGCTAAATTATACTAATTCCTTTCATGGAAAACAAACGTTGTAATAAACCTGTTTCTGATTCTTTGTCAAACGATATTCCCCCCTTGGTGTTTTGGTTTTTACGCTTTACAGATTCTGAGAAAGCATAATTTTAAACTTTTTTTTTGTATTTGTATATTTTCTGGGTCAACTAACATCCAGTCTATTTGACCAAGGACTCAAGACGTCATCATCTCTTATACTGACAAAACATTTATTGATGTTGTTTTAAAACAAGTTTTGATTGCTAACCATAGCCAGGTTTGACTCTGTACCTTGTTTGATGGCCCCCCACGAGCTTCAGAGCCTCACATCTAGATGTTAAAACAGAAAGACGGCTTTAAATATTTAGAAAAATTAAAACACGTTGAATTTGATATTCCTAGTGAAGTTGTTTCATGTTGCTGCACCTCTCTGGTCTCTGAACCGACTCCTGGATGCTCCTCTGAACATCGTAGTGCATAAGATCGTCTTCATCAAGGTCCTCAGCTGCATCCATCCTACTGACAACACACACACACACACTTCACATGATTTTCAACAGTACAAGCAGATACACTGATTCCTGCCAATGGATAAACTACACATGTTGTGGGTAATATACGGAAGACTATTTGGACCACATGTGAACATCTGATCATCTCCAGTCGGTATAAAGTAATGAAATACTTTGTTTGCCAAACTAACCATCACATGGATTGCCTTTTGTTGAAATGTGCTTTTATAAATACTTGCTTTGCCTACATCTAAATATAAGACCAGATATCGTCTTATATTTGGGATTCATCATTTTGTAATATGGCATAAGTGTTGTATTTCCCTTGTCTTAAAAGCTTCATTAAAGTCATGTCATTTTCACATTTGTATTTGTTGTCTTCTCCAACTTTCCGATAATATTTCCATTACTGATTGTTATTTATCAAAAATGCCATTGTGTAAGTATTTTATGAAGCACCAAAAGTCGACTCTACAACATCGACATCGAGGCATTTGATTAAAAATATTGTGATTCCACAAAATGTGTTTCATCTTATATGTAATATTGCTGTTTTGAATGCTGATCTGACGGCACTAGCTTTTAGTTTGTATCTAGGCCACAGCTCTCATGTCTCAGTGAGTTGTGTTCATTCATTCAGACTCCAAAATCACAAATACATTTAAATTAACCTGCCTTTTCTTTCTTTCCGATTTGATATCGGCTCTATTTTCAGACGAGTTTGACCCCTGACCTAATCAGATATAATAAGTGTTGCTCAACAAACCACAGTATGTACACAATGTTTTTAATTTAACATCATTCTGTAGAAGAAAACTTGCAAAACACACCTGTAACGTGACAAAAACTGCACTGAATCAGTCTCACCTGATAAATGTGTCAGTGTTCGAGTCAAAGGACGAAGCAGCAGCAGCAGCACAGTGTTTCTGTCATGGCCGAAGTCCTCACACACACACACACACACACACACAAACACACTCCACAACACTATTTATAGGTGTCACCTGTTCCAGTGTATTTAACATGCAGGCCGTTCAGCGGCACCTAATGGAGTGTAATGTCGCTCTGCACATTTCCCACAGCTAATGATAAGCAATAATGAAGTGGTCTGCTGTATGAATATTTATTGTGTCATTATGATCCGCCGTGTGCTCAAAACACCGTTAAAAAACAAGTCGATGACAACCTGCTGAAGTATTGAAGAGGCTTCAAGAGGGAAATTACTTTTAACCTGATCTCCAGCTGCGGCTGACCTTCGACCTCTTTGATTAGCATTTTAAAGTACTTTTTTCATGTCTATTTACTACCAATTATTTAAGCTCCAAAACATACTGCCAAAAGAGGGAAAATAAAGGTTTTCCTGGCCTCAACACATAAAGCAAGATCTTGTATATTTTATCATTTTAATCACAATGTAGCGGCAAAAGAGCAGTTTTCTGAAACACCAATATTAAAATGTTGACATGAAGTCATGTGACCGTGCTGTAGGTCCTCTATAGCCAACATTAGCCGCCTTTAGCTTAGCGGTGGTGACGTGAAGTCATGTGACCGTGCTGTAGTTCCTTTATAGCCCAACATTAGCCGCCGTTAGCTTAGCGGTGGTGAGGTGAAGTCATGTGACCGTGCTGTAGTTCCTTTATAGCCCAACATTAGCCGCCTTTAGCTTAGCGGTGGTGAGGTGAAGTCATGTGACTGTGCTGTAGTTCCTTTATAGCCCAACATTAGCCGCCGTTAGCTTAGCGGTGGTGACGTGAAGTCATGTGACTGTGCTGTAGTTCCGTTATAGCCCAACATTAGCCACCTTTAGCTTAGCGGTGGTGACGTGAAGTCATGTGACCTTACTACAGCATTTCACCTCAAAAATCATGTGATTTGAATCCACTCCAAAATGTTATCTTATTTGTCCCATGCTACACCCTTCTATAAATGTACATGAAAATCAAACCAGTATTTTTTAACTCACTTCCTTGATGGAGCAAAAAATAAAGTTGTTTACAAAATTGTGCTTATAAAAACCAGAAATAACAAAGCTTAAAAAACAGAAACGTCCTTTTAAAATATGCAGGAATCTAGCAGAGGAAATCCATAATGTGTTCATATGATGCGTTCGAGGTCCTGGCTGTAGAGGTCGAGCTCCTGGTACAGTATGAAGTGTTTCAGACTGGGGGGGAAAATGTGCGAGTCCATGACTTCAGGTTTGTTGAGTCTCTTCAGGGTCAGACGCCTCCGGATCTCCAGTCTGCAGAGGTGCCGCAGGGAGCGAGGGCTGTCTGGAGGGCAAGGTAAAAAAATAATGGGTTTTACTTTATTAGTTCATTCTTCCATAAAACACAGAACTTGTGCAGGAAAGATACCAAACATATTCAGCTCATTTTCAGGTTCACATTAGTATTCAATGTCTCTTCTGGGACATGTCTCCATGCTTTAATGTTCACAAAGCTCTTTATTTTTCTCTTTCACCCTCTGAAACCAGAGCCCCGTCTTCTCTGATTGGTTAGCTGGCTGGCTCTGTTGTGATTGGTCAACCACTTAGAGATGTCCCGCCCCTTGCCTATCACGTACGATGAGTTGTAGTAATAGAAGCGAAAGAGTTACATGATGATGTTACTATAAGTAAACAAAGGAGTCCAATGGAGGCGTTTCAGGCAGGGGGGGGGGGATATGTGGGAGAGAAAATCCCGGGAAACACAGGGATTTTAGCCTTTGCAGACCATTTACATGCACTCAAACCTATAGAACACATCAAAGGAGAGGTAAACCCCCAAAACAATTAAAGGGCCTCGTTTAAAGTGATATTTCTTGTTATTGATGAGTCTTTATCTCAGGTAAGGTTTTGCACCTTGCCTCCAGCCTGATAATAATCTTGAATGAACTCACTGAGGATGTCGCAGATGTCGGGCCACTCTCTCTGTTTCTTCAGGAGCAGCCTGAGTTTGGAGCAGATCTGGACGTGGTTGACGTAGTCGAGCAGAGTCCGGACCACCGTGCCGGACAGATGCATGACGCAGCAGAGGCTCATGAACTCACAGAACTGCAGAGAGGACGGACAATCACAAAGTCAACAATGTCTTCTCTAGAAGTAAACACTCTTAACATTATATATAAATGTGCAACTCTTTCCAGTTTCCCCCCTTGTTCTAACTTAGCTGATGTCACTTACTGGACTTTTGCTTGGATTATTGGCAACGTTTTCATTATTCATTAAATATTGTCATTTGGGTTAAAATAGTTCCCTTGTTGCGTACTTTAAGTTACGTATCTGAAAAGAAGGCTAACCAAATGACGTAAGTAAAATAAACTACGTAGGTTAATTTTCGAACCTAGCTGATGTCACTTACTGGAATCTTCCCCTGCCCTTCATTGGCTTCACGGACATCGTCATCATGGTGGCAGTGAAAGCAGCGCTCCACCTTGTATCCGTTGTTGAGCAGCAGCCTCATCATCACCTCGTCCTTCAGGCAGTACTGCAGCGCCGTGGGAAACACCGTGTCGTTCAGCACCGTGAAGTAACAGTTCACGTCCGCTTTAGCCGCCAGCAGCAGCTTCACGATGTCGTAGCGCCCCGACCTGACCGCCACCAGGAGGCAGCACAGAGGGTCCAGGTCCGTCTTCGCTCCGGCCACCAGCAGGATTTTAGAGCACTCCACGTCCCCGTTTGAGACGGCGAAGTACAAGGCGCTCCTCCTCATGTCGCTGTAGTTCTCTGAGTTTCTGGCGTTCATGCGGTAGTTCACGTCGAAGCCACAGGCCAGCAGGTGCTTCAGGCAGCGGCTCTGACCTCCCTCTGACGCCGAGTGGACCGGACTCTGACCCACTGCTTTGATCGCCTTCTTGGTGGTCAGAGGAATCAGCATCTTGAGAGCACTGTGGGGAAAACACAAGCAGTTAAATGTTCTGCTGTGATCAAGTCTCACTGGCGTCCACTGCTTCGGCCGGAGAATTCACAAGACGTACTGCAACCACGAGTTAACACAACTGCTGCTAAACCCTTCTGAAGATCTCTACCCCAGACCCATGTATTTAGCCAGTTCTGAGAGAAGAATCAACATGCTGCATAACAAGATAAACCATAACACCTCTATCAGCTGACGCCAACAGGCAGGAACAGGGAGACAAAACACAGAGAGCAGTTCAAGGTTGCAGGACTGTGCTCAGCGAGGGCGGCACAAACAGATAAACTGGGTCATGTCAGAGAATATTTTAATCTGATCATTTGTAATATTGAGTTTCTCAGCGTTCCTGGGAACCTGTCTTTATTACAAACATCTGCTTCCCATTAAATCGCAATATCCCCTTGCGGCAACTTGAACTGGGTAACAGGTCAAAGGTTCATCTTCCTTCTGCTGGATAATGAATATTGTAGACACAGAGGAGCCCTTGTACTGACTATCTGGCATTGATTAGATAGAGTTGCAATAGGTCCGTCCCTCTTCTATTGTTATCTGTGTTGGTTTTTCTCGCGTCCAGGAGAGAAGCTTAAAAGGAGACTAAATGGAGTCTCTGAGATGGGGTCAAATTGGTACTTTAATTAAAAATAAAGGCGCGGTTATGTTACAAACAGAATATGTGTTCGACAGAAAAAGCAGTCTGTCTCTGGGGCCTCGCAGGTAAAGAAAAAGGGCCGTCTCCTCAGGTTCCGCTGTTTATATATCCTCTGCTGGCTCCTCCCAGCGGGCCGGCGCGCCACGTCTTAATGTCCGTTGTTTCGCATATCAGAGGATACAGACATTGTACATTCAATATATATCTAAACACGGCTTTTTCTCTTCCTTAACTCTTTCATGACTTTTCATTTAACACATTCTAACCGCTGTAATCAATACTCCAAAAAGTACAGGAAATACTTCACAGCTGGAGTTTCTGGTCGTTCCGGAAGTTGTCACATGCTACTCACATCTGTAAACAATAACGTACTCAAATAAACTGTACCTTCATTTAATATTCAACAACAATAATAATATCTCGACGTCTGTAGTTGTAGTGTTGAAATCAGTAGGTTTCGGTGTGCAACATCATATCATCTCGCTGCTAAATTCACCTCTATAGTAAATGATATATTAGCCTCATGCTAAATGCTAACCGGAGATGAAGGATTTTCAGAATAAAAGCTTAACAACTGGTTGTGCACAGGAACTTCTGGTTTTTCAGTATAAAACAGCTTTTAAACTGACGGTATGTTTTATGGTTCATTATGTTATCAAAACATTGATTTTAATTTCTAACACTATATATGTGGATCTAAATTCTTTTGTCTTCAGAGTTTCGCGTGGTGGCCTACAGTTAACATCTGTGATAAACTGAGCGAAGCTCTCCGGCCGTTTCTCTGTGAACTTTCAATAAATCTCAAGGTGTTTGATTAAACAATGATTCCAGTGTCCATGTTTCCTGCACCGCTCTGAAGTTTCCGTAACAGGTCAAAGTTATGGGCCTAGGAAAATATTTCCCCAACAAAGAAGCTCACTCGAAGTGTCCGTTGAACGCGGCCTTGTGGAGCGGCAGGTGTCCGGTGGTGCTGGGCAGGTTGGGGTCGGCTCCGTTGTCGAGCAGCAGCTGAATGCAGGCGGTGTTTCCTGATCCGGACGCGTCCAGCAGGATACTCTCACCGTTACAGGCCTGAGCGTTCACGCTGCTACCTGCAACAAGAGGAGATTGGACCTTTGTACAAAGAAACTCAGTGTCTTCAGATGTGTAGGGGGGAAGTTAAGTTAATTTGTACAAGTGTAATCATTGCTGTCGATAACATTCTCACTGCCAACTCGTCAAGTAGATTAATCAGTGGCCCTACACTTCAAACTACAGTGCATTTGGTCCTTCTACAATGTCAGTTTGGTGGCATAACGAATGTAGGTTTACTTGCTCAACAATGTTAGGATAAAGCAACTGTAGTACTGGATTAATTCAGTTAAATTGTGTTTTCAGCGGAAAAAATAAATAACTTTGAGTAGCATTGGTGTTTGTTAAGAAACTGGTATTAATTCCATTAGATACTGTAAGTCAACTTTGACATTTTTTGGCCCCCCTGAGCAAACTCCTCCTTTATTAACATCCGTTCCTTTTGGCGTACATTAACGACATTAATACGTTTACATTGTTACATAGTTATCCTAAAGCCTGGTTCTTCTTAGCCACATACTAAAGATGCATTAGTGCGTGGGTATAGGAAACCGTGAGCACTTCCCAATCATCAGTATTTAACAACTTTGGAGTCCTGATCAAAGGTTTTGGCTAATGCTAACAAGTACTAAAAGACAGTCTGTAATTTCAATATTCCCATATCTACCCATGTTGAATGAACTGTCTTTCCACGGTTTCTAAACCTGCCGTTAAGCTCTTCAGACTGACCACAGTTCAGCAGAATCTCGATGATGTTGTAGTGTGAATGCTCTGCAGCCACGGCGAGCGGCGTCCCCCCCGACACGTCCTTCTGGTTGACCTGGCCTCCGTTCCTCAGCAGCAGCATCAGGATGTCCACGTTTCCCACCTTGGCCGCCTCGTGCATCGCGGTCCATCGCTTCCTGCACACCTGCTCCACCCAGGTGTGGTGAGCCACCAGCAGCTGTGTGATCTCCAGAGAGGCGGCCTTCACCGCTGTGAAGGAAGGAACATTTTTATTTCCAAATAACTTTTAATTATAATGCTGTTGATGTATTGTGATTTTAAAAAGGTGTCTATTATCATCTGGCTGGGGACAACAGCTGGAAATGAGCAATGTTGGCTATTTACTGTTTTGTTTTGACAGTCGATCAATGGGACTGTCCACGATACTATAAACAAATAAACTCAACTAAATATAGAAATGTGTGTTTTTAAGGTTTAGCAAGACTGGGATTACTTTTTTAATTTATAAAATTGTTTTAATTGAAACAATGAACCTGATAATGTGTAGTGCAAAAGTTGAGGGACATGCGGAGAATAATCGCCAACTTCCATCGTACGGCGCTTTTAGCCTCTTTGAACTCTTTTTCCAATGTTTACATCAACATAGCCGTTACTCTGGCACTACCCTCAGGACAACTTTTTGAATTAACACCATTGGTGGCAAAGATGTTTTCCAATAACAAAGGTCCCCAATTGTCCCTCGACTTAGCAACCAACAAACCCCAGAGGTCTACTTTTTGTTATTTTCACATATTTATCCTATGTTTTCAATCAACCAAGCAAGCAGTCAGTTAATTTGCTCCAAATTACTTTATATTATTCTTCTGTGCTTTGATAACGATTTTCTTTGATTTCCAATGTATCGGGGTCTTGGGGACGCCAGTCAAGATCACCTAACCGCAGCCTATGCCATTTTCAATGGTTTTAAAATGTGTTTTTTTCAGATAACATTATGGATGTTTAAATTAGTCACACCATTAGTCTTATTAACCCCCCCCCGTGTTACCCAGCAGCAGCGGGGACTCGTTCCTGGTGTTGGTGTTGTGAGGTGATGCACCGTGCTCCAGAAGGTTCTTCACGTTCTGCACCAGCCCGGCTGTCACTGCCAGAGTCAGCGCCGTCTCCCCCCCCCCCGCCGTCCTCTCCTCCAGGCTGAGTCCCTGAGCTGTCACTGACACCACACACACCACACACACACACACACACACACACACACACACACACACACACACACACCACACACACACACACACACACACACACACACACACACACACACACACACACACCACACACACACACACACACACACACACACACAGGTTGATGTCGTCAATGGTCAACATGTGCTGGATGAAGATAGGCAGCATCATTTCGTAGTTTTGTGTCTCCCCTATATTGACATTCAACCCTAATGCGACCTGATGCTTCATCTTCTGCAACAGAGTCGTGCAATGATGAGGATTTTTGTTGGCCGAACCAGAAATTGGCATCCTCCTGACTTCCTTGACAAAACGTGTTGGGGAAACACTGAATGTCCTCTTCCAACATGAGAGTAACATGATAACAAAGGTATCCCAACTGTAGCTGTGAACATGACAGCATGTGTGATTACCTAGAAGAGCATCAGGACTGTTTGAGGCAGATGATAGCTATGTGATTAACATGATGATTCAGCCTCTATGGAGATAGACATCAAGCATGCTCATTTCTGACATGGAGCTAATCTGAAGTAAACATTGAATACTGCTTTCTATTCCTCCATCTTGTGACTGTGTAACTCCCTCTCTTGGATATCAGCATGTGAAGGACACTGCTCAGGAACTAGTTGATGCTCTGTATGTGATGACTCCTTCCATTCTGGAGAGGATCACAGATACATGGATCCTGAGGATCACAGATACATGGATCCTGAGGCTGAAGCTCAAGCCGGGGACCAGTGAGGTTTTTCTAACAAAACGTCAGTCCGATTTTGCCATTGGATTTTGAATTATTACAGCAAATAATATCAGTGGCAAACAAACGTTTAGGATACTTACGTACACGTTTTGTTCAGCAGGATCATCTCTACATATTAGCACCACTTATTAGAAAACTATGATCACATGACTTCACGTCAACGTTTTTTAAAAATGATTGATGTCATCTCCTCCCGTGAAATGTGTCAGGAGGTTATATTAGGTCACCCAAGTCTGTCTGGATTGATGTGTCACTTAGCATCTGATTAATTTAGCTGCTAAACAGAACCTGTCCCAGTTTAACTGGGTTATAATAAAATATGTTTCAGTGGAATACAGAGATACAAAGAGGGTGTCTTTGCAAAATAGTAATTAAAGTTACTAGTCACTTTTCAAACTGAGAAACTCTGAGGCTCTACGGAGCTTTTCCCCCTTTGAGTTATTACAGCACATTTACTGCTTGGTTCAGTCTCAGTGTTTCCAGCAAACCATCTCTGATAATCCCGCTGCTGCTCTGCTTCCCCAAAGTGATCAGAAATATGCTTTAAGGAAATTGCTTTTAGATTTCTGATTTTCCAGTTCAGCTGACAGCTGAGAAGAAGAATTCAGAAATAGTATTAAAAGGGGGTTATAATGTGAAAAAACACTTCCTTCAGTGCTTGTGCACATATGTTTGGAGTGCCTACCAACCCACAGACTGTAAAATAAGATAACCCAGGCATTCTGTTTTTGTCTAAACATACAATTCGACAAGCAATTTAGATTTGGCTATATCCCATATTTGGGTTTTTCAGCAGGCGGTCATAAAGAGACAGGAACTAAAAGAGGGGTTTTAGACAGAGAGTACATACAAACAGGTATATTCAGTAAAACAGAGAAATGTAGGTTTTTTTAACATTAAGTGTTTCAAAATGTCCTAAAAAGACCTGAAAACACAAGTTTCAATGTGAAAATGACCACAAGTCCCATATAAAATGAAGTTAGGAGCCCCTTTGGCTGTTAAAAAAACAAATGGATTAAAAAGGCTCTATCATCTTTTTTTGTTTTTCCCTTTTTGTGCATGTGCAGAGGCTAAATCCCAAAGGTCCCTCCCCCCACCCTTTGATATTGAATGAAATGCCCATATACTGAAGAAATGTACCTACATTTTAGGACAGTGTGCAGAACCTCGGGGTCCGGCTGCATCGCGGCTCGATGGACGGGAAGCCAGCCGCGAGCGTCCGACTCTCTGAAGGCACAGATGTGTCTCAGCATTCCTCTGAGCATCAACACCTCACCTGGTCACCACGGCAACAGCACAGGTAGAATGTGTTAATTGAAAACCCAGTTTCTTTAAACCACTCATGTGTTGCATTACTGCTTGGTCCCTGACATGGATATAGAGAACAAAAAAAGCAATTCAAGGAATAACAAAGTGTGAACTCTTGTTTCCAACATGATCCCTGAGGTATTAAAAGAACAGTACAGACAATACAATAAATAACAAAACACAGTGGTTTAAAAAAGTTTTCATAATTCGATAATAATTCTCACACTCAACGACCGCAACCCTGTCTCCTAAAAATGACGTTCCCACAGAACTAAACTGCATTCTGAATTACGTTTAGCTAGAAACGTATTTACTCCCCCGTTACGTTCGTTATGAACGTATCTCAAATATATTTATTTTCTACATATCTTCTAGAAACATATTTTCTCCCACGTTACGTTCCTTATGAACGTAGCCTATCTTAAATACGTTTATTTTCTACATATCTTTGCCATTTATTGTCTTGCTTATAATAATGATAATAGTCATTTATAAATATCATTTTAGAGCACACCTTTGAAATCGAGAATCGGGCTCGATATATGGTTAAATTAAAATCAGTAGGCGAGGCTGTAATTTCTCCAGCTGTTCCTCTCATGCGCGAGGCAGAAATAATAGTTTTAACAGCCAAAAAGCTGCTGTGTCGTTTATTGCACCTCAAAGATTAAAACAATCCAGAGTTCAGTGTTTCTGTACTTCCTCTAAGAAGAAAGGACAGTAACAGAAGAGCTCTGTGGCTTCAGGCTTGATCGCGTGTCAAATGACAGCGTTGGTTTCCCCAAAAGTGGGCGGGGCCGTAAAGTGACGTAGATTTTACTCTCATCTATTATTCAAACCATTCTATTTATTCTAACGTAAATTACATGCCAGTGTTTTATCTTTTTATTTATTTGTTTTTATTTTAAATCGAATAATGTCTGACTTGTTTTCCCGTCTGTGAGGAAAAGAAATGGCTTAGAGCCTCAAATACTGAAATCTGTATTTTTTTTAATCTTTTCCTTCTAATTTGTTATTCTTTTCTAAATAACACACTGTTATTTACTCAACAATAACACACAATTATCCTTGCTTTTATTTATTCGTTTAATTCTATAATCTTGGGCAGGTGCTTGAATTGGAATGAAAAAGGTGCCAGTACTCTAAAATCAGCAACTTTTTCAAGTCATTTTTATATATACAGCCACAAACAAGAATTTGGCTACTATAATGCTGGTGGGTTTGTCTCTTTACTACTGTATATTTTAGAAAGGTTCACTGTACTTAACATTTTTTATGATAGGCAGCGGATATGGCTAAAGCTCAGTAAGGTCAATATTAACTGAAAATATAGCAATCAAAGTCTAGATCTTCTGCTGAAGACACATGAAGCAGAGACCTTTCAGGTGAGAGCCCCTCTGGTGGTGTTCAACATTAATGACAAGGAAACAAAGCTCTGGTCAGAAGCATTTTTTATAAAAAGCTTTAACAAAATTAAGTATTTCTGTACATTTTGAATGCAATCTAACTTTCCAACTCAGAAAACGAAAAACGAAAAGTGCCAAAGTCTTCTCACATGGCTGAGCTGCCTTTGCAATATACTTCACCACTGAAGAATACAAATATGTATAAAGTAAACTATGATGCAATCTAACTTTCCAACTCAGAAAAATGATAAAGAGCATGAACAAAGAACATGTAAAAACAAATGCAAAATTTGCACAATCTAAAATGAGAAACTGTAACTGCAAGTAACAAAGTCTGAGCCATGGTAAAGAGTTACATTGAACACCAAGCTGATCAGATAACCCCTGGTTGGTCTGAAGTCCTTCTATCTCCAGGATCTGTACAAATCGGCACATTATGCCAAAAGTCTTCTCACTGGGTGAGCTGCTTTGCAATATACTTCACATTGTTAGAAAAGGCTCCAGAAGGCCTTGGGGACATCAGTATCAGGGGCTGGAGCTGGACAGGCTCTTTCATCAGCACTTCTCCTTCCCTTTGCCAGCCAGGACCTCACATACTGTTCCGGATTGAACTGTCCTAGTGATGGTCCATTACATTTAATGAAAACCAGGCTGGACAGTCGGCTTGACAGAGAGAGCATTCCTTTTTGCAGTAAGGATATCGTTCATGCAGCTGAATGCCCGCTCACACTCACTAGTGGAGACAGCGATGGTTCGGACTGCTTTCAGTAGAGGCTCCATGGCAGCAGGTGTACGGGATGCCCTGGTTTCCTTGTATTCGCGAAAGCCCTGAACAGTCTCTCTTCTGTCACTTTCAGCACTTCGCACAAACGTAGCACCTCTACGTCCCCATACTGTACGTCTAACTCCTCTTCAGGCCAACTTCCAGGATGGATAACTTTCATGTCCCTGGATTAGCTGATTGTCCCGGGCCTCCCGGCCATGTAATGGATTTCTCTTGTGCTGACATGAGAGGAGGTTGTGGAAGTCATTCTGTGTCTCAGATTCTCTACCATACTGCGGAAAAAACTGACCTTGCATGAATCTGTACAAGCCTGCCATTCTCACGCAGGGCAACACCCTTGAAGGACTTCTCAGCTAGAGCTGTATGAACTGTAGTCATGTGTGGGCCAGGCATGGTGACCATGGATTCAAAAATTCGTATTTCTCGAGTAAGAGCCTATCTGCTGTTGGCAGTGTCATCTCTCTTTTTTGGAGTTGCCGAGAGAGGTCGCTGAGCTCTGTGAGCGCATCGTACATCAGTCCCAGATTGCTGACAAACCGTTGCAGATGTGAGCACATCATCCAGGCCCTTGTACTTTGCTCTGTCTCTGGAATCCTGCTCGTGTCGTTTGCAGCATTTGTGAAGTGATCATGAAGCACTCGGTAGTTTTCCCAGACTGCTCTGACGCTCCTTTCACTTGAAGCCACCCAGCGGATGGACAAAACACGCCCTATCACCAGGAGACGCTGTCCGACTGCTTGCGCACACTGCGCTAACTGCCTCTGATTTTTGGGGGAGGCATGGAACAAGGAATAGAGTTTGTCAAAAAAGATCTGGAAATGATTGAGCCCTGAGACCTCCTTGACCACATCCCCAACTGCCAGCTCTAGACGATGATTGGAGCAGTGCCACACAAACAGGCTTGGGAATTTACTACACAACTGGGTAGCAACGCCTGTTCTCTTCCCTAGCATGACTGAAGCCCCATCACATGCAAAAGAAACGAAACACTGACCTAAAAAGTCCTCGTTAAAATCTCTTCCAAGACACTCCATTAACGCCTTTGTGATGTCATCAGCCGTTGTTTCCATCCAACTCGATCAGCTCCCAAAAAAACGTTTCGGGCTCAGCATCAGCTAATGCTGAGCGTAGACACACAACAAGCACCGTTTTACCACTAATAGTGGTAGATTCATCGACCAAAACACAGAGTTTTCTTTGGTTTTCTGTAATGTCTTTTTGCCATTTTTTTCTTCAGCTCATGAGCTATGTGGTCGATGATTTCGCCACAGGTTTTATTGGAGTGCAAAACCCTGCCCACGTTCAGCCCATTCAGTTTCTGTACATTCAAATCAATTGGCATGTCTGTGAATGGCCCGGCTATGTTTGCCAATTTTATATGCCGTTCGAAAAACTCTGATAGTGGTGTCCTAATTCAGATTTATGCATAGACTGCACTTGATGTTGAATAGTTTCACGTGAAGCAGATGTAAGGATGTCAGCAGCTTTTACATGGGCTTGTGATTCTTTATGTTCTTTGATTTTTTTTCTCAGGCTAGCTTGTTGTTTGCCCTTGTCAACACCGAAATGAGACACTGCACACTCACCCCATTCAGTTGACAGTTTCAGTCCTTGTCCAGTGTGTATTCCCAAAGATTTGACATCTCTGCATATCCGACATCCTAGCTTCTTATCTTTAAGAAGGAGCCATGCATTGGTCTTGCAAAAATATTGCACCTGGTCCGTTGTCCAGCAGTCAGGTGCATCGCTTTGCCCGGTGTTGGTGGTGGCAGTTGCGCCAGCAGCAGCTAACGTTAGAGGCTCTGGAGGAGGCGGCGGAGCTAGTGCTAATGCTAATGCACTAGAACTTGGAGCAGGAGGATCAACCAAAGAAAGCTCCCCATCAGACACAATTTCCAACACAGGCACAGCATTCTCTGTATTTGAAGTTTCTTCCGGCGACAACCGCTGTCTTTTTGCACTTTTATTAATCCACGCTAACATTTTAGAAATGCTAATTTGTGACGTGACTTGCTTTCCTTCTCTCGGGGGCGTGCCTGCTCTGTTCTATCACTCTACATAGCCACCCACTGGGTGGGAGTTGCACTGCATAAACACAACACACGTGAATCTAGGTATGTAAATTGTAAAGCATTAAAACATGGTTTTACTAACAGTTTTCAGTATGTTGTTACTTCGGCATTATTATTATTATTATTTTGAAACGTGTATTACTATTAAATCACGGTCAAATAGGTTAATTTTGACATAGTCGTTTCCACCACAGTATTTACATGGAGAAGATAAGCCCCGCCCCCTCTCCAGCACGTTCTGTTTGAATGACAGGAGTAAACAGCTGACAGCCGCTGTGAAACTCCAGCGGTTAGAGCGATGAGAATGTCCGTTCGGCACCTCATGACGCATCTACTGAGTACCGGGCGGCTGTATATATATATATGGATGTATAATAAGAACGGCGGGAGAGTGTTGAGTACTGGCACGGTGCATGAGTACCGGAGTACCGCCAGCATGCCGGTACTGAGCAAGAAGTGCCGGTACTCCATGGGTCAGAACCAGAAGTGCCGGTACTGCGTACCGGTGAGTACCGGCCCAATTCCAGCACTGATCTTGGGCTTTTTAGCCGTAAATAAAGTCACCAGAAACAGACGGGACATTTCGAGATTTAGGATGGCCGAAGACACTACACTACCCATAATCCCCAGCTATCGTTTGGGACTACAGTCCCGTTGACAAACCCCGTGATGTTGGAGTGGCAGTGCGCCAAGGTTATGCCGAGCGTCAAGCTCTTTGAAATGGAACGAAACCACGGCAGACTATTCAAAACTGGACTCGAACGCCCCCCGAGAACTACACATGCTGGCTATTGTGTTTCTGGGAATTTTAGTTTTAAAAGACGTTTTTCCCAAAGTTAGAAGTTGACAGTATTAAACTGTGTACAGCCCTGGAGGTTTAGGCGATAGGAAACACATTGGTGTGTACACATTTAAAACATACAATTAATAAATGGGTGAAAATCGCTTGTGTCCATAATGGGCAGCATTAATATATACCCACATGACAGCTCATTGTTACTTTGTAATTCTACTCCACTACAATTCAGAGGTTAACCTGGTATTTTTACTCCACTACATTTATTTTAGTTACTTTGCAGATTCTGATTAATGATGTGAAATATAAACAACCCTTAAATCAGACTTTAGTTACACCTGAGTTAAATTCAGGGAAGGTGATTCTCAAGTGCCAACAATCAGGAGAGATATTTGATAGTTGGTGCTTGAGAAGACTAAACATTCATCTGCAGATCTCTATAAAGTATATTCAATACTCGTTATTCTCTACTAATAGTTAATTAAAAACTGTATATAATTGCTATTTTGCACATCCCTTTCAAGATTTCAAGATGTTCTAAGGTGTATTGACATATCATATAAACAACTAGTGTAGTTATGCAATGAATGAAAAACTTGGGTCACAGGTTCCTCAACAGTGCATTACAAGACATCTATCAATATGTGTGTACCTCCACCATTAAACTGTCATTCTGCACATTTCTTATACTATCTACATAAGAGTATAATTAATGTGTATAATATCAGTTAAAAGAAGTGCTTCAACATAGTTAACATTGCAGGAAAGCAATATATTAGACGTTAAGTACTTTGTCAGGCTTAATATTTATCTGTAGATAGATACCCCCAAAGCTTTTTTCTTATTTAAAAGAAGACCTTAACCTAAAGTATTCTTTAATGTGTTAATAAAGGTTCATTCGTTTGTCTGTTTTGCACATCCTCCTATTAATATCTTTGTACATCCTGCACTAAACTGTTTTATTGTAGAGATCACTTACAGTATCTTCTTGATTTTTTTATATTCTATATTTCTATCATTGACCTTCTACTTTCCCCCTGTCTGTTTTGTATGTACTCTTAATATTTTTTCATCAAATAACATTATTCAACAAAAATAACATTATTCAACAAAAATATCATTATTCAACAAAAATAATTCAATGACGTGCTTTAACCACTAGGCGGTGCACACAAGGTACACACAGCATACTAATAATAACTTTGTATTATTAGTGTAGGACACTTGTGTATAACATCTGAAGATGTGTAGTTTTATTCATGTTTTTACATAATTTTACAGGATATTGCTATACTATTTCTCATGTTTTACTTCTACACATTAATATCTGATTTGTAAAACATCACAGACAGAAAGCCATATCCGTCATTTAATGGTAAGCTATTGAAATGGTGATTCCATAGATGTGTCTCCCATCACCCAAATCCCCTGACTATTCTCTCAACTCAGTATTTACATTCTTATATTCAAAGAAAATCAGTAATATCTTTAAAAACTACAAGTCCTTTTCTATCAGCTGTGCACCGTTATGGTGTAAATATAACCTATCTACCAATTGGATCAAATATAAAAGTCAGCTGAATTACTATTGATACTGCAAGGAGACGTATTGTGTGAAAAGAAATGCAAGGTGTTGTTTAATTGTTGATATATTTATGATCCACGTCACATATTCAGTTTTGGCGGCAGTTCTCCTGTTTGTCCAGAAGTCTTCTCATCAGGGCTCTATAAATAAAGAACTAAGGCAGATGTGTAATATTTAATACAGCCGAACCGTGTATTACAATGCCGTTATGTGATGACCTCCAAAGAGAAAAGCAAGAACACTCTGAATTAGGTATTATTTTATTTTTCGTTTTCGGATATCATATCTTATTAACACCATATCCCAGCGTGCATTGCGGCTAAAACATCCAATCAACTAGCTTCAAGCTGAGGATCTTGGGTAATCAGTTCAGTGGGTTTGTGGTGTGTTTCGCTCGAAATGTCCCGTCTGTTTCTGGTGACTTTATTTACGGCTAAAAAGCCCAAGATTATAGAATTAAACGAATAAATAAAAGCAAGGATAATTGTGTGTTATTGTTGAGTAAATAACAGTGTGTTATTTAGAAAAGAATAACAAATTAGAAGGAAAAGATTAAAAAAAATACAGATTTCAGTATTTTGAGGCTCTGAGACATTTCTTTTCCTCACAGACGGGAAAAAAAGTCAGACATTATACGATTTAAAATAAAAACAAATAAATAAAAAGATAAAACACTGGCATGTAATTTACGTTAGAATAAATAGAATGGTTTTGAATAATAGATGAGAGTAAAATCTACGTCACTTTACGGCCCCGCCCACTTTTGGGGAAACCAACGCTGTCATTTGAACGGCGATCAAGCCTGAAGCCACAGAGCTCTTCTGTTACTGTCCTTTCTTCTTAGAGGAAGTACAGAAACACTGAACTCTGGATTTGTTTTAATCTTTGAGGTGCAATAAACGACACAGCAGCTTTTTGGCTGTTAAAACTATTATTTTCTGCCTCGCGCATGAGAGGAACAGCTGGAGAAATTACAGCCTCGCCTACTGATTTTAATTTAACCATATATCGAGCCCGATTCTCGATTTCAAATGTGTGCTCTAAAATGATATTTATAAATGACTATTATCATTATTATAAGCAAGACAATAAATGGCAAAGATATGTAGAAAATAAACGTATTTAAGATACGTTCATAACGAACGTAACGTGGGAGAAAATATGTTTCTTGAAGATATGTAGAAAATAAACGTATTTGAGATACGTTCATAACGAACGTAACGTGGGAGAAAATATGTTTCTTGAAGATATATAGAAAATAAACGTATTTGAGATACGTTCATAACGAACGTAACGTGGGAGAAAATATGTTTCTATCTAAACGTAATTGAGAATGCAGTTTAGTTCTGTGGGAATGTAATTTTTAGGAGACAGGGTTGACGACCGCCTACTCTCAGCCAGCTGTGGTTGTGTTTGCTCTGGTGAACACAGCACTATATAAATAATAGTTATACATGTGTTAATAATATACGTACCACTAAACTGGTGTCGAAAAGAAGCCAGCATAACTTTATTGGTCTAGCACTCTCTTACGGGATGTGTATTTTGTAAATTCTGTACATTTTCTTTTTTAATGCATGCTTCTTGGTAACATTAAGCTGTCTCTGGCTCTTTTCTTGTTGTAACAAATGCACATTCCCCGTCTGTGGGACGAATAAAGTGATTCTGATTCTGTAATGATTTGCTCGTTAGCTAACAGGAGCTATCGTCACTTCCAGTGAGGGCAGCCGTGTGATTTTAGTCACCATATACGGCCTAAATTGACAAAGTGTATGACCTGCAGTGTACTAAGGAGACTGTGAGACTACTGTGTACATTTCCTGTTTTCTACCAATCAACAGATGCTTTTCCACCTTTCCTCTCTCGCCTCTCTGTTTATGTATCTCCCTCTCGCAGTTATGTTGTCGCCCTGCCAGCCTCCTGATGCCTGGCAGTCCTCCCTACAGCTGCTCGCCCTGTGACCAGCGGACCAAACACAACAGTGTGTAAGGCTGGAGGTATTTCCCTGTGTAATGCCTAGAGATGGCAAAAGTACACACATCCTTTACTCAAGTAGAAGTACTTGTGTTTAAAAATACTCTGGTAAAAGTAGAAGTACTGACTAAACTTCTTTACTCAAGTAAAAGTAAAGAAGTATGAGCTTTGAAATGTACTTAAAGGGGACCTATCATGCAAAATGCACTTTGTGATGTCTTTTATAAACATGTGTCCCCGGTGCGTCGGGGAACTCACGCAACGTCAGAAAATAAAACCCTCTCTCTTTTCCTCCTTACCCAAATCTTTTAAAAACGGGGTACAACGAGCGGATACAGATTCCATCCGAACTGACGTGTCCATCCGTGGTGACGTCGGCGGACCCACAGAAAGTTGCTATCAGAAACAATGCCTGACGTGTTTTGTACGTCTTTGTTTACATTAGCAAGCCTCGCTAACACTCAGAGCTAACCTGTACTGGAGAGCACATGTGTTTAAAAAGCAGGAAATACAAAAGGAACTCACCTTGTGATAAACCTGAGAGAGAAAAAGCATTTGAGCTCCATACTATTTCAGAAATAATCTTTGACGTGGTTTAAACAGGATGGCGTTTAATCACAGCAGAATTTAACTTTATCTCCAGTAGAATTCTGATCAGGCATTAGCTCCGCCTCCTCTTCTTCTCTTTTTTTCAAGCTAAGGACCCAAGATCCGCGTTTCTCTAACAGGGCTGCAAAAGAGGGGTATGAGCAGTAAGAGGCGTGGCTACAATGGGTGATCTGTTTTGTATTTTGAAAAAAAAACTTCAGACATGTTTTATATAGGTATGGCCCTACAATATATGTTTCAAATATAGCATGATAGGTCCACTTTAAGTAAAAAGTACCCATAACTAGCAGCTGTTTGAAAGAGTACCTGACCTCCCTTTATATTAATAGAACAATAATGTCATTGTTAGCTAATGAATGTTTCCATGCTGAACAACGGCAACATGACAACGTTTCCATTGGTCCCTCTTCTTTAGAGAAGACCAGGAAATGATGGATACACGGATCGTGTTCAAATCAATAGGCACGCAATGACTCTAAAGAATAATGATCACGCCACCAAACACACATTCAGACTAAAGGAACCAGCTGTTTGGGAAATGAGAGAAGTAGAAAGTTCAGGTATTTGGGTTCGACATGTAAGAAGTAGAAAGTACAGGTATTTGTGTTCAACATGTAAGAAGTAGAAAGTACAGGTATTTGGGTTCAACATGTAAGAAGTAGAAAGTACAGGTATTTGGGTTCAACATGTAAGAAGTAGAAAGTACAGGTATTTGGGTTCAACATGTAAGAAGTAGAAAGTACAGCTATTTGAGTTCAACATGTAAGAAGTAGAAAGTACAGGTATTTGGGTTCAACATGTGAGAAGTAGAAAGTACAGGTATTTGTGTTCAACATGTAAGAAGTAGAAAGTACAGGTATTTGTGTTCAACATGTAAGAAGTAGAAAGTACAGGTATAATAGGTACAGTAACGAAGTATTTGTACTCCACTCCTTCCCACCTCCGTGATGCCCCACCCACCTTGCTCGATGGCAGCCAGGACTCTCAGGTTCTCATCCGTCGGTGCTTCTAAACTAACAGTGAGGAGCAGACGATGCAAAGGGAAGTCAGCTGGGTTTGATCACATTATCATTTTGTATGTATTTTTTGGGACGGATGGTGAAATCTTGATGTGTGTTTCATACCTTGCTGCAGATTTCAGAAAGGCCTCCTGGCAGGAGTCTTGAATACTGAGCTGGAGGATGCAGTCACTGAGCCCCTCTTCACCATATTCTTCATCAGTGTTCATCGCTCTGCAGGGAGGAGACACACTGGTTGATAAACATCAGACTCCTCCAGAGGGAACACTGGGACGTCAGCCTCTGCAGACAAACCTCTAAAGCACACTACAGGAAATGGAAAACCCCAAAAAAAAAAAAAGTTTTAACATGTTTATTTATTGACTTTTCATTCCTGTATAATCATTTTGCGCAAAGATGGCACTGTTTGTCAGAGCACTTCATCCTTCTGGGATTTCATGAAGAACAGCTCCAACGCCTGTGTGTATGGGAACGCCTCTGGTGCTGGTCCATTAACTGCCAGTGTTTCCCACAGATCTGAAATATACTTGGGGGGGTGGTGGTAGCGGGGGGGGGGGGTTGAGGTGACGTGCAGCAGCATTAACATTAACCTTTCTGTTGGTCGCTTGTTAGCAGACCCTTCACGCGATGGCAGAGCGAACAGGTACAGGCAGGGCCCATAATGATAGCCCTATAGTTTAAATCTACTACCCACACATGAACATATGGAAATGGGTTGCTATTTAAACAAATAAATGTATTTATAAATGTATTTAGGAACCTATCCATGTGATTTTTAGTGGGGGTCGACCTCAAATCCTCTAGGGGGGTCCAGGGGCATGCCCCCCGGTAAGATTTTATTTTGGAGTTAAATGCATCAATCTGGTGCATTTTGAGGGGAAAGAGACTAGATCTATGGAAACACCTATATTAAACAGAACTGTATACATTTCAATAATCATAAAATCATGGCCATAACCAATAACATACCATTTCCAATAGGAAAAAAAACACTGAAACTTGTTTATTAATTTATTTTTGGTTCATTTATAGTTGTGAGTGTGTCTGTGCTCCTGAATCAGCCTCTCCTGTCTCCCTCCTCTCCCCCCTGCTCCTCTTTGAGGCAGCAGCAAAGACTAGTTTTCTCTCAACAAGTTTTAAAAGTGTATCTTACCTTTTTTCACCTAGTTAACTTTTTATTTATTTATTCATGCATATTTTACTAATCACATTACATTTAATTTAGCTGACGCTTTTATCCAAAGCGACTTATAATGACCGATTACAGGGACATTCTCCCTGGAGTAACTAAGGGCTAAGTGCCTTACTTACCTCACTACCCATTAGACCAATCACTACCCTCTCAAGTGGAAATATGTGTTTACATAAATGGTGACCACACCGTTTGAGACCCACTGAGAACTTAGACTAAGTTAACTCTCTAAACACTCAGAGAGTCCTTTACCTCAACTGAGCTGAGGTTATCCCGAGCTTGAATGACACACAGAGACCAATCAAGGGCTTTGATTTATGATCTGTATGACAGTGGCCATGTCGGCAGACCACATCATGTAGACAGCCAGTCACCCTGTGTGAGGCAGACCACATCATGTAGACAGCCAGTCCCCCTGTTTGAGGCAGACCACATCATGTAGACAGCCAGTCCCCCTGTTTGAGGCAGGCCACATCATGGAGACAGCCAGTCACCCTGTGTGAGACAGACCACATCATGTAGACAGCCAGTCACCCTGTGTGAGGCAGACCATATCATGTAGACAGCCAGCCCCGCTGTGTGAGGCAGACCACATCATGTAGACAGCCAGTCACCCTGTGTGAGGCAGACCACATCATGTAGACAGCCAGTCACCCTGTGTGAGGCAGACCACATCATGTAGACAGCCAGTCACCCTGTGTGAGGCAGACCACATCATGTAGACAGCCAGTCACCCTGTGTGAGGCAGGCCACATCATGTAGACAGCCAGTCACCCTGTGTGAGGCAGACCACATCATGTGGACAGCCAGTCCCCCTGTGTGAGGCAGGCCACATCATGTAGACAGCCAGTCACCCTGTGTGAGGCAGACCACATCATGTAGACAGCCAGTCACCCTGTGTGAGGCAGGCCACATCATGTAGACAGCCAGTCACCCTGTGTGAGGCAGACCACATCATGTAGACAGTCAGTCACCCTGTGTGAGGCAGACCACATCATGTAGACAGCCAGTCACCCTGTGTGAGGCAGACCACATCATGTAGACAGTCAGTCACCCTGTGTGAGGCAGACCACATCATGTAGACAGCCAGTCACCCTGTGTGAGGCAGGCCACATCATGTAGACAGCCAGTCACCCTGTGTGAGGCAGACCACATCATGTAGACAGCCAGTCACCCTGTGTGAGGCAGACCACATCATGTAGACAGCCAGTCACCCTGTGTGAGGCAGGCCACATCATGTGGACAGCCAGTCCCCCTGTGTTAGGCAGGCCACTTAACAGGCCAGAAGGAGGCGAGATCAGAGCAAGGGAGCGAGGGATCATTGTCCACAAGTTAATCGATCGCAGATGGCGTTGTGGTCAGGGACGAATAAAAAATAAACCTAAATGGGTCGCGAAATATACTTGGGCGGCCGTTAATATACCTGGGGGGCCGTTAATATACCTGGGGGGCCGTTAATATACCTGGGCGGCCGTTAATATACCTGGGGGGCCGTTAATATACCTGGGGGGCCCGCCCAAGTATAGTCTGTGTGGGAAACCCTGAAGCACATTATTGAACCTACTGTAATTGAAGAATAAAGTTTCCAATAAAACTGTTGTAAAGAAAATAGCCTTTTTGACATTTAGATTTTTGCTGTTTACCAAATTATGAATCCCAGTTCTTTCCAAGAGACTTAAAGGGAAAATATTCAGAAAATAAAGCTGCGTAAAACAAAGAATTGCGTAGTAGAAGTATATTGTATTTCAAATCAATTGCCGGCACATTTCTGCAGATTGATTCATGCTAATGCGAAATAAAAAAACAGCATATTGCAGATCTGCAGGTGTTTTAACAACAAGAAAATTCCCCGTGAACAAATCCAAAATAAAAATACTAAATCTGACAAAATCTTGAAACCTGACACCGGCACATTTCTGCACATTCATTTATTCTAACGCTAAAAAACACCAACAATGGCGGTAAAACATGCAGCAGAGAATGCAGACCAGCAGGTGTTTTAACAATGTTTAAAAAAGCTCCTTGCTAACAACTTCTTCACACCTCTACTCAACAGAAGCACAATCCTAAATCTGACACAATCATCTGGCTAAAAATGTGTTTTAAATCCCAAACCAGCGCTTTTCTGCAGATGAATTCCTGCTAACGCTGTCACGATCTGTCTGTTTTATTTTTGTCTTGTGTAGATCTGTTTTTTGGTTTCCTGTTTTAGTTTGAAAAGTGTTCAACCCCCGTCTCTTCTGTTGCTTTGTGTCTGTGTTCCCTCCTGCCTGATTACCCGATTGTGTTCACCTGGTGCCCCTGTGTTTTCTCCTGTGTTTGTTTCATTAGTCCTGTGTGCATTTAGGTTCTGCTTTTCCTGTTAGTCTTTGTGAGATCCTTGTTGTTGTTGTTGTTGTTGACGACGACTGTGTTCAGGTGGAGAGAGTTCTGCTCTGTATGTTACTTGTAGCCTTGAAATAAAGGTATTTTCTGTTAAACCTGCATTTGGGTCCTGCCTGCTTCGCTCAACCCGGACAAACGCAAGATAAAAAAACACAGAAAATGCAAATAAAAATTCATAAAAGAATGCAGCTTTCCAGGTTTTTGAAAGATTCCCTGCTTACAAATTCTTCACACCTCAAATTTGTTTTAATTTAAAATCCAAAACAAGTACATTTCTGCAGATTAATTCATGCTAATGCAAAAGGAAAAACCCCAACAATGACAATAAAACATGCAGATGTTTAAACAATATTTAAAATAATTCGCATGATTCCCCACTAACACATTTCAAAGCAAACATTTAAAAAAAATCTGGAAAAGAAATTCTTATTTAAAATCAAATCCCAGCACATCACATGTCTGCAGATGAACCCAGCGTGTCTCACCTGAGAGGTTTGTTCTCTCCCTCGGCTCGCTCTCTAACGGCACGCGGTGGTTTTATATTTGTGACCTGATGCTTTGAAAACAGCAGGGAGAACACAGTGAGGGTGTGTGTGTGTGTGTGTGTGTGTGTGTGTGTTTGACACCTGGTGTTAAATATAGCCCGCTGACGAGCACCATTGTGTGAGCTAATCCGGGACTTTATTGTGTTCGGCGGGAATCCCAAATTCAAGATCCCACAATCCTCCGGGCTTACGCGGCGGACTCCACATCACCATCCATTTTGTTTTGTGGAAGACAGCATCATTCGGGTCTATTTTTCCCTTCGCTGCTTTGTTGAGCATGTGAGATGATGGATGTCTCATGAAATGTCTCTTTCTGAAATGTGCCTTTATGAGGAAACTGTTGTTTTATTGTTTCCACTTGTGATTTACAATGCTATGGTTTGGTTGTTTTCATGGTTTTCTTGACGTTAAGTTATATTCATTGGCTTGATTTAAGTTGTTTCTAATTTGCTTTCCCCTAATTGTATTATTTATAAAATATACATTTACATATTGTGCTTGTTTATAGTTTGTATCTGTGAGTAAAAAGTACAATATATGTTTCTGTAGTGGACTCAAAGTATAGAGTACAATAAAATATACTAAATATAGCCTACTATAGTAATTGAGTAAGTTCTAGAGCAGGGGGTCAAACTCAAATACACAGTGGGCCAAAATAAAAAATGGGTACTAGTGGAGGGCCGGACTGGTTCAATGTTTATTGCAGAACTTATTGAAATGAACTTATTGCACATATTAAACCTGGAACTAACAAAGCTTAAATTATTGCCTATAAAAACAACATTAAACATTAAATAATCAGTTGCATTCATTTCTTATGGCTCTATCTGCAGCTTTTCCAGAGTCAGTTCTTATGAGTACATTTTCCCACAGGCCAACAACAGCTTCAACAAAACTATTTCCCTCAAAGAGAAAACTAAACATGCCCTGTTGGCGTGAGAGAGAAAGTGCAGAAGGAAACATCCATTAAACTCAGTGTGCTGCTCTGTGATGCTAGCTCAGATACTTGGCATCTCATCTTGGGTGCAAGTTCATCAATGTTTGGGCTCAGGCTCTGAGCTGAGGAGACCCTCAGGATGGAGTGACGGTGTGCGTGCAATATACCGGCGGGCCAGATCTAATAGGAATTAGAAATTATCCTGCGGGCCGAAATTAAATCCACTAAGGGCCTGATTTGGCCCCCGGGCCTTGAGTTTGACACATTTGATCTAAAACAACCAAGAGTGATACAATATCCACAAACAATTAAAGTACATTTTAAGAAAGATAGTTAAGCACAATTCTAAAACAGCTCAGCTCTTCCACTTTTATTCAGATAAATTGCACTTATTCAATCACAGTCATTTGTCATATTGTGTTATATATATATATATATCTATGCACCATTATACACCGACGATAACTCCCTGTAAATAACTACTCTGCAAATTCTGATTCTTATTTTGTAAAGTGTTTCAAATAAACAGTAATACAAAAAGCAATACTTCTAAATATCAAACAATGTTCTTTTCAAACCAATCATCATATTTATCCTATCATATCCACCCTGTACGTTCAATAGTATGTTATTAGGATCCTTGTTGACGCTGTTTTCTGATAGCTTTGCACCTACGTGATAATATGTCTGTGTTGTTTGGTAACACGTTGCACCACATTCCCTCCCAGATCCCGGATCAAAATACTGTCCGGATGTTTCTGCTGCTCATGTCCCAGTGTGTGTGTTACGGATCCTGAGAGAGTGCTAACAGGATAACCAGACCCCCCCTGGATGGATGAGTACCTGTGTGTTTTACACCGGGGGCCCCAGGCTCTGTGTCCTCTGGGGAGCCATCATGGGTCTGGCTGCAGATTAGAGCAGCTTTGCAGGGGCCACCATGTCGCCTCCTCTGGCTCTCAGACTGAAATAGCAGCGCTGCAGCTCATCATAAAGCTCCCATACTGTCCCTGTGCGGAGAGCAAGCTGTAAAAACACTAAAATAAGACCGCTGCTCATCCTCACTCTTTGAGCATGCATTAGAAGTTGTTAAAAGATAATGGGCACGAGTCTCTGTATCCATAAATACTAAATACTACTAACTGCTTCCAATACTTGCAAAGGTATGCCTACTAATTATGCTTGTTTTACGCATTCTACTGGTATAATTGCATGTAGTTTGATTGTTACATGACTTCATCCTTCTCTCCCACTACTAGTTTTGCTACTGCAAGATGACTAAGTTCAAGATTTCATCTGTCTTTGGTGGCCTAACAGTGAATAATTGTATAGTTTGGAGTGTTTTTTCTTTCATTTCAGAATACATTTATCCTTCTTAACCTGCTAAAATCTTGCACCAACATGCAAATTATTAAAAAATCCAGTTTAACCCCCCAGGTGTCTCACGGAAAGTACATGTTGTAATTCAAGTCCTTGAGAAAAAAGAGATACAAGGATTGAACAGACACACCATATACTCTTATCAGTCATTAACTACCTCATGAATTACTAAGCAAACATACTAAATGTAATTAAATAAAGATTTATTTTGTGAGGCCAAGATATTGTACATTTGTTATCATACAATGTTATCTTTGGCATTCATTTGGACATAAATAGATATGATAAGAGAGGTTGTATTGTCTGGTATCTACAGTATAGTGCAGTAGAGTTCATAAAAGAATACAATTGCAAACATTTGGTACAAATAACAGTCACAACAAGATGTAAGACAAATGACTACAACATATTGCAATAGCAAACATGTAGAATACTAGTGCAATAATTGAATAATATAAGAAAGCCTTGTGTTATTATACAGGTTAAACACATTTAAAGTTACATTATTTACAGTAAAAGCAGTTTTCTGTTCCCACTCTGAGCATATCTATGATGTAGTCTAGTAAGGTGCAAGTAGTCAAAGGGTTTCGGACTGAAGTCAATGAATGCAGCTTAATAAGGTTATTATCGTATTATTATTTAAAACTAAACAGAAACTTTCAGATGAATCAAATTTATATTATTGTATTCTTTGTCTTCTTACTATCAGATATTTTAATCAAATCATCCGTAAATAAAATCAACTAAAAACAAAAAGCTAAAATGTAAACGGAGGTGGCGTTTTATTGTTGCTATGGAAACGTGTAAACTCTGGCGTTGCCTGGGAACCAAGCTAACGTTAGAAAGACGGCGTTAGCTCCGCTTGGCTAACTCAAAAACTCATTTCAAAAAGTAGAATAAAACAAGAAGACGTTTAAACGAGTGACAGTGGACAGTGGTTTCTAAACGGTGTCACCGAAAGTTAACACTGGCTCTGCGTTTTGGAGGATTTACAGCTCGTTTTGTTGACTTTAGTTGACTTGAAGTGAGAAAGCTAACAAGCTAACCTAGCATTAGCCGGTCGGTTAGCTAAAGCTGTCATGTCGGAGAGGAGAGAAAATGAAGAGCAGGAGGTGAAAGAATATGAAGAAGAGGAGGAAGACACGGACACAAATGTTGAACCAGGAGGAAATACTGTAGAGCAGCCGACAGAGGACGACAGAGAGCCGGGGAGGAGAGGAGAGGAGGAGCAGGAAGACAGGACGACCCCAGGTGAGTTTAATTAGACTACAAATAAACTACAGGTGATTTTAGATAGACTTCAGGTGAGTTTGGATAGACTACAGGTGAGTTTAGGTAGTCTACAGGTGAGTTTACTTTTACTACATCTAATTATCTAAAATGTAAATAGACTACAGGTGAGTCCTGTTTAGGCGAGTTTAGATCACTACAGATGATTTTATTAGACTACAGGTGAATTTAGGTTTAGATAGACTAGAGGTGAGCTGTAGTTTCACTACAGGTTAAATTAGACAGTGTTTCCCACAGATCTGAAATATACTAGGGGGGGGGGGGGTGGTTGAGGTGACGTAACAACATTAACATTAACCTTTCTGTTGGTCGTTTGTTAGCAGACCCTTCATGCGATGGCAGAGTGAACAAGTACAGGCAGGGCCCATACTGATAGCCCTATAGTTTAAATCTACTACCCACAAATAAACACGGATATGGGTTACTATTTAAAAAAAAAATTGTAAATGTATTTAGGAACCTGTCCATGTGATGTTGAGTGGAGGTGGACCTCAGATCCTCTAGGGGGGTCCGGGGGCATGCTCCCCCGGTAAGATTTGTTTTTATATTTTGGAGTTAAATGCATCAATCTGGTGCATTTTGAGGCAAAAAATAAAGAGACTAGATCTATGGGAACACCTATATGAAACAGAACTGTATACATTTCAATAATCATAAAATCATGGCCATAACCAATAACATACCATTTCCAATAGGTAAAAACACTGGCACCCTCAAATGGAAATATGTGTTTACATAAATGGTGACCAAACCGCTTGAGACCCACTGAGAACTTAGACTAAATTAATCTAAACACTCAGAGAGTCCTTAACCTCACCTGAGCTGAGGTTATCCCGAGCTTGAATGACACACAGAGACCAATCAAGGGCTTTGATTTATGATCTGTATGACAGTGGCCATGTCGGCAGACCACATCATGTAGACAGCCACTCCCCCTGTGTGAGGCAGGCCACATCATGTAGACAGCCAGTCACCCTGTGTGAGGCAGACCACATCATGTAGACAGCCAGTCACCCTGTGTGAGGCAGGCCACATAATGTAGACAGCCAGTCACCCTGTGTGAGGCAGACCACATCATGTAGACAGCCAGTCACCCTGTGTGAGGCAGACCACATCATGTAGACAGCCAGTCACCCTGTGTGAGGCAGGCCACATAATGTAGACAGCCAGTCACCCTGTGTGAGGCAGACCACATCATGTAGACAGCCAGTCACCCTGTGTGAGGCAGACCACATCATGTAGACAGCCAGTCCCCCTGTGTGAGGCAGGCCACATAATGTAGACAGCCAGTCACCCTGTGTGAGGCAGACCACATCATGTAGACAGCCAGTCACCCTGTGTGAGGCAGACCACATTATGTAGACAGCCAGTCACCCTGTGTGAGGCAGGCCACATCATGTAGACAGCCAGTCACCCTGTGTGAGGCAGACCACATCATGTAGACAGCCAGTCCCCCTGTGAGGCAGACCACATCATGTAGACAGCCAGTCACCCTGTGTGAGGCAGACCACATCATGTAGACAGCCAGTCACCCTGTGTGAGGCAGACCACATCATGTAGACAGCCAGTCCCCCTGTGAGGCAGACCACATCATGTAGACAGCCAGTCACCCTGTGTGAGGCAGACCACATCATGTAGACAGCCAGTCCCCCTGTGAGGCAGACCACATCATGTAGACAGCCAGTCCCCCTGTGTGAGGCAGACCACATCATGTAGACAGCCAGTCACCCTGTGTGAGGCAGACCACATCATGTAGACAGCCAGTCACCCTGTGTGAGGCAGACCACATCATGTAGACAGCCAGTCCCCCTGTGTGAGGCAGACCACTTAACAGGCCAGGCCAATCGGGAAACCCCCCGGTCCTCCCGATGGCCAGTCCGGGACTGGGTACAGGAGGCGTAGAGTGAGGGATCATTGTCCACAAGTTCATTGGTCGCGGACGAAAAAATAAATAAATAAATACCTAAATGGGTCATGAAATATACTTGGGCGGCCGTTAATATACCTGGGCGGCCCAAGTATAGTCTATGTGTGGGAAACCCTGGGTGAGCTTAGATAGAATATAGGTGAGTTTAGATAGATTACAGGTGAGTTTAAGTAGACTACGGGTGAGTTTAGATAGACTACAGGTGAGTTTAGATAGACTACAGGTGAGTTTAAGTAGACTACGGGTGAGTTTAGATAGACTACAGGTGAGTTTAAGTAGACTCCGGGTGAGTTTAGATAGACTACAGGTGAGTTTAGATAGACTACAGGTGAGTTTAGATAGACTACAGGTGAGTTTAAGTAGACTACGGGTGAGTTTAGATAGACTACAGGTGAGTTTAAGTAGACTCCGGGTGAGTTTAGATAGACTACAGGTGAGTTTAGATAGACTACAGGTGAGTTTAGATAGACTACAGGTGAGTTTAGATAGACTACGGGTGAGTTTAGATAGACTACGGGTGAGTTTAGATAGACTACAGGTGAGTTTAGATAGACTCCGGGTGAGTTTAGATAGACTACAGGTGAGTTTAGATAGACTACAGGTGAGTTTAGATAGACTACGGGTGAGTTTAGATAGACTACGGGTGAGTTTAGATAGACTACGGGTGAGTTTAGATAGACTACGGGTGAGTTTAGATAGACTACGGGTGAGTTTAGATAGACTACGGGTGAGTTTAGATAGACTACGGGTGAGTTTAGATAGACTACGGGTGAGTTTAGATAGACTACGGGTGAGTTTAGATAGACTACAGGTGAGTTTAGATAGACTACAGGTGAGTTTAAGTAGACTACGGGTGAGTTTAAGTAGACTACGGGTGAGTTTAGATAGACTACAGGTGAGTTTAGATAGACTACAGGTGAGTTTAGATAGACTACGGGTGAGTTTAGATAGACTACAGGTGAGTTTAAGTAGACTACGGGTGAGTTTAAGTAGACTACGGGTGAGTTTAGATAGACTACAGGTGAGTTTAGATAGACTACAGGTGAGTTTAGATAGACTACGGGTGAGTTTAGATAGACTACAGGTGAGTTTAAGTAGACTACGGGTGAGTTTAGATAGACTACGGGTGAGTTTAGATAGACTACGGGTGAGTTTAGATAGACTACAGGTGAGTTTAAGTAGACTACGGGTGAGTTTAGATAGACTACGGGTGAGTTTAGATAGACTACGGGTGAGTTTAGATAGACTACGGGTGAGTTTAGATAGACTACAGGTGAGTTTAGATAGACTACAGGTGAGTTTAAGTAGACTACGGGTGAGTTTAGATAGACTACGGGTGAGTTTAGATAGACTACAGGTGAGTTTAAGTAGACTACGGGTGAGTTTAGATAGACTACGGGTGAGTTTAGATAGACTACGGGTGAGTTTAAGTAGACTACGGGTGAGTTTAGATAGACTACGGGTGAGTTTAAGTAGACTACGGGTGAGTTTAGATAGACTACAGGTGAGTTTAAGTAGACTACGGGTGAGTTTAGATAGACTACGGGTGAGTTTAAGTAGACTACGGGTGAGTTTAGATAGACTACAGTTCTTGATGTCTTTAAGGATGTGTTAAAGCATGCTTTAATTGTGATATTTGACTAGTATAATTTTCATAGACATTAATTTGTCCCTCTCTGGACTGTGCAGATGTGCTGGAGGCCGCAGAAGAAGCTGAATCTGATCTGCAGGACGGTCTTATAGGGCCTGGTAACGCAGGAGAAGTTGGAAACTCAGGTGAGAAAAACCACTTCAGAAATCTGCATCTGATATCAATAATTCAACAGGAATACATTTCAGATTCAGTGGCTGACAGTTGGAAATGTGGATGATTTCTCAGTAACAAATATTACACACAATGGCCTGACTTCAGGGTGATATCAGCATTTGAGTATCTGTCCATAATAGTTTTTTTAACATAAACTTATAGCATTTGATTGAAAATGAAATGACACTAGTCGGGCATTAAAAAATAATCTAGTTATTGACATGTGTCACTTTCATTTGCAATTTCAATGTGATAATCTGGACCTTGCTGACTGTACAGAAACTCAGGCGGATCTGTCCCATGATGCCGAGCAGCTCGGAGAGCCTCAGAGAACAGAACATGTTGGAAACTCCACGGCGACAGGTAACTGATCCATAGACAATAACAAAGTATCTAAATTCATGAACTAATAACCACAGGAAACAGAAACAGTCAAATTGAGTCTAAATGTTACTTTTTTAATGTACTTTCTTGTACCGTTATTAATTTCATCAGGCAACCCTCATCAGTCTGTTCAACTTTTGCTGATTATATTGTATATTATGTTAAAATACAATAATAGTAAAGTCGTCTCTTATGTTTAGTATATGTGAAGACAATAATAAAACGTAAATAAACTACTTTTATAGCAAAACAAACAAAGCTATTATGTAAAAACTCAGTTAAAGTAGGAAAAAGCACGAAATGTTTAGGTCTCTGTAACAAACTTGTATATTAACACATAGCTTTTGATTCTGCCTGATGGGATTCACTTCCTCTTCTCAATAACTCAATTCTGTTGATGTCTACTTATAGTTTATCAGATTTTGCCTGGCTGACACTGATCTGTTGACATGTGACATGCTTCCTAAAATCCATTGGACACAGTTCATTCAATATCCTTTTTGATTCAGCTGTAGATATGTTCAGAGTGATACAATGCAGAGGCACGATGCAAACACACCCTGATAAAGGAGTGCAGATCATATTCATGTCTTCTGGCTTTTGCAAAGACAAAAGCAGCAGCAGGATGTGTGTGTGAAGTGTCTGCAGTGAAGGACCCGAGGTGTGCTGTTTCCAGGTAACCTGCCTCAGGGATCATCATCACACAACATGAGGATCAGTATCAAGTGCCTTAAGCAGACACAAAGAAGTAGCGATCTCATGGTGTGGAATGAGCAGCTCAGTGAAATCCATCAAAATGACAAAACGCTTTATAAGGAATTATCTGTTCGTATCAATGTATGATAAACGATATAAGTCATGACAGTGAGTTACGTTTGTATTTTTAATTTAAATGTTATTTTTAGGTTTCTACTTATATGTTTTATCTTTGTCAATTTTCATTTCATTATTTATTTTGAACATGCTTTGCTTTCTCTTTTTATACTTTTTTTTAACACCAACCTCAAAATACTATCCTATAACTTAAGCTATAGCTGTCATATATCTATCTATATGAATATCATTAATGACATGTGCATGTTTGCTTTCTCTCTTTAATTTGCTTATTTTTGATACTCCAAATACAATCCTATTACTTCATATATAAGAATATGTGAATGTACGTGGATACAATCTCTAGTATTTTCGTGTGTGTGTGTGTGTGTGTGTGTGTGTGTGTGTGTGTGTGTGCGCAGTGAAGGTGGTGCTGGTGCCGGAGGGTCATGTGATGACGGTGGCGTTCGCCATCGGCCTCAGCATCGCCCAGCTGAAGCTCCACCTCGCCAACGAGCTCCGGGTTCCTGCTGACGTGCTGCACATCTTTCTGGACGGTACGTCTGCTGTTCTTCAGATAAACGCTCAGCCATGTTTAGTTTTTCATTTGGGGGAAAGGACTGGTTCCTTTCAGAGAGACAGACGTTCGGTAAACAGAAACTAACCAGATTCTGATGTGGATTCGTTGGAAGAAAATGTCTGATAGAAATGATTAGGCACAAAAATGAAACCGGTTTATTGTGAAGTAGGTCTACAGTACAAGGATTTTAATCTGGTGTATAACAATTTATTCTGAAAAATAAATAAAAGCTAATGGTCTTTTCTCGCTGACTTACACTTCTTTTGTTTGACATTTTGCAGTTTCGGCCTGTAGTAGCCAATGTGTGTGCTCTGCCTGTTGTTTCCAGGCAGAGCGGTGGACGAGCAGCAGAGCCTGATGGAGCTCGGCGTCCGGCCCAACGGCTCCACCCGGATGGAGATGAGCTCCATCGACCCCGACTCACACCCTCTGCGCCCCCTCCGCCCCCCCGAGCAGGACATGCCGGACGTCATCACCGTCAGAGTGCAAACAGGTGAACACCTCCCTCTCTGCCATTTCTACACACTGACTGTTTGTCTGAGGGGTTTGAGAACAGCGGAGTTATTATTTTAGAAATAAGGTTCAAAGTCAATCTTTCAGTTTGTGTGTGCAGACAGAGAGATCAAAATACCGTTTCCCACAATCCAGAATACAAAAACAAAGATATATAAAAATATGTATGCAAATATGTATAAACCTATATATATATATACACGATCAACAGACACATTTATACATATGCACACATTAATAAATAAATAAAAGCACAACAGTTAAAATATACAACATAACAGTCACTTCAATATCGTACTGTCTACTCCTGGCTGTGCTGTTGGTCCGGGGTAGTTGAAGGGAACTCAACAGACGTGACGAACATGTCGACGAAACATTAAAAACACTCAAACACAGAAGAATCGGGAGAGCGAGGGGCCGCTGCGTCCGCCGCGTTTAATATGAAGGCTTTAGTGTGATCTCTCTCTCTTCAAACCTCTGTGACTTCCAGAGGAGAACATGTTCCGGGAGGTGGTGGTGGAGATCGAGCGTCCTCCCCAGCAGAAGGCCTTCCTGGGCGGGTTCAAACACCGGCTGACGGGGGCGCAGTACCACCATGCCGCCGTGCAGACCCTCCCCAAGAGGAGAGCCGACAGAGGGGTGGTGCTCTTCAGCCGCAACACACAGGTACAACACACAGGTGCAGCACACAGGTGCAACACACAGGTACAACACACAGGTGCAGCACACAGGTACAGCACACAGGTGCAGCACACAGGTGCAGCACACAGGTACAGCACACAGGTACAGCACACAGGTGCAGCACACAGGTGCAGCACACAGGTACAGCACACAGGTACAACACACAGGTGCAGCACACAGGTACAGCACACAGGTACAACACACAGGTACAGCACACAGGTACAACACACAGGTGCAGCACACAGGTGCAGCACACAGGTGCAACACACAGGTGCAACACACAGGTGCAACACACAGGTACAGCACACAGGTGCAACACACAGGTGCAGCACACAGGTGCAGCACACAGGTACAGCACACAGGTACAACACACAGGTGCAGCACACAGGTGCAACACACAGGTACAGCACACAGGTGCAACACACAGGTGCAGCACACAGGTACAGCACACAGGTGCAACACACAGGTGCAGCACACAGGTGCAGCACACAGGTGCAACACACAGGTGCAGCACACAGGTGCAGCACACAGGTGCAGCACACAGGTGCAACACACAGGTGCAGCACACAGGTGCAACACACAGGTGCAGCACACAGGTGCAGCACACAGGTGCAGCACACAGGTGCAGCACACAGGTGCAACACACAGGTGCAGCACACAGGTGCAACACACAGGTGCAGCACACAGGTGCAGCACACAGGTGCAGCACACAGCTGCAGCACACAGGTACAACACACAGGTGCAGCACACAGGTACAACACACAGGTACAGCACACAGGTGCAGCACACAGGTACAACACACAGCCTTAAATATATTTAAATAATTATATAAAAATATTACATGGAAATACCAGTGACATGCTTTTGTTTTCAGCAGAGGTTCAGGTGTATATCAGTATGTAGTGTCTCTACTTTAAAGAGTCCTCTCCTGCTGATGTTCAGGTGTATATCAGTATGTAGTGTCTCTACTTTAAAGAGTCCTCTCCTGCTGATGTTCAGGTGTATATCAGTATGTAGTGTCTCTACTTTAAAGAGTCCTCTCCTGCTGATATTCAGGTGTATATCAGTATGTAGTGTCTCTACTTTAAAGAGTTCTCTCCTGCTGATATTCAGGTGTATATCAGTATGTAGTGTCTCTACTTTAAAGAGTCCTCTCCTGCTGATGTTCAGGTGTATATCAGTATGTAGTGTCTCTACTTTAAAGAGTCCTCTCCTGCTGATGTTCAGGTGTATATCAGTATGTAGTGTCTCTACTTTAAAGAGTCCTCTCCTGCTGATATTCAGGTGTATATCAGTATGTAGTGTCTCTACTTTAAAGAGTTCTCTCCTGCTGATATTCAGGTGTATATCAGTATGTAGTGTCTCTACTTTAAAGAGTCCTCTCCTGCTGATGTTCAGGTGTATATCAGTATGTAGTGTCTCTACTTTAAAGAGTCCTCTCCTGCTGATGTTCAGGTGTATATCTGTATGTAGTGTCTCTACATGTCTTCATGCTTCAATGTTCAAAAAGCTCTTTATTTGTCTCATACTGCCTGTGCTGCAGCACCTCTTTTCACCCTCTGTCTGAAACCAGAGCCCAGTCAGCTCTGATTGGTTAGCTGGCCGTCTCTGCTGTGATTGGTCAACCGCTTATGGCTCATTTCCACTGCAGCGCGTAGCACGGTTTTAAGCGTGCCGTGCCAAACCCGGCTGTTTTTTTTGTTGCTTTTCCACTAGGGGTAGTTTTTCTTTTTTCTGGCCCTCCAAAATCAAGGTTCTTAGCAGGCCAACAACCAGGCTGAGTCGGGCTGAGTATGCTAAACTAGAGAGAGAATCGCTGGCAAGGGGGCTACAACTACAACAAGATGAACATATTTGACCGTGATTTAATTGTATTACATGTTTCAAAATGATGCCGAAGTAACAACATACTGATACCGGTTAGTAAAAACCATGAATTAATGCTTTGACAAGTCTGCAGACAGACGGCAGGCGAAAAACCTTTTAAAATGCATGTTTTCTAAATGGAGCTTGGCTAAGCTAACGCAGCATATGCTCCAGCTCCGACCGTCCACACTCACAACAACGGCCTATACAGACATAAATAAACCAGCGACTGTATTCTCCATGACACAGACAGTCTGTAGTTTATACTTGTTTAACTTCTGTCTAGTTTCTGAACAGATATGAGGAGCTGTGAGCTCTTTGTGCTAACAGCTAACGGATGACGTTGGTTTTGTGTTTCGCATTGAAGATGACGTCACGGCTCCGCCTACACTGCGTTACTATAGTTACTGTCCCAGTTCCTAAACTGTAATGGAAACGCAGGATAAAGTGAGCCTGGCCTACCAAGGCCTAACTATACCGTACTAAGCCGTGCGAGGCCCTGCGGTGGAAATGCGCCGTAAGAGATGTCCCGCCCCTTAGCCTAACTTTGGAACTTTGGGATTTTAGCCTTTGCAGGCCATTTGCATGCACAAAAGCCTATATGACGCACTGCAGGAAAAGAAAACCCGGAAAAGGGCTTCTTTAAAGGTGGGGTAGGTAAGTTTGAGAAACCGGCTCGAGATACACTTTTTGTTATATTCCATGGAATGCTCTTAACATCCCGATAGCAATGAATATCTGAAGTGCTTTGACAACAAATCCATGAAAACATTTCATCTGTGGAAGCCGTAGTACTGTAAAAAGTACAACCAATCCGTTTGGATTGCCGCCCTGTCTATCTCGTGCACGCACAAATGTGCCGTCATTGGGCGTGCATTGCAGCAGTACTTCAATGACTCGCCAGCAACACGCGGCCACTTTCACCAGTCTGCTGACGTCATGTGCGCGTTCATGTGTGTTGGAGGAGGCGCTCTGTAAGGAAGTCTGAAGGAAGGGGCGGATTCTTTTCGGCTGTGTACTTTCACATTTTAGTGCACTCGAGCCGGTTTCTGAAACGTACCTACCCCACCTTTAAGTAAAAGTACTATAAAAATACAAATGTTTCTAAATTAAAAGTTATTATGTTATTGTTAATAGCAACATAGTAATTAAAGTATTAAACATGAAAGTAACAAATGCAGAAAATGGAGAATACGTTATAAAAAACACATCAAAAAAACTAGAATAGAACTATAAAATAAATCTATTGCAGTAAAATTAAACTTTTCCCTCGTGCAGTAAAAGAGTGAATTGGCATAAAATGAAAATACTCAAGTAAAGTGAAAATGCCTCAAATTTGCACTTAAGTAAAATACTTAGTAAATGTAATTATTCCACTGGTTTTCAGGAGGGTATACATTTGTGTGATAATAAAACAATATAATTAGAAGCTCATTGAAACGGATGACACCACTCAGCTGTGTGTGTGTGTGTGTGTGTGTGTGTGTGTGTGTGTGTGTGTGTGTGTGTGTGTGTGTGTGTGTGTGTGTGTGTGTGTGTGTGTGTGTGTGTGTGTGTGTGTGTGTGTGTGTGTGTGTGTGTGTGTGTGTGTGTGTGTGTGTGTGTGTGTGTGTGTGTGTGTGTGTGTGTGTGTGTGTGTGTGTGTGTGTGTGTGTGTGTGTGTGTGTGTGTGTGTGTGTGTGTGTGTGTGTGTGTGTGTGTGTGTGTGTGTGTGTGTGTGTGTGTGTGTGTGTGTGTGTGTGTGTGTGTGTGTGTGTGTGTGATTTAGTAGAAGTTAACGTCAAACCTGGATTCAAAAGAACCTGCCGTTTTTGAGAGTCTTTTCCAGATATATGGTGCATTAAACCTTCTGAAAGTGTATTTGTTCTCTGAAGATTATATAATGACCTGCTGTCCCAGAGTGTGTTTTGCGTCCCCCCCCCCCCCCCCTTGTAAAAGTGTCCTTCCACAAAAGACAGAAAGCCACTGTAAAGACCTCAAAGCTGTGTTCTACTTTGTTTTTTTAAGTTGTGTGCGCTATTTTTCAGAACATTTTTAACAAATTATTCTGTAGGGATTAAATTGTCCATTTCAAAAAGTGGTGTGGACATGTCTCTAGTGTCCCAGAATAAATGAAGCCAATGGAAGGTTTTATTTTGACTGCGTGAGGTCTCTGAGTTATGGCGTGAAATCCCATAAAACCTGATTGAAGTGTGAAATGTTCCCAGGCAGGAAAGATTTTAGGCCCCGGCCACACGAGGACGAAAACGGTCGTTTGCGTTACTGTTTAGTGTCATATAGACCGTTCGGCCACACGAGGACGACCGAATACGGCACTAAACGACTGCGGAAACGATAACGGGTCCCAAGGTGGATAGAACGGCATACGCAACGCTCTGGGGGGTCAAACGGCTCCGTGTGTACGCCCTATACGATCATTTTCTGATAATGATGAGGCAATAGCCCCGCCTCTCCCCACCTCTGCTGCTCACCCCCGCGTCAAAGTAAACTACACACTGAATTCAGATTATTTATCTTTCTCTCGATATGAACATAAACGCGAGTGAAGTCTAATCTGACAAGGCAAGGCCAGGCAAGTTTATTTATATAGCACTTTTCAACACAAGGCAATTCAAAGTGCTTTACAAAAAATGAAAGACATTAAGAAAATGGCATTTAAAATCAGTCATTAAAAAGAAAAGCGAATAAAATAAACATTAAAAGAAAAAAAATACATGGATAAAAGTTACAGTGCAGTCTAAGATATGAATAGTTCAATTAAAAGCAGCGACAAAAAGAAAAGTCTTCAGCCTGGATTTGAAAGTAGTCAGAGTTGCAGCGGACCTGCAGGTTTCTGGGAGTTTGTTCCAGATATTTGGAGCATAATAACTGAACGCTGCTTCTCCATGTTTAGTTCTGACTCTGGGGACAGAAAGCTGACCAGTCCCTGAAGACCTGAGAGATCTGGATGGTTCATCATTTAGCAGGAGGTCACAAATGTATTTTGGGCCTAAACCATTCAGTGCTTTATAAACCAGCAGCAGTATTTTGAAATCTATTCTTTGACACACAGGAAGCCAGTGTAAAGACTTCAGAACAGGAGTGATGTGATCCACTTTCTTAGTGTTAGTGAGGACTCGAGCAGTGGCGTTCTGAATCAGCTGCAGCTTTCTAATAGATTTTTTTAGTGAGACCTGTGAAGACACCATTGCAGTAGTCGAGTCTACTGAAGATAAAAGCATGGACAAGTTTTTCCAAATCCTGCTGTGACATTAGTCTTTTAATCCTAGATATGTTCTTTAGGTGATAGTAGGCTGATTTAGTAACTGTTTTAATGTGACTGTTGAAACTCAGGTCAGAGTCCATGACTACACCTAGATTTCAGGACGGAGACACCTCTCAAACTACCTAAACTAGTTATAAATATGTTTATTTTTACTGTCGGCCGGGTCACTCATTACTGGATCAGCTGCTGCATGAGACAGACACTGGCGCTGTCAGGGAGGAAAAAATGTATTTTATTATTATATTATATAGAGTCGTTATTCATTTGTTTTAAAGCTCAATAAATAACAAAGAAGACCTTTGACCGGCACTTTTATAATTTTGTCCGGAAGGTTTAAACTTTAATACACATTGACTGGCGAAAAACTCTGCCCGGTTCCCTCGGCCCCCACCGCGGAGAATAAACAGAAGGGCAACCATGACAACCATGCTTCTTCGCTGCTTTGTGCAGGAAGTTACAGCGCCACGTACAGGCTCGGCATATGTACTGCAGCTTCTCCAGCGGTTGGAGCTAAACGGAGCTGTCTCGTGTGGACAGACACTATCCGGTGAATATTGCGTGTGGACGGAAGCTTTTTTGCGTTTGCGTTAATGCTATGCGTTTAGCCGTTTTCGTCCTCGGTTGCGTTCCAATAGTCCGTTTAGCTTAGGAACCTTCCTAACCAAGTGAAATGACCCGGAAGTACGTCAGTGGCAGCCATGATAAGTGCCGTTCCAATTCTCCAAATGAAAGGAAAGGAGGTTTCAAACTTCCTTTATAACCTCCTTTAGCTTAGGAACCACTGGACCTCCCTTGAGGAAAGGAGAGGAGAAAATGCTGCCCCACAATGCATTGCAGCCGCAGCATTTGCCGTCACTCAACAGTCGGCCGTTCACGGAAACAACCGATTATGACCGAGAAATTATATCATGAAAGTTACGGTGCTTATTAAGCATTTTAAAACGTATGTGGGAAGTTGCCAAAGTGCTTTGTTCTGAACGTTCATCAGTATTATAATCAAAAAGAGAAATATGAACGTTAGTTTTTACTGAAATGATCAAATAAAGTCAACATTTCACACTCTTTACTGAGCTGTGTGGGGTTTGTTCAACTTTTAAAAGATGTTTGAATGGTGATATACACAGTAATAGATGTTAAGGACTAACGTTTATAATAAATACATTTGTATTTATTTTAAGATCTTTTCATCAATCATACGTATTGGGATCATTTGTATTAATGTGGACCGGAGGGAGAGGGTGACGAGCAGAAGTTTCACTTTCCTTTTTTATTTCAATTCCAACTTTGGTCATGAAGAATATGTTTCTCTGTTGTCCACGTTCATAAAGCAAAGCAACAGCATCAGAGCACAGAGTCTCTAGATGAGTTTACAGTAGTCCCTCGTTCTTATTAAACATCCATGTTGTAGTCCGCTGTATAGAAAACTGTAGTTCCCATAGTTTCCCCACAGCAGCAGACGCACATTCATGACGTCCGCTGGCGCATCATAAACACGTCGGATAGTGAAAGTACAGTCGATTCTCTAAAGTACCGCAGTCTCTTCTCCTAAATCCTTTTGAATTCTCCTATCCACTATCCCTTAACCCCATGACGTTTCACTCAGAGGTCAAGGAATAGGAGATAGGGTTAGAATTTAGGAGCTGATTTTTGGATTATCGGAACGCAACCCTCGTTTGGCCGGGGCCTTAGAATCCCAGGAAATCTTTGATAAAGGGGGGGGAGGGAGTTCCTTTGGTTACTGTGTATGACTCACTCTCCTGCACACACACACACACACACACACACACACACACACACACACACACACACACACACACACTCTAATGATGGTGGTGGGATCGTTACAGATGCACATACATGAAGACAAGGTGCTGCAGTAATGAGGTGTGTGTGTGTGTGTGTGTGTGTGTGTGTGTGTGTGTGTGTGTGTGTGTGTGTGTGTGTGTGTGTGTGTGTGTGTGTGTGTGTGTGTGTGTGTGTGTGTGTGTGTGTGTGTGTGTGTGTGTGTGTGTGTGTGTGTGTGTGTGTGTGTGTGTGTGTGTGTGTGTGTGTGTGTGTGTGTGTGTGTGTGTGTGTGTGTGTGTGTGTGTGTGTGTGTGTGTGTGTGTGTGTGTGTGTGTGTGTGTGTGTGTGTGTGTGTGTGTGTGTGTGTGTGTGTGTGTGTGTGTGTGTGTGTGTGTGTGTGTGTGTGTGTGTGTGTGTGTGTGTGTGTGTGTGTGTCTCAGTAAAGATGTTTACACTTCACAGGGTGTCGGTCTGTTGGCCTCATTATCCTGCACCCTTTATTTACTCCCCGCTCTTTTACAACAAACCATAAACTATCGAAGGTCGTAACAGGGTTTTCTTTTTTTAAAGATATTTATTTGTGATTCTGGATTTATTTTCCTTCCTTTTTCTCAGGCAACTCTCCGGCAAACCACACGTAAAAACACTATGTTTTAAGGGAAAGGGAAATACAAGGAACATAGAGCTAATGTGCGTCTGATGGTGCTGACATCGGAGGGGCACAGTAGCAAACGGGTGGAGCTGGGGAAGCTATGGTCACGTTGCACCAGCCTTTCACTCATCCAGCTTTAAGATTGAGGGAAATGTGCACTCTTACCCAGAGCTTGAATTGGAATAAAAAGGTGCCAGTACTCTAAATCAGCAACTGTTTCAAGTCCATTTTATTTACACAGCCCAACAACAAGAATTTGGCTCAAAGGCCTTTACAATCTGTACAACACACGACTCCCTCTATCCTTATCCTCATATCTTTGAGTCAGTCATTAAAAAGAAACATAAAAATACTTTAACAGACAAGGAAAAGTTTTTTTTTAACAACAGAATATTTACTGTAACGTTCAGAAATGGCATGTTTTCTGCGAGAGACCAGGAGGAAAAATGGTTATTTAAAAAAAAAAAAAAATCATATTTTGAAAAAGTATTGATTCAAAAATAATATGATGCAGTACAGTACTATTACGTCTGGGTCTCTGTGTTTCATTAAAGCTCGGCTCTGTGTGTGTGTGGAACGAGCCATTTTGTGTGCGCGAGCGAGAGAGAGAGCGCACCGGTACCGGAGATCGTTGTTGTTAGCTTCTGCTGCTAGCGAGCTACGCTAACGGATATAAGGAGTTTTTTCAACAACAAAGTGGAGGAGAGTCCTCTCCTGTCAGACTGAGAGACTCAGTGAGCTAAAGGACTCTGTGTTATCTCAGTGGGTCTCAAATGTTTTGGTCACCATTAATGTAAACAATTATTTCCGAGGCACACATTTATATGATCATTATAGTTATAAAAAAATAAGAGAATAAATGAAAAACAGGTATGAAATACTATATGACAGTAAAACAAGAATAAAGTTTAAAAGGGTGGTTTGTAAAATATCCATAAAGAAAAAGTAAATCTGTTTACAGTTCTGTGTTGAGAGAGGTATCCATAGAACTCTACAGTTTGCTCTCAAAGTGCACCAGATTGATGCTTTTAACTTCAATATTTAAAAATCTTCCCGTGGGAGCATGCCCCCGGACCCCCCTATGTGAGGTCCACACACCACCTGTAAAAATAGCACTTTACCCCTGCTTATGCCGTGAGCTAATTATCGAGCCTTCATTGTAACAGTCCAGGTACACTGTGTGTTTGCGTGGGGAGTGTTGCAGTAGAACATTCCTCTGTAGCGACCGGTACCTTAATGGGAAACCCTAAATGTTTGAGCACCCTCTATGAAACGTCAAGCTACCCCACAGCACCCCCAAAACAAATCTCTGGCGCCGCCACTGAGCCTGACTATTTGTGTTGGGGGGGCCCGACTTTTTTTTTTCTCCAAAGGGGGGGGGCCTGACAGAAAAAGTTTGAGAACCACTGCTTTACTGTATATTTTAGAAAGGCTCACGGCCCCTACACACGGCGGCGTGCGTTGCCGCTTCAACGCTTCTGCCCATTCCATTTGAATGGGGTGACGTCACGATTCGCCGAACTGCATTGTGGGAGCAAAGCGTAGCTTCTCTCGCGGTGCTCGCTGCAAAAGTAGAGCAATGTTCTACTTTTGACGCCTCGACGGAGGCGTCATCCAATCGAATCATATGCCAGTACAAGCTCTAGCCAATCAGATCGCGTGCTTGTGTGTCTGGGGCGGGAGATTCATGTGATTGGTTGTTGGTCGCGATTCAGCCCCCCCCGCCGGCAAGCGACAACGCACGCCGCCGTGTGTAGGGGCCGTCACTGTACTTAAACAAAGTATGAAAGGCAGCGGATATGGCTAAAGCCTGACACTGCTCTTACTTTAACTTCTCTTGTTCATTTCCATATTCGTTCTATATTTATTATTTTCTTTATCCTTTATTTTTTTGCAAGACTCTTCCGCATACATTTGAATGGATGACTTTCTGACCCGTGTTAAAATAAATGTGAATAAATAAATATATTCCTTTTTTTTTTAAATGGCTTCATAATAATAATAATAATAATTCATAGTTCACGAACCATTGAACCAAAGACATACAGAGTGTGAGCTGCTAGCTGGAGCCAGTTCCTGAGGTGCCCTTGAGCAAGGCTACTGACCTCGAAACTGCTCCCTGCTCGGCCACCTCTGCTTGTGTTTGTGCAGGTATATCCTCATGGTACCAGATTATAATGTGTTTATCCTGCCTGTGTGTGTAATGTGTGTAAACACAGCAGAGTGGAGAAAGAAATGCCCCGTGAGGGACTAATAAAGTATGTCTTGTTCTTAGAGTAGAGGAGAGGTGAGAGGGCAGTTTGAAGGCTGTGGGAGTGTTGGCATTTTGAATGTTAGCTCATGCACTAAGTCTGACTCCATACTGCCGACCTGCGGACCTTTGCCGCATGTCGCCCCTTCTTTACCACTTCCAAATCTACCTGTTCTCTGCAATAGTTGGCAACAATTATTTTTAAGAAATCAATGATTGAATTCATCCATCTCCTTGTCTGTTCCCCCTCAGACAGTGGAGCTGCAGTCTGAGGCGCAGCAGTGTCCGCTCGACGCCTCCACCCAGATGACGGGGATCGGCTGCTACGTCTCCTGCATGGACGACAAGCTGGTCGCCCCTGGCAACTACATCACAGCTGACCAGTACCACGAAGAGAGGCTGAGAGCTGTGAGTGACTAAGATGTGTTTTTTATTAAATATTTCTGGTCTTTTTTTATTCCGGTTAATGTAGAAATGATAACTGGCATACTAGTCCAACATTTGTCCTGATTGTGACACTGGAGGAAAGGTCAAGGGTCATGTGACCTCACAAAATAGCAATAAGTCAATAATTAACACGCTAATTATAAAGTTAAATGTTCAATGAAAGTGCAAATCAAATAAAAAAAGATTGAAGTACTTATATAAACATAGGAAGCTTAAGTTAAAATGTGCACATTTTACTGCGATACGTTTTACTACAGTACAACTGTTAGAACAATTCTGACTTTCCTCCAAATTCTGACTTTCCTCCAAATTCTGACTTTCCTCCAAATTCGGACTTTCCTCAAAATTCTGACTTTTCCTCAAAAATCTGACTTTTTCCTAAATACATAAAACTGTTAATAATCCCTGGTCCCCGGCTTGAGCTTCAGCCTCAGGATCCATGTATCTGTGATCCTCAGGATCCATGTATCTGTGATCCTCAGGATCCATGTATCTGTGATCCTCTCCAGAATGGAAGTAGTCATCACATACAGAGACTAGTTCCTGAACAGTGTCCTTCACATGCTGATATCCAAGAGAGGGAGTTACACAGTCACAAGATGGAGGAATAGAAAGCACTATTCAATGTTTACTTCAGATTAGCTCCACGTCAGAAATGAGCATGCTTGATGTCTCTCTCCATAGAGGCTGAATCATCATGTTAATGACATAGCTATCATCTGCCTCAAACAGTCCTGATGCTCTTCTAGGTAATCACACATCCTGTCATGTTCACAGCTACAGTTGGGATACCTTTGTTATCATGTTATCATGTTACACCCCCCCCCCCCCCCCCCAGGTGGTGGTCCTGCAGACGTTTGTCCGGCGCTGGCTGGCCCTGCAGGAGGTGCAGCGTCTGAGGAGGGACCGGGACCGGAGGCTGGTCTGGCTGGAGCTGCAGGAGAGGAAGAGGAGGGAGGAGAAGGAGGAGCAGCTGAAGGACCGGAGGAGGCGCTGGGTCAACCCGCAGAGGAGGGAGGACTTCAACCTGCTCTACCACGCTCTGGAGAGTAGGAGCAGATTGAATCATTCAACACGCTTTACCATCTGTAGTGGCGTGATAGCATGTTCAAAGGCCACTTCGAATATTGACTCGCGCAAACTTTAAGAAATCCAAATACCTAACGCAGCAGCGTCCACACGGCGGCGTGCGTTGAAGCTTGCCGGTGGGCGTGTCTGAAGCGCGACCAACAACCAATCACATGAATCTCCCGCCCCGGACACACAAGCACGCAATTTGATTGGCTAGAGCTTGTACTGGCATATGATTTGATTGGCTGACGCCCTTATTCCACGTAGCTTAGCACTTTTTACTCTTGTTGTTATTCCTCTACTTGCTTGTAAAGCGCTTTGAGCAGCAGGAAAAGCGCTTTGTATAATTCACATGTAATATTATTATTAAATAAAATAAACAAGCAAATCCAACAGGATGTGTGCGGTCAAAAACCTTTCCCGACTTCCCCTCTAGACTTCCTGCTGTGCTCAATATATTCTGCTTGCTATAAAATATATCAGAACATAAAGCTGGAGCAGGCCTTAAGCAAAACTAAATGTTACAAAAACGGTATAGTTATAATTCATAGTTATTCAGTTCATTTGAGTTAAAAGAATATCCAATTTGCTCCCCTAAGCTTAGATGATCCTCTCGCTCTGACTCCATCACACATCAGTGCACAACTCCTCCTCATGCAGTACACTTCAGAGGTATAATATAAAGTAGATAGTAATGAGTTAGACAGCAAGTGAATATAATACATACGTGATTACTAGAAGGTGAAAAGGGAAGTATTAGGGTACACTACACACACCTCACACACACACACACACACACACACACACACACACACACACACACACACACACACACACACACACACACACACACACACACACCTCACACACACACTCACACACACACACACACACACACACACACACACCTCACACACACACACACACACACACACACACACACACACACACACACACACACACACACCTCACACACACACACACACACATACCTCACACTCACACTCACACACACACACACACACACACCTCACACACACACACACACACACACACACACACACACACACACACACACACACACACACACACACACACACACACCTCACACACACACACACACACATACCTCACACTCACACTCACACACACACACACACACACACACCTCACACACACACACACACATACCTCACACTCACACACACACATACCTCACACTCACTCACACACACACACACACACCTCACACACACACACACACATACCTCACACTCACACACACACATATCTCATACTCACACACACACACACACACACACACACACCTCACACACACACACACACACACACACACACATACCTCACACTCACACTCACACATACCTCACACTCACACACACACACACACACACACACACACACACACACACACACACACACACACACACACACACACACACACACACACATACCTCACACTCACACTCACACACACACATACACACACCTCACACACACACACACACACGTGCACACACACACACTTCACACACACACACACACACACACACCTCACACTCACACTCACACACACACACACACACACACACACACACCTCACACACACACACACACAAGCACACACACACACACACACTTCACACACACACACACACACACCTCACACACACACACACCTCACACACACACACACACCTGACACACACACCTCACACACCTCACACACACACACACACCTCACACACACACCTCACACACACACACCTCACACACACACACACACACACACACACACACACACACACACACACACACACACACACACACACACACACACATTAGTACAATAAAATAATCAAACAAAATGAATAAATACTAAACAATTATAAAGAATCTGAAAATACAAGTACAAAATAAGAGCGTAAGAAGGTCTGCACCTCGGCAGGGAGAGAGGTGGATACCAGCCGCTTCCCCAATATTAAATGCATACATGTCAAATGGAACGAGCTAAGGCAGAATGTAAAATTAAACAATGAACAGTAGAATAAAGACAAATAATGTTTATATTTAAATCTGATGTGTGTGTGTGTGTGTGTGTGTGTGTGTGTGTGTGTGTGTGTGTGTGTGTGTGTGTGTGTGTGTGTGTGTGTGTGTGTGTGTGTGTGTGTGTGTGTGTGTGTGTGTGTGTGTGTGTGTGTGTGTGTGTGTGTGTGTGTGTGTGTGTGTGTGTGTGTGTGTGTGTGTGTGTGTGTGTGTGTGTGTGTGTGTGTGTGTGTGTGTCTCAGAGTGGCGCAGTGAGGAGGAGCAGCAGATCAACTCGTCCCTGAGAGGAGCGGAGAGGAAGGCGGCGCTCTGCTTTCTGCTGGAGACGGAGACGCAGCTCATCGCCGCCATCGGACACCATCGCATCGCCGTCCAGAACAACAACTACGACAAGGTGGTCAGGAACCTGCTGGACAAGGTCAGAGGTCACCGCCCATCACCTGCTTACAGATCATACATGTTAGATAAAGTCAAAGTCAACTTCCTTGTCAATCTTTCAGTTTGTGTGTACAGACGGAGAGTATACATGTATACATATGCACACATTAAGACAAATAAAAGCACAACAATCAATATATATACAAAATAACATATACAGTTTAAACCCATCTCAGTGTTGGAGTAAGCTAAAACACATTTTACAACAGCAGCAATATTGTCAGTGTTGCTATTAGCCCCCTCATCACTGTCAGCTTCACTGACAGGGCTGTGTTTCAGTCGGCGGCTCCTCGTCAGTGGAGAGCAGCCGACGGCCGTCTGATCGAGATGGACAGTGAGCACACCGTCAGAGCCGCGGAGCTGAGAGACCTTTACATCAACCTGAGCTCTGAGAGCCAGGAGCAGAGACTGGAGCACCTGCTGACCCTCAGACACACCGTCAAGGTACACACACACACACACACACACACACACACACACACACACACACACACACACACACACACACACACACACACACACACACACACACACACACACACACACACACACACAGCTGAGTGGTGTCATCCGTTTCAATGAGCTTCTAATTATATTGTTTTATTATCACACAAATGTATACCCTCCTGAAAACCAGTGGAATAATTACATTTACTAAGTATTTTACTTAAGTGCAAATTTGAGGCATTTTCACTTTACTTGAGTATTTTCATTTTATGCCAATTCACTCTTTTACTGCACGAGGGAAAAGTTTAATTTTTACTGCAATAGATTTATTTTATAGTTCTATTCTAGTTTTTTTGATGTGTTTTTTATAACGTATTCTCCCACACACACACACACACACACACACACACACACACACACACACTGCAGGACCTGCTGACCCTCAGACACACCGTCAAGGTACACACACACATACACACACACACACACATACACACACTTCACACACACCACACACACACACACACACACACACACACACACACACACACACACACACACACACACACACACACCTCACACACACACACACACACACACACACACACACACACACACACACACACACCTCACAAAGTGTTAAAGTGCACCCGATCACTGAAGTTGAGCATACAGTAGCAAATACTTAAGTCTGTGCTTGCTACACATTTGATGCCATTCAGAATAGTTCTTGTTCTCTCTGGTACTGCTGGTAGCCTGAAGGCTTTTCTCCTTCTCCTACAGGAGCACGAATGCCAGCTGACCCGGGACATCGTGGATTTGATTGACAGGGAGGCGGACCTGATGACTCGGCAGGTTAAAGTAGCGAGTCTGCAGGGTCTGAGGAAGAGGATCTCCACTCTGTTCCTGCAGTTCATCAAAACTCCAGCGTTTAACCCCGAGGTGGCCAAACACCTGAAGGTGAGCCCTCTAACGGCTGAAACTTTAGAAACGCTCTTCACATATAACTGTGATGGAAACTTCTGGAGCAATGGAGACGAGACTCAGAGAGACTCGGAGAGACTCGAGGAGAGACTCGAGGAGAGAGCAGGAACTTTGATGGTAAACACCGACGCTTTATTTGGAGCTTCGGCCGGAGAATTCACAAGACATGAGCTGAGCCACGAGGTGACTCAGCGGCTGCCAAACCACTTCTGAAGATCTCTACCCAGACCCATGTGTTTAGCTGGTTCTGAGAGAAGAATCAACATGCTGCATAACAAGATAAACCATAACGGCCCGTCCACACTACAGCTTCGACAGCTTCAAAAGCGGTTTCCAACGCTTCTGCCCATTGACTTTCAATGGGGTGACGTCACTTTTCGCCGAACTGCATTGTGGGAAGCAGAGCGGAGCTTTCCTGGCGTTTCAAGCTGCAAAAGTTGAGCAATGTTAAACTTTTGAAGCTTCTGAAGCTTTCGGTGGAAGCGTCAGCCAATCAAATCATATGCCAGTACAAGCTCTAGCCAATCAAACCGCTGCTTGTGTGTCAGGGGCGGGAGATTCATGTGATTGGTTGTTGGTCGAGTTTCAGACACGCCCAGCTCCAAGCTTTTTTTGAAGCTGTAGTGTGGACGGGCCGTAACACCTCTATCAGCTGACGCCAACAGGCAGGGAGACGAAACACTGAGAGCAGCCAGAGGTCACAGGCCTGTGCTCAGTGAGGGCGGTACAGACTGATAAACTGGGTCAAAGTTACACACACACGCACATGTGCACGCACACGCACACACGCTTTTTATTTATATACTAATATTTGCATGTTGTTGGTATATACAGTATGTTTTGTGTCATGCTGTTGTTTTGTTCTGCTATAACTCCTTGTGCTGAATGCTTTGGCAATACTGTTACATGTCTAATATGTGTAATGTGTCATTGTAAAGCGCTCAAAAAAGAAATGATGAATGTAATGAATTATTATTATTATTAATACTATGTTTAAAATGTGGTCATGCCAATAAAGCCCCTTTGTATTGTGTTGTTATGGGCATAGGAACATATTTCCCCAACCATAACCGTCAAATCTGTCCCAGGTTCCCCAGGACCCGTCTCAGCTGAAGAACGACATGTTCCAGTGCCGCGGCTGCCAGCGCTACCTCCAGTCCTCTGACTTCAGCCCGACGGCCGGGGCGCGTCTGAGCGGACGCTGCCGGGACTGCACCGGCCTCGACAACATCGCCCGATCCCGAGACGACTTCTCCTGCTACCGGAACATCCTGAGGAGGCTGAGGAGCGACGAGATGCGGCTCAACCAGGACGCCAAGATCCCCTTCCTGCTGCAGGTACCAATCACCACGCCCACAACCAGGGTCAGACCGGGGCTCTCTCACCCGGGTCACGAATCAAAGCAAATCAAACTTTATTTGAACAGCCCAATATCACAAAACATGTTTGTCTCAGAGGGCTTTACAGATTCAAAAACAAACATTGTAACAGTAGAACAGATACAGGAAGTCATTCACAACACCTCAGCTCCGGCTGGCTGAACACTTGATAGTTTGTTTCTGTTCTCCCTTTCTATAATCATGGACTATTTGCACATACTGTACTTCCATGTTGTAGCCTACTTACGCTGTCTCAGGATATATTTGACTTTGAATTACAAGCTACTGTGCACAACTTGTTAATGTAGCAGATGATTTCTATATGTTTCTGTCCCTTTAGTAGATTGATATATTAGAGAGTATTCTAGTATCTTCTGTATATTTGATAGTGTGTACATACTCTTCTGATTATAGATATATATGTATATATTGTTTTTAGCTGTAAGGTTTATTGTTATTGTCTGAATGCTGTTCTGCACGGCAGCAGAGAGCTCTCCACGTCTTTCAGTCATTTTGCTTTGTATGTGTGTGTGTGTGTGTGTGTGTGTGTGTGTGTGTGTGTGTGTGTGTGTGTGTGTGTGTGTGTGTGTGTGTGTGTGTGTGTGTGTGTGTGTGTGTGTGTGTGTGTGTGTGTGTGTGTGTGTGTGTGTGTGTGTGTGTGTGTGTGTGTGTGTGTGTGTGTGTGTGTGTGTGTGTGTGTGTGTGTGTGTGTGTGTGTGTGTGTGTGTGTGTGTGTGTGTGTGTGTGTGTGTGTGTGTGTGTGTGTGTGTGTGTGTGTGTGTGTGTGTGTGTGTGTGTGTGTGTGTGTGTGTGCACGCTCAGGTGGAGGACGTGCGGTACCTGGTGGAGGTGCTGTGGGCGTCGCGCTCCGCCCTTCACAGCAGCAGCGACCTCTACAGCCTGGTGTTTGTGCGCTGGGAGAAGAGGAGGGTCTGGAGCCCCTGGAACTGCATCCTGCTGTCCAAAGAGGAGACGTCCGCGCACCTGGAGGTGGACGACGTGCACAAGGTGTGTCCATTCAACATGTATACATCGTCTCCACCTCATGTCTAATCTCAGATGTGTGCCCTCTCACCTTGTAGTGACACATGTTCTCGTTCTGATCATTCCTCTGGCATTGGGATGGGATCAGAAGCCACTTTTGGAACCCAATGAAATGCAGAATTGTCATCCTGAAGATACCCACAATTATAAAGTAGCTCTTTCCCATGGTTGGAACTTTACCAAGAACCCAGTGAACTTTTAAGGTTTTTTCTGGTTATAATCAACAATTTCATTAACTTTCAAAGCCGTATGACAAAAGAAAGCATTTATTTAAATAAAAGGGTGGATCTTTAACACCATTTTTTATTTTATTATTACTTTATTTTGCAGGGACAGTGCACATCAAAAGAGACTTCCTGAAATGCGCTAACCAAGAGGCTATTTGATCTGGAAATAGTTATAAAAACAATAAAACCAAACATGCATACAGTAATACATAGCACGAAGGTTAACGCGGTAGAGAAAGACAGAGGACTTTAACCGGACCAAAGTGACATGTTCCCGTTGGTCTTAAAGAAGCCATTTAGACATCCTTTGCCAGCACTTTATTTATTCTTCTACTATTATGTCTTAAAATATGTGTGTGTGTGTGTGTGTGTGTGTGTGTGTGTGTGTGTGTGTGTGTGTGTGTGTGTGTGTGTGTGTGTGTGTGTGTGTGTGTGTGTGTGTGTGTGTGTGTGTGTGTGTGTGTGTGTGTGTGTGTGTGTGTGTGTGTGTGTGTGTGTGTGTGTGTGTGTGTGTGTGTGTGTGTGTGTGTGTGTGTGTGTGTGTGTGTGTGTGTGTGTGTGTGTGTGTGTGTGTGTGTGTGTGTGTGTGTGTGTGTGTGTGTGTGTGTGTGTGTGTGTGTTCAGGCGTACGAGGTGACGTTCCTCCGCGGGGTCGATCACAAACACATGTTGGCTCGCCGGCACTTCAGCAGCGTCCCCGTCATGGCGGAGCACCTGGAGCCGACCGCCACGCTCGGCAACCAGCTCGTCTCCAAGCCCGTCACCATGGCGACAGGCAAGCCCACCGCCCACACCCCAGCGGGTTCAGCTCATTAAGAAACCCCCCCAATGTGCCCCTCCCTCGCTCTGATCAGCTGTCACTTTACAAAATAAAGTTCATGATGGTCTTAATCCTGGTTTTCACTCATGTGCATGTATTAACCAGTTGAGCCCCGAGCCTGTAATTCAGGGTTAGGGTTAGATTTTATTTAGAACTGAGATGTTGGGAGCTTTACATACTGGATACCCAGGGCTCGGCTTCCGGAAAGAAGAGTAAAATAACCCTAAAATAAATGGTAGACTGTCTTTTGGGGTGTTTTCAAACCTTCCACTACAGTGCATGCATTTCCACAATTTCAGCCGGACTATTTTAGCAAACAACAATTTATTTGCCAAGTTAAAGGGAGGGTCGGTAAGAAAGGAGAAACCAGCTCGAGTGCGCTAGAATTTGAAAATACACAACCGGTAAACATCTGCCCCTTCCTTCAGACTTCCTTCCAACTTCCTTACAGAGCCCCTCCTCCAACACACACGAACGTGCACATGACCAATGAGGGCACGAGATAAGTGTGTGCACAGATGGAAGGCTGACAGGCAGGTAGGCCATCCAGTTACTTTAGCCGGCTCAGATGATTGGTCGTGCTTTTTACAGCGCCACGGCTTCCACTGATGACATTTTATAATGTATTTTTTGTCAAAGCATTTAATGTATTCATTGCTGTCGGGATGTTAAGAGCATTCCATGGAATATAACAAAAAGTGTTTCTGAAGTGAATTACCTACCCCACCTTTAAATTGGTGGAGTTCCCATTTATGTGCAGCTTTGTGTTCAGTAAAGCCCTGATGGATGGAATGCACACAACTGTTCAGGTGAGGTGCTGGGTCGCAGGCAAATAAAATACAAAGAAAGGAAATCAGTGCATAGTTTGAACTCTGAACATCCTCTGACGTAGACACTTTAGAGGAGAAGCATTTACGGCAAGGTTCCTCCCAGATATACATTTGGATAAAACATAAATAATGCACGAACGACGCTCTACTTTACTCACTTCAGTTATCAGGTTGGTGTCATTAGAGCTGCAGCAGAAGCAGTAAATCAAAAACCTGGATCCATGAAAACATGTGAATTATTACAGATGAAGGCGATTGTTGTTGTTGTTGTTGTATGTGTTGCCTTTATTGCTCTGTAACTCCTATGTTAAGGACTCCAATTAAGATTAGTGCGTGGTGTAAACAACCAGAGAAACACTGACCTCTAGTGGCTATTGTGTTCCTAAAGGACTACACCTTAGCACAAGATATTTATATATACTGTGTCCACTGCTATTCAAAAGCTTAACATGTTGTGATCATAGTGGACAATGTGCTCGTTTGAATTGCCTGTCATGCTTTTAGGAGGTAGAAAGCCCTCTTTACAAATCTATACATGTGTATGGTTTGTTTTGTACATGGTGAACACAATCCTGAAAGACTTAGGTCTCCTATCATGCAAAATGCACTTTGTGATGTCTCTTCTACATCAACAAGTGTCCCCGGTGTGTCCCCGGTGTGTCGGGGAACTCACGCAGCGTCAGAAAATAAAACCCTCTCTCTTTTCCTCCGTACCCAAATCTCTAAAAACGGGGGAACAACGGAGCTGATCCAGATTTGCGTCCGATATGACGTAATATCTGAAATGTGGACCCACGGCCCAATCAGAAACGTTGCTATCAGAAACAATGCCCGACTGTTTTGGACGTAATATGGTCAGTGTTTACATTAGCATCGCTAACACTCAGAGCTAACCTGTACTGGAGAGCATGTGTGTGAAGAAGCAGGAAGTAAAAAGGAACTCACCTTGTGGTATAACCGGCAAGAGAGAAAGCCTTTGAGCTCCAAACTGTTTCAGAGAGAATCCTTGATAATCCATGATATGGCGTTTCATCACGGCAGCATTTAGTTTAGACAGTAGCTGCCGGGTCCCGCATGAGCTCAGACCCCTCCTCTTTAAAGCTTAATACCCAAATCAGCACTTTAGAAACAGGAAGTGAAATAGAGGGATATGAGGCATGGCTAGAATGATCTGTTTGGTATTTCGAGCAAAACACTTCATAGACATGCTTTTTTTATATTTGTATATATCTGAGACCTATGCTATTACCTAACAATAGCATTATAGGTCCACTTTAATTTGGAAAGTCTGCCAGAGCGTATTTGTAACATTGAAACAACACATTAGTTGAGACACTTGTTATCTACACATACATATTCTTACATACAGATTACTTTAGTTAAACTACTTTATATTTTTACTGTGAGGTGTACATCTTTAAATGTGTTTTCTGTTCCAGCTCGAACACATGTTGCTTCCCTTTCAGCTCAAAGATCGTCTATTCGAGAGGAGGTATCACTCTGCAGGGGGAAAACACGTCTCCCTACTAACCTGCTGTCAGACAAAATGCAGTGGAGTAAAAAGAACCATATCTGTTTCAGGATAAGGTTAATCGCCAAGAAAGTTTACATTCACAGGGAATCTGCTTCACTGTATACGTGTTGCAAACAATACAAACACTGTGATATAGAAGAGGATTAAAACACTATCACTAAATAGGAAAGTAAGAATTACTAGATAAAATATGTGCAGTATATCAGAAGTGAAATTGTAAGGGGTGTGCTATTCATTTGGTGTCTGATAAAATTAAAATACTTCTGTCTCTCGTTTGCTTCCTGGCAATTGTGACAACGTTATTAGATACACATTTGACTGTATTCTCCTTTAGTGTCTCCCCTACAGTACATTGTATGCCCATGATAAATTGCCTTAGCTAAACCTTGAGCTAACTTATCCATTAGCTAGTAGCCAGGGGCAGACTGGGACAAAAAATCAGCCCGGGACTCTCGACCGGCCCACTTCGGTACCGCTAGTAAATTGTCAACGGGGGGGGGTGCTGGTGACTTATCAGACCGGCCCACCTCGGTGCCGGCCAGTCCGCCACTGCTAGTAGCCTACCTTAGTTAACTAGATTTGTTTTTGTCTTTTAGCTAATTAGCTGTAAACTCGAGGCACTAGCTTCTTAGTCATTTGTTCATCTCTCCACTCACCTTCAAACAAGCCAAGAAAAGCCGGCATAACATGGGACAGTAAAGTGGGAGGTACTGCTACCTGTCTGTCTGAAGGGACAGTAAGGTGGGAGGTGCTGCTACCTGTCTGTCTGAAGGGACAGTAAGGTGGGAGGTGCTGCTACCTGTCTGTCTGAAGGGACAGTGAGGTGGGAGGTGCTGCTACCTGTCTGTCTGAAGGGACAGTAAGGTGGGAGGTGCTGCTACCTGTCTGTCTGAAGGGACAGTAAGGTGGGAGGTGCTGCTACCTGTCTGTCTGTCTGGTGACTATAAGGTGGGAGGTGCTGCTGCCTGTCTGTCTGAAGGGACAGTAAGGTGGGAGGTGCTGCTGCCTGTCTGTCTGAAGGGACTGTAAGGTGGGAGGTGCTGCTACCTGTCTGTCTGAAGGGACTGTAAAGTGGGAGGTGCTGCTACCTGTCTGTCTGAAGGGACTGTAAAGTGGGAGGTGCTGCTACCTGTCTGTCTGAAGGGACTGTAAAGTGGGAGGTGCTGCTACCTGTCTGTCTGAAGGGACAGTAAGGTGGGAGGTGCTGCTACCTGTCTGTCTGAAGGGACAGTAAAGTGGGAGGTGCTGCTACCTGTCAGTCTGAAGGGACAGTAAGGTGGGAGGTGCTGCTACCTGTCAGTCTGAAGGGACAGTAAAGTGGGAGGTGCTGCTACCTGTCTGTCTGAAGGGACTGTAAAGTGGGAGGTGCTGCTACCTGTCTGTCTGAAGGGACTGTAAAGTGGGAGGTGCTGCTACCTGTCTGTCTGAAGGGACAGTAAGGTGGGAGGTGCTGCTACCTGTCTGTCTGAAGGGACAGTAAAGTGGGAGGTGCTGCTACCTGTCAGTCTGAAGGGACAGTAAGGTGGGAGGTGCTGCTACCTGTCTGTCTGAAGGGACTGTAAAGTGGGAGGTGCTGCTACCTGTCTGTCTGAAGGGACTGTAAAGTGGGAGGTGCTGCTACCTGTCTGTCTGAAGGGACAGTAAGGTGGGAGGTGCTGCTACCTGTCTGTCTGAAGGGACAGTAAAGTGGGAGGTGCTGCTACCTGTCAGTCTGAAGGGACAGTAAGGTGGGAGGTGCTGCTACCTGTCTGTCTGAAGGGACAGTAAAGTGGGAGGTGCTGCTACCTGTCAGTCTGAAGGGACAGTAAGGTGGGAGGTGCTGCTACCTGTCTGTCTGAAGGGACAGTAAGGTGGGAGGTGCTGCTACCTGTCTGTCTGAAGGGACAGTAAAGTGGGAGGTGCTGCTACCTGTCAGTCTGAAGGGACTGTAAGGTGGGAGGTGCTGCTACCTGTCTGTCTGAAGGGACTGTAAGGTGGGAGGTGCTGCTACCTGTCTGTCTGAAGGGACAGTGAGGTGGGAGGTGCTGCTACCTGTCTGTCTGAAGGGACAGTGAGGTGGGAGGTGCTGCTACCTGTCTGTCTGAAGGGACAGTAAGGTGGGAGGTGCTGCTACCTGTCTGTCTGAAGGGACTGTGAGGTGGGAGGTGCTGCTACCTGTCTGTCTGAAGGGACAGTAAGGTGGGAGGTGCTGCTACCTGTCTGTCTGAAGGGACTGTAAGGTGGGAGGTGCTGCTACCTGTCTGTCTGAAGGGACAGTAAGGTGGGAGGTGCTGCTACCTGTCTGTCTGAAGGGACAGTGAGGTGGGAGGTGCTGCTACCTGTCTGTCTGAAGGGACAGTAAGGTGGGAGGTGCTGCTACCTGTCTGTCTGAAGGGACAGTAAGGTGGGAGGTGCTGCTACCTGTCTGTCTGAAGGGACAGTAAGGTGGGAGGTGCTGCTACCTGTCTGTCTGAAGGGACAGTGAGGTGGGAGGTGCTGCTACCTGTCTGTCTGAAGGGACAGTAAGGTGGGAGGTGCTGCTACCTGTCTGTCTGAAGGGACTGTGAGGTGGGAGGTGCTGCTACCTGTCTGTCTGAAGGGACAGTAAGGTGGGAGGTGCTGCTACCTGTCAGTCTGAAGGGACTGTAAGGTGGGAGGTGCTGCTACCTGTCTGTCTGAAGGGACAGTAAGGTGGGAGGTGCTGCTAACTGTCTGTCTGAAGGGACTGTAAGGTGGGAGGTGCTGCTACCTGTCTGTCTGGTGACTGCCGATGTCCGCACCGCTGTGCAGGAGACGTTGAGGGAGGGAGAGCTACGGAACTTCACAGTCTAATCTCCCGACCTGATATTTTAATTTTGTATTCAATCAATATATTTCTGGAAAAGGAAACTGTGCGCTGTAACCCCTAACCCTAACAGCGGTAGATATATATTCATTTATAAAAATTAAAAAAGGGGGAAAAAAGGGCACTTTCTCTGGAGGAAGAAAAAGGGCAAGGGCTCAAGCCCACTTTGATGTGTGCACGTGCCTGCTGACATGCAGATTAGTATAGCATAAGGATGAAGAAGAAAAATACATACTTTATTAATCCCACAAGGGAACATTCAGTTATACGATGTTAGTAAATATACACAATCAAAAACATACACCTGCATCTTTACAGGTATGTGTCAGAGCTAAGAGGCTGCCATGGGTTTGCACCTGGAAGTAGTTCAGGACCCGTCTTTCTTTCGGCACGGACAGGGACTCGAACCAGGGACTCGAACCAGGGACTGAGTTGCTGCTGCCCCCAATACAATTGAAGAAGTAAGTCCTTTTATCATCACTTGTTTGTTTGCAACATACAATATAAACAAAAGACTCTGCAGCTACAGATAGCAGAACATTAAAAATACTTAATCTTTACTGCAACTTCTTTAAATAGTTATAATATAACAGCTTATTTTGTAAAATCTTGATCAGAACAGTAACTAAACTCGACATAGGAAATGTGGTGTGATAAAAAGTAATATAATTGTGTCTGAAAGTAATAAAGTAAAAGTCTAAAGTACTTTTTCCTCAGTATATATGGGACTCAAATATATGTTCACATATGTTCATTTAATTCATTTATTATTTTAACAGTTACTTACCTGCATAGATCTTTAATTGTATTAATCTTGTACTGTCCTGTTTTTCAATCTCACTCTGTTAATGCTTAAACTCATGCTTAAAAGGTCAATCTTATCTTATACTTTCCTATGTTATCTGAACTGAACACAGTATAGCACAGGATGATTGAGTTGAGTGACTTTCATTTCAGAACTCTGAGGAAAAAAATCCAGAATCAGGGTTAAGTTTTTCACATTCCACATGTTTTGTTCTCAAATGGCCCTAATCCTCTTCCGTACAACATCTTATACTAACATATTAACTGTTTGCACAAGAGGTTTTTTTTTGTAAACCCCGTCAGAGTGATCCCTCTCGCTGTGTTTGTCCTCTCTCTGTAGCTACAGGTTGCTCACCTGTGTCTGCAGGAGCGCTCACTGTCAAAGCGCGCTCACAGCAGCGGTTACGCGCAGCCATTCCAACACATCACATTCCCGGCGGTGCGTCGGAACGAAGCGCAAGCGACGACAACCCCGATGAATATTAACCGTTAAAACCCGTTTGGTAACTAACCGACGTCCACGCGGGTGTTTGCACCGAACACTAACGGCTGAACAGAAGAACCGTTGGTGTGAAAAGTGCAGCTGTTAACGCCACGTCGACTAAAACAAACAAACTCTGACAGGTGTTTCTCTTTTTTCTCGGAGTTCCCCACCATGCTGGACCCGTCCTCCAGCGAAGACACGGGCGGGGAGTCCGACCCAGAAGTTGTGCAGGAGGCTCCCAGGAAACATGCTCCTTCTATGGGGGGGAAACGTGGAAACAACCGGAGAAACCCCCCCGCACCTGGAGCTGCTGTCCCCGGGAAAGGTGCTCCGAAAGACTGCAACAATACAGGTGAAGAGGAGGAGGAGGAGAAGAAGGAGAGGGAGAGGATCCAGAAGGAGGAAGAGGAGAGGAAGACTAAAGTGCAGATTTATGTGTTTGTCCTCCGGTGCATTGCCTACCCCTTCAACGCCAAGCAGCCCACAGACATGGCCCGGCGGCAGCAGAAGGTGAGAGAAACACCTGTTTGCTTTCAAGAGACCAACAATATATTTAATTTGATATAAAACAGCACGTCATCTCTATATTTGAGAAACATGTCCTAATGCTTCAGGATTCCTATGCGCAATGTACAATATTTAGGGTCGAAGCTCCTTTTAGAAATGAGTCAATTTAAAGCATATTCTCCCACCTGACACAATATTTCCAACAAACAACTACACTTTTAATATGTTTACAATCATATGCACCTACTTATCAATTCGGCATATATTACATCCACCATGAATTGTTTAATTTGAACAAAATAGCTCCTTTTCTCTTTGATTCTCCTGTTGCTTTCACGCTGTTTCCGTATCACAACACTCCTTTGAGAGTGACCACTACCATTGTGAGCCAGCTGTTAAATTAGATATATCTCCTAAAAAACAAACAACGCTATGTTTTTGTTGAAGTTAATGCCGAATTGAACAATCTACTGGACTTGTTGAATGTCATGTGTTTCTATAGTTGTGCTGTGTATATCTTCTTGGTTCGGGTCACGTCTACCTTAAATTGAGTGAAATCCGAAAGGAATCTGGCATAGTGGTGAAGAGTTATGTGTGAATCAGGGGTATCTAGGTTGTTAAACCAATACTTTATGCAGTTCTTTTTTAATTGCCTTGAACAATAACATTTGAATGAACCCACCACCCTGTAACATTACACATTAAACAATGCTATCGATCTGCAGCTTCCATCCCATTGCGTAAAACCCCTCATCAGCCTTAAAACTGACTTCTTCTTAAAGTCTGCTTTGTTTGTGCTTACCTTAAACTCAGTGTAATCCATGCTACACGCCTTTTTTAAATGCAAACAAAATCTCCTTAAATCTGACAGGAATATCTCCTTAAAAGGCCTCTTAACCTTTAAGTTGCTTCCTTTGGTTTCATGTAACTGTTGGTTAAAATCTCTGCACATTACACATAGGTAGAGCTGCTTAAAAAAGCTTTATGTTCAGTTATTTATTTATTTCCGGATTGCATGCATTGGATATCAGGATGCATTGAATCCCCGTCCTTGGCTGCACTCCATTCAAGGACCACTTTTGCTGATTAAGTGAAAACCCCCCCCCCCCCCCCCTCCCCCCCCTCAGATGAATGCAACTTGCTGCGGTGCTGGAGGGCAGCCTGGACCTGCGAGTTCTCACTCAATAAAACAAGCGCGGGATGCCAGTTCTGACTCCATGTTCCCACTGGGGAGCCTGGTAATGAGCGTCTCGTGGTGTTTGATTTCAATAAGCAGAGACGAGGTGTTTCCATCCAGAGAGTGATGAATCTGCTCTGACAGAAGGCAGACGTGGGAGTTTATTTGTGCAAGTTCAGAATATTAAACCCGTGTCACATTAATAAGACAGAAACTTGGGATCAAACACGAGGAAATCTGAGAGCATTTCCTCTCCAAGTGGTGCTGGAAGTCCTGCTTCTCCCGGCGCTGATTCATAAATAAACAGAGTGTGAAGTCTTTAGGAAAACGTGGCGATCGATTTGTTGTCTCGCAGAGGAAGTGGATTTCCTCGTGTCAGTAGTACTCCCCTGGTGCGAGGTGAGAGGCGTGTCTGTGTGTTGCTGGTTTGAATCCCTGGACTCCTGCCCAGCTCTGGATCTCTGCAGGACGGAAAAATCAATAAAACTCTCTGTAGGCAGGGGGGGGGGGTTATCCAAGTGAAGTCTGACAGGAAGCAGATCTGAGAACAGCCATTGTTTTGTTTTTTATCAGAATGTCCTCACAACAATGGTCTGTACTGTTTGGCTTACACCATCACTTCCTGCTTTGCTTTACCATTGTTATGTACATCTTTTCTTTAGTCGATTGACGTTAATCTCCAACAATTTCACATAATCCTTCAATATCTTTTTTTATCTTACATAAACATTGTGTACTTTCTCCTGTACTATACCTTTGTTTCACTTGCACCATTTCTTATTGCACTATATATGACTTCCTTACTTATTTTGCCTTACGTTGATTGTACTTAGCACTGTTTGAGACGCATGGCACTTCAGATTTTCCTTGACAACCACCAAGATGTAGCTACTGTTCATCGGACAGTAACACCTTGGAAGCATGCAATTCATCCTGATATACTGTAATGTCAAGAAACTCTGTATTCAACCACTTAAATGTGGATATTTCCTGCTTTTATCTCTGTTTTTATATCAAATCAAAGTCAATATCTTTAGGTTTTGGATGGAAAAAACTTGACATTTTAAGATCAAATCAAGTTTTATTTATAGAGCACATTTATAAACGATTTTTGGTCGAGCCAAAGTGCTGTACATATAATAAAAATAGCCTACAGTAGAGACACTTTACAGCAAATACAACAGCACAGATTGTTCAGAATATCAGTATGAGAAAAACGACACCCTCTGTCCTTAGACCCTCTGTCCTTAGACCCTCACATCGTACAAGGAAAGACTTCCAGAGAAAACCCACAGTTTAAGGGGAACATGGGAGAAACCTCAGGGAGAGCAACAGAGGAGGGATCCCTCTCCCAGGACGGACAGACGTGCAATAGATGCCGTGTGTAAATCGAAGAGATAATACATTTTACAGCATATAGACCGAATGTTAGGAAATGCATGTGTCTGTAATAAGAAGATGAATCCACGAGGATGTCAGCTACAATCCTGAGGAAGCCATCAGGGAAGCAGCATGACGAGACCCAAGGCAGGACCGCAGAGACAGGTTCAGCCACGACCCGAAGTCCACGACTTAATCCAGAACTCAGGATAGAGGATTCAAGACACAGGACTACAGCAAGAGGATCAGCCTCGACTCAGGATCCCGGCGTAGATATAGATACAAAACAAGAACAAAGATTTGGCTGGGTTAATCGGAACAAGAGAATACACAGACACAGACAGAGAGGGAAAAGGTCATTGGATCAAAGTTATTCTTGATAACCCTCTAGAAAAATCGCATGAACTTCCCCACTCAATCTATCAAGACCCGAGCAGTTCTATTAGATATAGGATAAGAAACAGAGAGAGGGAGCACAACAACCTATCTCTTCGTCAGATGCACTCCCCCGCTTATCACCTTGGAGTTATAGAAACTGGGATGGACGCTTATTTTTTGACAATATTAGACTAACATCGAACCGATTTATATATAGAATAATCAGTACATTAGTTCATAATGAAAGTAGTCATTAGTAGCAGCCCTTGTGCCTTTCATTTATACCCTTGCCACACGAGGACGATAACGGACCGCAATCGTTATCAAAAAAGTCTTCCGTCCACACGAGACCGCTCAAAACGCTGTAGTATATATGCCAGGCCTGTAAGTGGCGCTGTAGTCCTGCCACAAAAGCAGCAAAGAAGACTTCCCGCGCCTGGTTGCCATGGTTGCCCTTCTGTTTATTCTCCGCTCTGGCTCTTTTTCTCCCTCCCCGAGGCAAGCACTGTAATTCTCTCCGGTAGTCCACCAGCAGATGACAAACACCCACCTCTCCGCCTCTTCCAAGGGACGAGGGGACCGTGCGGCAGAGTTTCAGTTCAATTTTTTTCCGCCGGTCAACATGTCCGTTAAAGTTGAAATCTTCCAGACAAAATTAGAAAAGTGCTGGTCAAAGGTCTTCTTTGTTATTTATTGAGCTTTAAAACAAATTGATAACGACTCTATATAATCATATAAGAATAAAAAACGGAGCCTCTCTTTTCCCCCCCCTCTTCGGACAGCCCAGCAGCTGATCTCTGAGCAGGAGAGGCGGGGCTATTGCGTCATCGTTATCAGGACATGATCGTATAGGCGTAAACACGGAGCCGTTTGCCCCCCCAGAGCGTTTCGTTTGCAGATCTACCCACCTAGGGACCCGTTATCGTTATCTGCGTTTCCGTATCGGCGTCGTGTGGCCGAACGTCTATCTGACAGAGAACTGTAGCAGATACGACCGTTTTCGTCCTTGTGTGGCAAGGGCATCAGAAACCTGAAGTGTTGCCGATGACGTCCACTGTTACGTAACCTCAGAGTTAATCCGTATACTCAGGAGTGTCCAAATCAGGTTTTTTGGACCTGCATCCTGTTCAAACTCCACTAAAACTAAGTGTTGTTATTTTCCATTGCACGCTCAAACTGACATATAATGATTTTCTCTGTTTGACAAGCTGCTGCTGTTCTACGTTGATGCTTTAAAGCTAATTGGAAGCTATATTGATCAGTTAGCTGAAACCTGCAGTTCCATGCAAATGCATCACCAACTGTTATGGCGGCACGATTTGAAAAATGGACCCTGAGTGAAACAACATTCACATTTTCATCGAGGAATACATTCAAAGGATCATGGTGCCATATGATTTCTGTACCAAACACAGATTTGTAAGAAGTCTTTAGAACACTGTCAACGGGCCGGGACTTATTTCATTCAGATGTTTGGCCTTTGCCACATATTGCGCTTCGTGCGATTTGGATAATTTCGCTAGCATTTGGATCGATTGCAACCCTTTGTGCAGAAAAAAGGTAAAGATGTAGTGTTGTGCAGGAGCGTAGAGCGATGCTGGAAATGTTTCCCTTCCCTCCTGTCTGAAGTGATTGAAGACTAATAATAGTTCTGACGGAAAACGTTTTCTCCGTCTGGATCCCGTCAGTTCCTGTTGGCCGCCGTGCCTCTGGAGGCGGAGGTAATGATGCAGCCGGTGCTTAGCGCCGGCCTACGCTCAGACTCCATGATGCTCTCACCCCCCAGAACACACTTTAATGATGACATGGGTGCTGTTACTTGTGGAAAGAAACACAGCAATGCTCCATACATGACTGCATGTGGGGGGAAAGGACAAATATGCTACGATGACTTTGTTTCTCTTTTGAAATCAACATGTCCTGTTTAGGTGAATTCACATTTTCTTTACTTTGAAATAACCATAACAATTTCAACTCAAAGGTCCATTTATAACTAATCTAAATTGTTCAATTAAAAGTTGAAGCCACTTTGCTAAAAATACTTCTAGTTGCAACCACCCCCCCCCCCCCGCCTGAAACGCCTCCATTGGACTCCTTTGTTTTACTTCAGGAACATAATGACATCCCTATGGAACATTCACGCTTCTACTGGCTAGCGCTAAAACACTTTGTACGTTATAGGTTAAGGGGCGGGACATCTCTAAGCGGTTGACCAATCACAACAGAGCCGGCCAGCTAACCAATCGGAGCATTTAGCAAATTGTGAACTCCTACAAGTCTCATTAAAATCTGGCCAATAGTTTTTCTTAATCTTACTGAAAAACAAACAAAGCACCCAAATTCCCCAACTGAAAACCAGCATCCGTAGCAAAGGTCATATTTATTAAATCTATCTATTGAAGTAAAATGACCTGCACTGCTCTCGAGTTTCCATCATTTTGAGGCATGCTTTGCCAACTGTGAAAGCCATGTGGCCAAAGGTTTATCATTTATTGATTGCTTTCCTCTTCAGTCAGAAATCCATTTTCTTCCCGGTTTACATATTGAAACATTAACAGCTTGTCTGCGCTTTGTGTAACACCGATATGCACCAGACTGACCGTAAACCCTGACACCTTTTGGGAGGACGTTTAGTCAAGAAGCTGAAGCAGAGAAACCAGCCGTGCAACATCTGCTCTTTCCTTGTTGACACAGTGAGAATGTTCAGCGTGAGTTTAACAGATCTTCTTTGCTCTTTGTGAAGCAGCCACAAAAAGAGCTCTTTATAGTCTCTCATGCTCAGCTCTTGTCTGACATTATTGAAAGTCTTTGAGTTGTTGAAGATCAAGGAAGTGATGAATGGTGTAAATAATTCTCTCTCAAAGGGCTTTTGTGTGATGTTTTGTGAACGTGTCTGTATTGATTACACGTGGTGAGAATCAGACAAGAGGAAGGAAGCGGTCCAGGTTTCACCCCAAGGCCGTCTAGTTAACACGAAGGATGTTTATTTCCCAGAGAGCCTCTCCGGTTCATCCCTAATTCTGATAAATAATTAACATTTCAAGTTGAATCAGCAGACTGCCTCCACAACACTGACTGGTGCATGACTCCGAATAACCATATGATGAGAGGAGGGGTCAATAGTAACCTTGTTTTCTTTATTCTCTTTCCCTTGTTATTGTAAATGGCACACAGGTATCCCAGGCCAATCTAGGTCAAATTCCTTTACAACCACACAAGGGTTTGTTTTGAGACAACGATACACAACATGTTGGAATCCTAGGCCTTCACTGTGTGGACACATGTTGATTCTCAATCTGAGGATCTTGATTAAAGCCCTGTATGCAATTATTTCCCTGAGTTCCAGCGCCTTCTTTCAATAGTTGTTCCAATGATAAGAGAGATTATAACTGTATGCAGCTGTCTTGAGACAAAGCGCTGCATCCAGGATCTTTGTTATTAGAGCAATCTGCCATCTGTGTGTATCCGCTCCAAGCGTTTAGTTGAAGACGCCTCATCTTTTTGGGAAAAGTGCTAGTGACGCTGCTGTAGGAAATGGCAGCGAAGCTTGCTTAGCCTCTGTCTATCTTTCCTGATCTTAATGTCGGACAGACACTATATTAAAAAAAAAAGAAGAGAGAAACGCTAATTTGTCGAGGCGCAAGCTGTCATCCAAAGAACAAGAGGTTTTAGTTTTTGTTGATAACGTCACGAGTTTGTATCTTTCAGTGTTGAGGTGGGCATCGTTAGATTCTGTGTCTCCTTACGATCATAAACGATGTGTTGGATGTGCAGCTAGGATAAGTAATAAGGGAGCTAGGAGTGATTTTCGGTGCAGTAATAGGTTAGCATTTTTCGCTCGGTTAATTCAGAGGCTCACTGTTAGCATTGTGTGTTTTTTTTTAAAAAAAAATGAAAAAGATCAGTTACATGAGTTTTTTCCCGTTATATGTATATAAAATATTCATAGTTTATTAAATATTAAGGTTCCTTAGACGTTGTTTCCTGCAAATGACGCGATTTCGGCCCCGGAACCGGATCCGTTGTGCTTAAGAGGTGGTCGTTTTCTCAAAATGAGTTTTTTTCTCATATTCTGAGTGGGAAATGTCCACTTCAGTAGCACTTACATTCACCAAACCTTCCAGTTTTATTCCTATTAATATTATGAAGGTTTTTACAGAAGGGTTTGTTTATATATCATTCATAGCCTGAATTATATAACATGTTATACCTAAAAACATGGCGAAAATTGATATTTTAGGGCTGTTGACAGTATTTTCTGATTTATGGAGTGATAAAAAGAGATATCCAAAATCCCTTCTGTAAAAACTTTAGATTCTAATATGACTACAAAATGAAATAAGAATTTTGAACCTGCTTTATCCAATGTTCAGATTTGTGTTCCTGAAATGTATTTAATGTATGGCTCATTTGCATATTTAAACATGCTATTTCAAAAAACAATTGTCTTAATGTAAGTCATTAACTGGAGAAATGTCTTGCCGATATCTTTAAGTAAAACAAATGACCCTATTCACCTGTTGTGTCTCGCCTTAAGAGCAAAAGGGACATGCTAGTGCGTCAACCAATGGAGAGTTAGTGTACACGTTGGGATGAGACTCCTTTCTGAGCCCTTTTTTCTATTATTTACATTGAGGACTGAGCACATGCCGTTGCTTGTGGCCGCCATGAGAAAAAGCACTGCAATCAGCTTCTTCTTCAGATGTTTTGTTGTGGTTGCCCGAGAGCTGCAGTTGAAAATATCCCAAGTTTGCAGAAAAGTGCTGGTGACTTCGCTGTAGAGAGAAGCTCTGGGGGCGCTTTCTTCTCGATGAAACGCTGGCATGAGGGCTTTCTCCAGCACTCTTCTGCCAGAAAAAGACGCCCTCAGATCTTTACCCCCAGAATCCTGAGCAGAGTCTGGTTGATGTGTGGCTGCAGGAGGCAGAGCAGCAGCCTGAAGCTACGGAGGGTTAACCACCTCTCTGCCTCTCACATCAGCTCTGAGACTTCTGAACTCTTCCTGCTCACAATCTGTCATTTCAGTCTCCTTCAATGTCTTCCTCATCATTTGAACCGAAGGAGGGAAACCTTTATGCTGTGTTACTGCCTTGCATATCTCAGCAGAATACTCACCGAGGCTTTTCAAATGTAAAATGTAGTAAAGGTGGAAGCTGGATACAGAGTCCATTGTGACGTAATGAAAATGAGAGAATCCTGTATCTGTGTGTCCTGACATTGAGAGGGAACTGCCACCTGTTGTTTCCTCGTCTCCTCCTCCAGTCTTCCCCCGGTGTTTCTGTTTTTGTCTCGTTTCCAAGCGCCTGGCAAACGGAGCAGGGAAACTGCAGAAACCCCTCCTGATGGAGTCCCACGCATCCCTCCACCCTCCTGCACACATCTAATCCCCTGGCAGCTGTTTATTACACAAACAAGATAAACGCCATCGCTGCAAGAAGCCTCTTCAGCTGTTTGTTTTCTGCGGGGCGCGATTTTTGGCCACAAATCAGCTGGAGGCGAATTCTGTCCTCCTTTGTCATCCCTTCTTCTCTGTCAGTTTCCCTGAGCTCTTTAAAGGTTATGCTCCTCCTCCTCCTCCTCCTCCTCCTCCTCCTCCTCCTCCTCCTCTCTGAAGTGAAAGGATGTCTCAGCAGGACTCAGATCAGGGAGCTCCATGAAGAGCATCAGACAGCGAGGCCCCGGGGCCAAAGAGGGTCCTGACTCAAACTCTCAGCAGTCAGCAGAACATTACAGTACCATGAGAGCAACACTTCTTCCACAAGCAGTACTGTAGCACGGCTGCAGGATGCATGTGTGTGAGAATACACACTCAGTTTGCTGAGAAATAAACCAACAGACGCACATCGGTTTCATCACCTAATGAGATAATGGAACAACTCTCAATACGTAAGATTCACTTTGTGCTGTTTCTACTAGGGCTGTTAATGTGATTCACCTGGAGACCTTATCGCATTAAATAGAAATTATGCTTTTTTTAAAACACATTCCCACGTTTGACTTCATCCGGTCATTTCAGCACAGATTTATTTGTCCATGAATTCCATTGCAGTGAAAATGCAAAGAAAGTAGAGGAATCAGCATAAACTCAGATCACTGGACATCGGTAAGCAAACGTAGCTACCTCGCTGTAACGGAACAACTGAACTCATTGGCTTCAGGTGCGGTGAAGCCTGAGGAAAGGCATTTTGCTGAACCATGCCCCAGTAGTGGGAGACCGTGGACAGGGTCTCCACTGTAGGAACAGATAGTGCTTGTAATATGATAGCAGCAGAGATAATATGCCCTGTGTCGCACACATTATACGGAGGGCAATCACAGTACGAACACTACCATTTGAGCATATATCCTGTGTCGCACACATTATACGGAGGGCAATCACAGTACGAACACTACCATTTGAGCATATATCCTGTGTCGCACACATTATACGGAGGGCAATCACAGTATGAACACTACCATTTGAGCATATATCCTGTGTCGCACACATTATACGGAGGGCAATCACAATACGAACACTACCATTTGAGCATATATCCTGTGTCGCACACATTATACGGAGGGCAATCACAGTATGAACACTACCATTTGAGCATATATCCTGTGTCGCACATATTATACGGAGGTTAATCACAGTACGAACACTACCATTTGAGCATATATCCTGTGTCGCACACATTATACGGAGGGCAATCACAGTATGAACACTACCATTTGAGCATATATCCTGTGTCGCACACATTATACGGAGGGCAATCACAATACGAACACTACCATTTGAGCATATATCCTGTGTCGCACACATTATACGGAGGGCAATCACAGTATGAACACTACCATTTGAGCATATATCCTGTGTCGCACATATTATACGGAGGTTAATCACAGTACGAACACTACCATTTGAGCATATATCCTGTGTCGCACACATTATACGGAGGGCAATCACAGTACGAACACTACCATTTCAGCATATATCCCGTGTCGCACACATTATACGGAGGGCAATCACAGTACGAACACTACCATTTGAGCATATATCCTGTGTCGCACACATTATACGGAGGGCAATCACAGTATGAACACTACCATTTGAGCATATATCCTGTGTCGCACATATTATACGGAGGTTAATCACAGTACGAACACTACCATTTGAGCATATATCCTGTGTCGCACACATTATACGGAGGGCAATCACAGTATGAACACTACCATTTGAGCATATATCCTGTGTCGCACACATTATACGGAGGGCAATCACAATACGAACACTACCATTTGAGCATATATCCTGTGTCGCACACATTATACGGAGGGCAATCACAGTACGAACACTACCATTTCAGCATATATCCCGTGTCGCACACATTATACGGAGGGCAATCACAGTACGAACACTACCATTTGAGCATATATCCTGTGTTGCACACATTATACGGAGGGCAATCACAGTACGAACACTACCATTTGAGCATATATCCTGTGTCGCACACATTATACGGAGGGCAATCACAGTATGAACACTACCATTTGAGCATATATCCTGTGTCGCACATAGGGCTGGGCGATTTGGCCTAAAAATAAAATCTCGATTTTTTTCTAACTAATGGACAATTTTCGATTTAAACCTCAATTTTTTTCTGTTTTTTTCTAAACAAACCAGACCAAGGCAAAATTTAAATACATATTTTCTTTATTAACACAATACAAATAAATGAGATTACCAAGTAGTCTAGGCCTATGTAAACAAATCAGTTGTTCAAGAATAAAAAAAATAAAATAAAAACAGCACCACGGCACTTGGCTGTCATTAATGTGCAAAGATTTTTTTTAAATCAAACTGAAAAAATAATCTCTTTTAGGCCATCCCTGAAAAAACTTGTAAAATGAAATACAACAAATAATAAATAATGATAATGAAATGAATAATAAAAAAATACCCTCAAACAAAATAACATCCCTTTAACTTTCTAGAAAGTTGTCTACAGGTTTTTCGCGAGGAAGACAAGCCTGTCTACTGCCTCTGGCTTGAGGCATGCTCTTTGGCATGTTAATGTTACCCCCCGTACTGAAAACCCTCTCCGAAGGGGCACTTGTGGCAGGAATGGAGAGATATTTCTTGGCCAGATTACTCTTGGGAAGTTGGCTTCATGTAGCTTCCACCACTGCAGTGGGTCTGTATCAGGGTCTGTCTCAGACGACAACAAATAGGATGACAGCTCAGCTTCAATTTTGTCCTGCTCTGACTGGGAGGTAGACGACACTGTCAGTAGTGATGTGTCGGTCACGAACGAGCCGGCTCAAAGAGCCGGCTCTTTTAAGTGAACGACGGGAGCCGGCTCTCGCCCGCGAACGAGCCGCTTTTTTGTTTTTTTTGCGGAGGGATCTAGATCGGCATGAAGGCACATTATGCAATGTGCAATGTGCACATTATCCAGCTTATTACACATGGCCACATTCTCAACAAAGTAACGACATGACTCCCAATATTAATTGAAATGCTTTTATGGATTTAGAAAATGATTTTATTGATTTAAAAATAGTTTTATGTATTGATTTAAATTGACAATCCGCGTTTGATGTCTATGTCTGGACCGCTGCGTAAAAAGGAGGGTTTCTGCCCCGTTACTTCTCTTCTTACTTCAATAAGAATAAAACACGGAGGACGGAGATCTCTTTTTGTCCCCCTCTTCTGACAGCCCAGCAGCTGATCTCAGAGCACGCTCCCCTCTCCTGCAGGGGGGCGTGCTCAGCTGCAGCTCACAGAATCAGCCCCCTGCAAAAACAGCGCTGGAAAGAGCAAATGGAGCGAAATAAATGAGGCATGGCTAAAATGCAGGATCTTTTTGGTATTTTGAAAAAAATAAAATATTTATATCCTTTATACAGTAGCCCCTTTTTTTTAAAATAGTTTTTATAGGTGTTGCTATCTGTTTTGTGTAGCGTGGTTCTACAAGCAAGTCAATGCATTCATTGGGTGGTATCAGAGAGTTACACGGTCTGTAAATGCAATGAAAACAATTGGCCACAGCAAATCATTTATATTAAACATGTAATTTTTACTTTACTACAAAGGATGTATTGAATAATTTAAGTGATATATGTGTACACAGAGCTGCAGATCGGGTAGTCACAGGCAATGTGGCTGAGTTTTGTGCGCGTTCTGGAAAGTGAGAGAGTAAGCCTCTACGGAGTCCCTTAAAGCAAAACAAATCTGCGGAGTCTAGAAATGTTTTTAAATCGCGATTTTTCGGTTCAGCCATTTCACAAACCGTAGGAAAGTAAAAATGCAAATTAATCGTTAAAACCGAAAAAATCGCCCAGCCCTAGTCGCACACATTATACGGAGGGCAATCACAGTATGAACACTACCATTTGAGCATATATCCTGTGTTGCACACATTATACGGAGGGCAATCACAGTACGAACACTACCATTTGAGCATATATCCTGTGTGTCGCACACATTTTACGGAGGGCAATCACAGTATGAACGCTACCATTTGAGCATATATCCTGTGTCGCACATATTATACGGAGGTTAATCACAGTACGAACACTACCATTTGAGCATATATCCTGTGTCGCACACATTATACGGAGGGCAATCACAGTACGAACACTACCATTTGAGCATATATCCCGTGTCGCACATATTATACGGAGGGCAATCACAGTACGAACACTACCATTTGAGCATATATCCTGTGTAGCACACATTATACGGAGGGCAATCACAGTACGAACACTACCATTTGAGCATATATCCTGTGTCGCACACATTATACGGAGGGCAATCACAGTACGAACACTACCATTTGAGCATATATCCTGTGTCGCACACATTATACGGAGGGCAATCACAGTATGAACACTACCATTTGAGCATATATCCTGTGTCGCACATATTATACGGAGGTTAATCACAGTACGAACACTACCATTTGAGCATATATCCTGTGTCGCACACATTATACGGAGGGCAATCACAGTACGAACACTACCATTTCAGCATCCCGTGTCGCACACATTATACGGAGGGCAATCACAGTACGAACACTACCATTTGAGCATATATCCTGTGTTGCACACATTATACGGAGGGCAATCACAGTACGAATACTACCATTTGAGCATATATCCTGTGTCGCACACATTATACGGAGGGCAATCACAGTATGAACACTACCATTTGAGCATATATCCTGTGTTGCACACATTTTACGGAGGGCAATCACAGTACGAACACTACCATTTGAGCATATATCCTGTGTCTCACATATTATACGGAGGTTAATCACAGTACGAACGCTACCATTTGAGCATATATCCTGTGTCGCACACATTTTACGGAGGGCAATCACAGTATGAACGCTACCATTTGAGCATATATCCTGTGTCGCACACATTTTACGGAGGGCAATCACAGTAAGAACGCTACCATTTGAGCATATATCCTGTGTCGCACACATTATACGGAGGGCAATCGCAGTACGAACGCTACCATTTGAGCATATATCCTGTGTCGCACACATTATACAGAGGACAATCACAGTGCGAACACTACCATTTGAGCATATATCCTGTGTCGCACACATTATACGGAGGGCAATCACAGTACGAACACTACCATTTGAGCATATATCCTGTGTCGCACACATTATACGGAGGGCAATCACACTACGAACACTACCATTGAACATATATCCTGTGTCGCACACATTATACGGAGGGCAATCACAGTACGAACACTACAATTTGAGCATATATCCTGTGTCGCACACATTTTACGGAGGGCAATCACAGCGGCTCTCCATGACAGCTGCTTTGTCGATGCTTTGGCTAAGAGTCAGAAAATTGTCGGGCTTCATAATAAAAGAAATACAGTTAAAATAAAGTGAAATAAACCTCAGATTTCTCTTACCAGTTACTTCCTCAAAGATATCTACTGAACACACCTAAGAAGGCACAAAATAACTTTCAGTATAATAAAGTCCAAGACCACAAGTACCACTGACTACACAGCGGATGCACCTCCTGTCGTAAAAGTGTGTACTTGTGTCTACCTAGAGGAAGATGGAGGAAACGGCTTGGTTTGTTTCATTTCTTTATGCCCGTTTCCTTTTTCTTCATGCAGACGAGGTGAGGAGGTGAAGGAGAGACCAGAATTGTCTTTAGTCCTAGGTTCATTAGTTTTCGAATGACATATTTGGTATTTTAATCAGAATGTCTTTTGTGCTGTTGCTGCTGTTAATGTGCACATTCCTTCAGAGGAAAAGGGAGAACAAGATTAAAAAAGGTAATTTGCATGTACCAGTTAGTGTATCTGTCACTCATGATTTTACACATGCATCTAAACGTAGTCCTTATAATTGCTGTTCAGTACAGCGGCTCGGGTGTAACGATCTCAGAAACTCTTTGTTTTTCTGCTGTGCCGCTGCAGAGAACTCATTACAATTGCAGCACCTTTATTCTCCTTGTCCACGTGGTCTGAGTCCAGAAACAACAGTGTGTTCTGAAGTTCAGTTTATTTTCTGCTGCAGGTTTGAAGCCCCTCTGAACACTTTCATACTGCTGATGGACTTCTTAGTGCGACTGTTCTGTTCTGAGATAACAGTGGCTTTATGAAGACTGATGTCATGGAGTCCTTATTCAGTCAAATGCTCCATAAAGAACTGTTTTAATCAAATGTGTTTCAAACTTTCCTTGTTAATGCAACAACATTGTCTTTTTAAAACTGTTTGGATGACGAATACCGGTACTTTTTTTATTCTCTGGTCTGGAACTTCTCCCAATTTGTCCACCCACAGAAGCAACGCATAACGCAGCCCATATCCTCCTCACTGGAAAACCCTCTTGCTCTTTTTTCCTCACCTACACAAAGCTCTAAGCTGATTAAAAACAATGACACAGATCAGAGGCAGCGTGCTGAACAGCAGACTGATGACACATCACTGTTCGAGGAGGTGTGGGGGAGTTCGGATAAAAATACACACCTGTACCGCCAAATATTTGCAGAACAGGGTAAACTCAACATTTGAATCACGTTTTCTCTTTTGTACTCGCAATTGTTCTCTTTTACTTTAGGAAGATTGAGTTCTTATTTGTTATGTGAGAACATTAAACTCTTTGACTCATTTTGAGAGCACAAAACAGTCAGTGTATTAGTCCTATGCTGTGGCTTTGGAGGTAGAGGGCTCCTATATTTATCTGAGGATCGATGGTTCAATCCCCAGGCCCTGCAGTCAACACATCAGTGTCCTTTGGAAAGATACTTAACCCCAAATTGCTCCCAATGACCAGCCGTGTGCCAGTGCTTATATGTAAAAGCACTTTGAGGGGTCTCAAGACAAGAAAAGCGCTATAAAAAAGCAATTTATTTTCCATTTGTTGTGACAATAAACCTTTGAATCTGTTGAATCATTTATGAAATTGGTGACATGCAAAAATAAATATCATGTATTGCTGAAAGCTACGAAACAAAGGCTGCTCTTCTATTGACCGTACAGGTGTTCTACTTGTTTGGTGGCAGAAAGGGTGGAGAAACCCAATACTAAGTACTGTGTAACCTGGATTATCAAACAGCTTTGGCTCTATAAACAGACAATGCTTAGATTGTATCAAACTGTTAAAATAATACTTAACCTCTTAAGCCCGAGAGGACCCTAATCCTGCGGGTAGTTTTTTCACGAAACTGTGTCTCAGGGCTTCTTAATATTTAAAAACCTAATAATGTGTCATAACCATTTAACTGGAAGAAACTCGGCTAACTGACAATACGAACCATGTTTACCGAAACAAAACACAAGTCTCACAAGAAGCGTCTAAATGAGCCCTGAGCGGAAAAATGCTAACGCACTTAGCACAGAACTCAAGTAATAAGGGTATCTTTACCTTATCGTAACTGCACATACAGGATATCAGATTAAAGCTGAGGTTCCACAGATCCTATAGGTATTGGTATCATCACTGAGCGATCAGAACTCGCGACAGGGGAAGCAAACACAGACATCACAACACGTAGCTTTACGGAGCATTCACGGGAGATCATCTCACCTTAGCTGTTATTCTGATCAAAAGTCGTCTTCAATGGCATTAAAACGATAAAAACACTGCTGAAGGTTAATCCAAGGGATAATCCAATGTGTCTGTCACTTTGAAATGATTTCTGATTTCTGATAATCCATCATTCCATTTTTATGTCAAAAACGGTGATTTCATATTAGCTGCTAATGAAAGCCACCAGAGTGTATCGCAGCTTCCGGTTCCGGGGCATTCTGGCTGCGCATCACTCTCATTCACCAATGGTAATGTTTAGATGGATTTTAGGAACCTCCCCTTGATTCTATTGGCTCTAACGGTTAAAAAGAGGTGTCAATCATCAAAATCGACCAATGGGTTATAGATATGGAAAATCCACCCAAATGACCCCTGAAGTGTTTTTTTTCTTTCTAAACCTCTCTAAAAAGGTCAAATGTCACTTGTTTTGCATCAATCGTGATACAGGGTACTTATTATATGTTGTAGTTTGGATCCCTAAAGCTTTTAGTCTACTAACCCATCATTAAAGGGTGGTTTTCACTATAAGTAAAACATTTTTTGTTGGACGGACACTATAATTGACATTTTTTTACTATGTTCAATCTGAATTTACTTTTAAAATAAAAAAAATCTATATTGATTCTGACTTGTCTACATCCAACTCACAGGTTTATCCTTGCTTTGAGAAAAAAGATTATTAATTTAACCCTTTTAGAAGTGAAGTTATGGTCATTTGTTCTGGGGATATCATTTTCGAGCCTGAGACCTGAAAAACAGGCTCAGGGCTTAACAGGTTAATGCACTAAATGCATATTTTGTTAGGCTTTCACATCTACTACAGTGCATAACACCATTCAAACGTGGTAAATAAACGGCACCCAACACGGTAAAGACTGTGAAACTTATTTAGATAATGTTATGCTAATTAGCCATATATTGATGACCGTTCAAAACATATAGGCACCTTAGCCAGTTATGTCATAAGATGGACAATGCTTAATAAGCACGGCAACTTGCATGATCTGCGTTTGTCGGTAAAGGATAGGATCGGTTGTTTCTGTGAACGGCCACATTTTTGCGTCTCTTTAAATGTTCCAGCCACAAGGACAGCATTGTCATTTGATTTTGTATGATCAAGTGTATGTTTTGCTAAAGGAGATATCAAAGGACAAAGTGTCAAAGTGAAATGTGATGGAGTGGAGACCATGACTAACTCACTCAAACTGGCACCGTTTCAATTCAGCAGGGCATCCAGTGTAGAAACAAATGTCCCTTATAACACCACCAGAATACAATCGTAACCTTGCACAGATAGACGTAATGCTCAGTAGCGACTGACTGACCCAAGACATTACATCTTTTTTTGGTGTTGGAAAATGTAATTGGACCGAGAGCGTGACCTGCATCCCCCACAATCTCAGAAGTGACATTTCACAGTGAACGGAACCGAAAACATTTTCTTTCCACAGAAAGTTATTTTGATCGACTTCTCAATTCACTTCCAGAAGCAGTTATATGCAGATATGGGATTTCTTTACTACTTTATGTGAAACTGGGATAGGAAACATGACTCACTCATCTGTGTCTTTGAGTCATTCTGTTGAACCCACAGACTTTAAAGCATCTGGTATTTATACTTTATCATAAGAAGAGGACAAGTTTATTTAGGATAATCCTGCTGGCCTGTGAACAATGTGACAGATTTACCAGTGAATGAAGGCTTAGTCTAAATATAAACAGTTGAAGACATCTCTATTTACACACTTCATTCATTCAGGGTTGTAATTGTGGTCCTTCAGGCAGCGGGTGCATGCATTTTCATGTGGTGACAGTGAAACATGCATCAAAATGAAAATAAATCATACTTGTAAATTAGCATTGCAGTTGGTCCTTTGGCAAAAGCCAATGGGATATTTGAATATTGCGGAAATTAAGCGCCGTTGCAAACAAACGTTTATGATACTTACACATTAGGTTCAGCGGGATCATCTCCACATATTAACACCACTTTATGATTTCAAGAGTAAATGCAATCTCCACAAGTAAAACGCTAACATTAGGCTATAAAGGAACTACAGCACGGTCACATGACTTCATCGCACCACCGCTAAGCTAAAGGTGGCTAACGTTGGGCTATAAAGGAACTACAGCACGGTCACATGACTTCACGTCTCCACCGCTAAGCTAAAGGTGGCTAATGTTGGGCTATAAAGGAACTACAGCACGTCACATGACTTCACGTCCCCACCGCTAAGCTAAATGTGGCTAATGTTGGGCTATAAAGGAACTACAGCACGGTCACATGACTTCACGTCCCCACCGCTAAGCTAAAGGAGGCTAATGTTGGGCTATAAAGGAACTACAGCACGGTCACATGACTTCACGTCCCCACCGCTAAGCTAAAGGTGGCTAATGTTGGGCTATAAAGGAACTACAGCACGGTCACATGACTTCACGTCACCACCGCTAAGCTAAAGGCGGCTAATGTTGGGCTATAAAGGAACTACAGCACGGTCACATGACTTCACGTCTCCACCGCTAAGCTAAAGGTGGCTAATGTTGGGCTATAAAGGAACTACAGCACGGTCACATGACTTCACGTCACCACCGCTAAGCTAAAGGAGGCTAATGTTGGGCTATAAAGGAACTACAGCACGGTCACATGACTTCACGTCACCACCGCTAAGCTAAAGGTGGCTAATGTTGGGCTATAAAGGAACTACAGCACGGTCACATGACTTCACGTCACCACCGCTAAGCTAAAGGAGGCTAATGTTGGGCTATAAAGGAACTACAGCACGGTCACATGACTTCACGTCTCCACCGCTAAGCTAAAGGAGGCTAATGTTGGGCTATAAAGGAACTACAGCACGGTCACATGACTTCACGTCACCACCGCTAAGCTAAAGGTGGCTAATGTTGGGCTATAAAGGAACTACAGCACGGTCACATGACTTCACGTCACCACCGCTAAGCTAAAGGAGGCTAATGTTGGGCTATAAAGGAACTACAGCACGGTCACATGACTCCACGTCCCCACCGCTAAGCTAAAGGAGGCTAATGTTGGGCTATAAAGGAACTACAGCACGGTCACATGACTTCACGACGTCACCACCGCTAAGCTAAAGGTGGCTAATGTTGGGCTATAAAGGAACTACAGCACGGTCACATGACTTCACGTCACCACCGCTAAGCTAAAGGAGGCTAATGTTGGGCTATAAAGGAACTACAGCACGGTCACATGACTTCACGTCCCCACCGCTAAGCTAAAGGAGGCTAATGTTGGGCGTGATATTTAGTGGTTTAATTTAGACACTTCTGCTTGTATTAACCACAGACCTTATTTATTTATTTATTTAAAAAACATATTCAGAAAACTATTGACTTCGAGATGAGCGAACCGGGTGTGCTAAAATGCTGACTCATTTCCGGGGTTTTAGGACTAATTCCTGCACCACTCTATCACGTTTGAAAGGTTATATCAGGTCACACTGGGTTAATTCCCCGCTGCCTCAAACACTCAGACAGCCTCCGTCCTCTGGAGCCCGATGACATTTATATATATTTATGAGTCTTCATGGAGAAATAGGTATTGACTGGCTGAGCGGCTCGCTGTGTGGCAGCCTGCTTTACACCGGCTGCTTCTGGAGCCTAATGACGTCCCTGGAGGCGTCTCCGCCCATTGGTTCTTGTTCAGTAACGTGCACATTCTGAGAAGAGGTTGCAGTTTGTGGAATTCAGTACTCCCTCGGGACTCTCGCACAGGTGTGCCGTCGTCTTTATGTAAACAGCTGTCACTAAGATTTGTTTGTTTTCTTTGTTGTGATGCTTCCTTTGGGGACCCCTGTAGATGTTCTGATACTGAGTAATTGAGCTGTTGAGTTTAAAAAAAGAAAAGCAATTCCACGCTGAATGTCATGTACTCGTTTTTCATCGTTCCACCTACACCTAACTCTGTTTTGGCAGCAGCCGATTCAAGATCCAGAGGCTGCTTCTCTCTGGAACAACATTGTATTCTCTCAAAGCTAAACTTGTGATTTCAATGGGTGTAATCCACTCTTTAAGACGGAAAGAAAAGACATAGGTGTTAAGCAAATCCTCTCTGGCAGCAGATCATACTGTATCTTGGCAGCAGACTCTCAGTTTGCTGTAGCGTCATCATGCCTTCAGTCCTCCATCAAAGGAGCTTTTCATCATTCAGTCCAACAAGTAGTTCGCTCCGAAGATGAATCTGCCTCTTTCCCAGACTGATAAGATGCACTGCCAATAACCTGATTCAAGAGAAGTTGCAGGCAAGAAATCCATGAGTTCAAGGCCAAAATAAAACTGTCATTCAACAACATGGCAAGAGTACATTACCAAGCTGTTAGCAGCCTTGGCGGGATGAATAATGGAGAGAAAGCTCAGGGGTAAATAGAAGTATAAAGTTGAACCTTAAGGCGTTTTCAGGAAGAAAAGACAGCAAGTCTAAGGCTCTGCAAACAAGAAGTTAATGAAAAGACAAGTAGACATGGATTAACCTGTTAAGCCCTGAGCCTGTTTTTCAGGCCTCAGGCTCGAAAATGACATTCCCTGAACAAATGACTATATCTTCTCTTCTGAAAGGGGTAAATTAATAATCTTTTTTCTCAAAGCAATGATAAACCTGTGAGTTGGATGTAGAAAAGTCAGAATCAATATAGATGTTTTTATTTTAAAGTAAATGTATTGAACTTAGTAAAACTAATTAAATGATAGTGTCCGTCCAAAGAAAAAACATGACTTATAGTGAAAACCACCCTTGAATGATGGGATGGTAGACTAAAAGCTTTAGGAATCCAAACTATAACATATAATAAGTACCCTGTATTAAGATTAAGCTTTCATATGATATCTAGTTTGTGCAGATTGCATGAAGTATAAAATATCTCTACCGTGAGTTCTGTGCTAATTGCGTTAGCATTTTTTCGCTTAGTGCTAATTCAGAGACTTGGTATTACCCTTGTGTTTCGTTTTGCTAAAAATTGTTAATATTGTCTGATAGCTGAGTTTCACATTGACACATTAATAGGTTGTTAAATGTTAAAAAGCCCTGAGACACAGTTTTGTGAATATTGTTGTGTCCGGCGGGGGCATCGGGCTTAACAAGTTAACCCGAGGCGATGCTAACCGAGACAGGAGTCTCTGTGAGCTGATTTTTTTTTTTTAACTTTAGCAGAAAAATTCGATGTTTCATAAAAAACTAAGAGATGAGAAAATTAAGAAATGTAAACAAAATGGCAGAAAGTACCTATAATCAAAGTCAGAAACACTTTATACATTTGTAAATGTATTACAAATGTGCACGCGCAGCTGTAAATTAAAGAGGTGCACGTTAAACAGCTGTTCGATCTTGCCTTTGATTTGGAGGATATTTTTCCATTGGTGGCGCACATGTGGACTGAAGATAAGAATACCTTTGCAAGATACTGAAATACTAAATCCCATGAGTACTCATTTGCACGTTTCCCCCAAAAACTGACTCTATTTCTGTTCAGATTTTGGAGCTGCTAATGTAAAATTCAACATGCAGACATAACCCTTTCTCTTCTCTACTAATTCTCTTGGAGAGTCATTATACCTTTCCGTGCAGTGGAGCCGTGAGGGTGCATCAGCTCAGTGTGATTCTCTTCACCTTTTTTTATTTGTCTTTTACAGGAAGCTTCTCGTTCATGTCGAGTGTAAAACTGGAGCTCCAGCAGTGCTGCAGCAATTCTTTTAATCGATGTTTCACTTTAATGTCACGTTATCAGCAGCGATCGATCAACCCCCAAATGAGCAGGATGTAACTCCAAACAAAACACGTTGTTCTTTACTAAATGTTTCCATCGTATTCGTAGAAACGGTCCATTATAATCAGTCATTTCAGCCGATGATTTGTGCTGTTAATGAGCCCTGTATGTGTCTATTGTTCCTTTGTATTCTCATGAACAGTTAATTGAGAGGAGGTAGGGCTCAAAGGCTCTGCATATTGTGAAATTGAAAATGACACCTTTTGTGTGAGCAATCAGTTTTCTTTTCACAGTGAAACCCTTCAGAGCTCGTGATTGAATGTCTCCCTCTGAGCCGACGCACACTCACCTGTTCGAACCTTTGAGTTACCTCGCTGTGTGTCAGTCATCACACGTTATCCCACCATCTGCAGCTTCAACCTTCAATCTCACGCTGAGTTCGGCTGTTATCCGTCCATTAGCGCTGCACGACTTAGAATATATTACTAATTGTGATTATTGGTGGGAGATCATTTTTGCATCTTTGTTCTCATTATAAATACTTTTGTGGAAAATATTATTTGTGAATTTTGTTTTGAATTTTGTTTTTTGAAAAAAGGCAAACATATAAAATAATTGAATGTTCGACAACCTATTAGTAGCATTTAATGTTTTCGGGTATAGTGGAAGCAGTTTTAACTATTTTAATTTTTTCATAGTAATTATTCATGTTTTATAACCTCATCATAAATAGTCCTACAATGCAAAGTGTTCATCACATCTAGATGTAGGAGAGCAAACACCAAGCCTCCATTGGACATCTTTGTTTACTAACGGAACATAGTGACATCACTTTGTAACACTCACACTTCTATTGGCTAGCGCTCCAACACATTGCACGTTATAGGCTAAGGGGGCGGGACATCTCCAAGCGGTTGACCAATCACAACAGAGCCGGAGAGGACTCTTTAAAGTAGAGACACTACATACTGATATACACCTGAACATCAGCAGGAGAGGACTCTTTAAAGTAGAGACACTACATACTGATATACACCTGAACATCAGCAGGAGAAGACTCTTTAAAGTAGAGACACTACATACTGATATACACCTGAACATCAGCAGGAGAGGACTCTTTAAAGTAGAGACACTACACACTGATATACACCTGAACATCAGCAGGAGAGGACTCTTTAAAGTAGAGACACTACATACTGATATACACCTGAACATCAGCAGGAGAGGACTCTTTAAAGTAGAGACAAGTACATACTGATATACACCTGAACATCAGCAGGAGAGGACTCTTTAAAGTAGAGACACTACATACTGATATACACCTGAACATCAGCAGGAGAGGACTCTTTAAAGTAGAGACACTACATACTGATATACACCTGAACATCAGCAGGAGAGGACTCTTTAAAGTAGGGACACTACATACTGATATACACCTGAACATCAGCAGGAGAGGACTCTTTAAAGTAGAGACACTACATACTGATATACAACTGAACATCAGCAGGAGAGGACTCTTTAAAGTAGAGACACTACATACTGATCTACACCTGAACATCAGCAGGAGAGGACTCTTTAAAGTAGAGACACTACATACTGATATATACCTGAACGTCAGCAGGAGAGGACTCTTTAAAGTAGAGACACTACATACTAGGGGTGTAACGGTTCACAAACATTTCGGTTCGGTACGTTTTCGGTACAGCAGAAAAAATTATCACAAAACATAACATATTTTTTTTTAAATTAAACTGTGAATAATGTATCACTCAAATAAATACAAAATATAATATAATAAACATTAAGGTGCAGCATTTCGATGAACTAAAATAATCTGTATTTGAACTTTAGTGTACTAGTACTCACAAAACATAAACTATTAGTTTTGGGTTTTTAATTATTATTAAACTATGAATATTCACTCAAATAAATATAAAATATAATAAAATAAACATTAAGCAGTGACGTGCGGTGAGGTTCATGGCTGGTGAGGCACTGACTCTTTCAGAGTCAGATTTACAAATATTATATACTTTGACCTTAAAGGCGGGGTAGGTAATTTTGGAGAAACCAGCTCGAGTGCGCTAGAATTTGAAAATACACAGCCCCTCCTCCAACACACACGAACGCGCACATGACCAATGAGGGCACGAGATAAGTTTGTGCACAGATGGAAGGCTGACAGGCAGGTTATTTTAGCCGGGCCGGCTAAAATGAGTGGTCGTGCTTTTTACAGTACTACGGCTTCCACAGATGAAATGTTTTTATGTATTTTTTGTCAAAGCACTTAAGATATTCATTGCTATCGGGATGTTAAGAGCATTCCATGGAATATAACAAAAAGTGTATATCGTGCCGGTTTCTCAAACTTACCTACCCCACCTTTAATCGAAATATTCTGTTATTTTCAAAAGCTTTTTTAGTCTGATGCTTCGATTCATTTTAAACAGACCGTTCAACAAAAGGATAGCCAAAATCTAAATATTGGATTGTTCTCTCTTAGTAAGATCCAATTTTCATTACAAATGTGGTCTTACCTTGACTTGAAGATGAAGTCCATGCTATCCCTCTGGACAACAATCTTTATTACTTTTTTGTAAAAGTCCTCCTTATCTTCCTCTAGTTTCAAAAGTCTAGTTTGTTGTTTGCGTCTCTGCGTAGAATAACAGTAGCAACAAGAACCTGTGGGCTCACTTGCGCCCCCTTCAGTGCGGCAGAGGTTGTGGCTGCCTCCCCTGGTGCTTTTTTCATTGCCGTTGTATGATGAGACCAGCGAGCTTAAATATCATATATACGTGAAATAAGTTATTTAGAGACTATGGATGGCGAGGATAAATGTAATAAAGGGATCTACAAACATTACATTGGTGACATACAGTGAGATGGTGCAGGCATGCGCTTAGGGCCCGCTTTCCAGACAGTTTCTGTGGGGTGACGCATTCTGAGGTGAGGCAGAGCTCATCTGTGCCTCACCTCACCACACAGTAACTGGCTTGAGCGCGCTCACAAAATAAGTGCCCGCGCTAAATTAGTGCCCGTGCTCCAGCAAGTTACTGTGGGCTTACGAGAGGCAGAGCTCGTCCCTGCCTCACTTCTCAATCTCATCGCTCCCCGTAGTTGTAGCGGAGCTCGGCAAATTAGCCGATTTTTACTATAAAAAGCGATTGGAATCAAACAGAAATCACATTTACAATACAGATCAGTGGACACATTTTATTATTATTATTATTTGTATTATTATTCTTTTTTTCCGTTACATTGGAGAATGACAAGTGAGGCTCTGCCTCACCTGCCTCCCCTGACCGCACGTCGCTGACATTAAGGTGCAGCTTTTCGATGAACTGAAATAATCTGTATTTGAACTGTACTGTACCTAAGCAGCCAGTTTGACATTAGGACTTGCTTGTCATTGTATTTTCATGTTTGTTTAAAGAAAAATGAACTTGTCCACATTGCTTGCCGAAAGGGCAGATCTGCTGGCACTAACAATGTCTCCTGCTGTGGAGAACACCCTCTCTAGGGACAGAGGTAGCAGATACAGCCAGGTAGCGCTTTGCTAACATGGCAACATAAGGATATTTGGCGTTTGTAATAGCTTTGGCTCGGTCTGAACTTTTTGCGAGTGGTGGAGGCTTAAATGCTAGTGGGAGTTGGGTTTGCACTTCAGTCTTTTGGTACCGGTGATATTCACGTTCGGGTGATGCCTTTTCAAATGAGTGTGCAAGTTTAATGTATTGCCAGCCGCGTAACCAATTTTAGTTGAACAATGCCGACAAACCGCTTTGGTTCGGTCCACCTGTTTTTGTCCGTCATCCTTGTACGTAACTGCGAAACCAAAATGTTCCCGAACCGGAGACTTCAATGATGCTGGAGGATTTTCGAGCTCAACTTTATCTGCGTTCGCCATTTCGACAGTTCCTCAAATTACTGACTACATTTGAACGCATCCCTCTGACCAGCTCGTCCAATGAAATGACTTGCTCGTTCTATGACGCGTTGAACACAATGGGAGCAAATTACTCTGAATGCTGCGACGCAGCACCTGAGATTACTTCCAAGAAGTTGTTCACGTTCTCAATTTTTTACGTTTAACGTTATATTCGTTCGGTACACTTCGGTACACACGTGTACCGAACCGAAGGGCCCGTACCGAATAATTTCGGTACGGGTACGTGTACCGTTACACCCCTACTACATACTGATATACACCTGAACATCGGCAGGAGTGGACTCTTTAAAGTAGAGACTACATACTGATATACACCTGAACATCAGCAGGAGAGGACTCTTTAAAGTAGAGATACTACATACTGATATGCACCTGAACATCAGCAGGAGAGGACTCTTTAAAGTAGAGACACTACATACTGATATACACCTGAACATCAGCAGGAGAGGACTCTTTAAAGTAGAGACACTACGTACTGATATACACCTGAACATCAGCAGGAGAGAACTCTTTAAAGTGGAGACACTACATACTGATATACACCTGAACATCAGCAGGAGAGGACTCTTTAAAGTAGAGACACTACATACTGATATACACCTGAACATCAGCAGGAGAGGACTCTTTAAAGTAGAGACACTACATACTGATACACACCTGAACATCAGCAGGAGAGGACTCTTTAAAGTAGAGACACTACGTACTGATATACACCTGAACATCAGCAGGAGAGGACTCTTTAAAGTAGAGACACTACATACTGATATACAGCTGAACATCAGCAGGAGAGGACTCTTTAAAGTAGAGCCACTACATACTGATATACACCTGAACATCAGCAGGAGAGGACACTTTAAAGTAGAGACACTACGTACTGATATACACCTGAACATTAGCAGGAGAGGACTCTTTAAAGTAGAGACACTACATACTGACATACACCTGAACATCAGCAGGAGAGGACTCTTTAAAGTAGAGACACTACATACTGATATACACCTGAACATCAGCAGGAGAGCACTCTTTAAAGTAGAGACACTACATACTGATATACACCTGAACATCAGCAGGAGAGGACTCTTTAAAGTAGAGACACTACGTACTGATATACACCTGAACATCAGCAGGAGAGGACTCTTTAAAGTAGAGACACTACATACTGATATACACCTGAACATCAGCAGGAGAGGACTCTTTAAAGTAGAGACACTACGTACTGATATACACCTGAACATCAGCAGGAGAGGACTCTTTAAAGTAGAGACACTACGTACTGATATACACCTGAACATCAGCAGGAGAGAACTCTTTAAAGTGGAGACACTACATACTGTTATACACCTGAACATCAGCAGGAGAGGACTCTTTAAAGTAGAGACACTACATACTGATATACACCTGAACATCAGCAGGAGAGGACTCTTTAAAGTAGAGACACTACATGCTGATATACACCTGAACATCAGCAGGAGAGGACTCTTTAAAGTAGAGACACTACATACTGACACCTGAACATCAGCAGGAGAGGACTCTTTAAAGTAGAGACACTACATACTGACACCTGAACATCAGCAGGAGAGGACTCTTTAAAGTAGAGACACTACATACTGATATACACTTGAACATCAGCAGGAGAGGACTCTTTAAAGTAGAGACACTACATACTGATATACACCTGAACATCAGCATGAGAGGACTCTTTAAAGTAGAGACACTACATACTGATATACACCTGAACATCAGCAGGAGAGGACTCTTTAAAGTAGAGACACTACATACTGATATACACCTGAACATCAGCATGAGAGGACCCTTTAAAGTAGAGACACTACATACTGATATACACCTGAACATCAGCAAGAGAGGACTCTTTAAAGTAGAGACACTACATACTGATATACACCTGAACATCAGCAGGAGAGGACTCTTTAAAGTAGAGACACTACATACTGATATACACCTGAACATCAGCAAGAGAGGACTCTTTAAAGTAGAGACACTACATACTGATATACACCTGAACATCAGCAGGAGAGGACTCTTTAAAGTAGAGACACTACATACTGACACCTGAACATCAGCAGGAGAGGACTCTTTAAAGTAGAGACACTACATACTGATATACACCTGAACATCAGCATGAGAGGACTCTTTAAAGTAGAGACACTACATACTGATATACACCTGAACATCAGCAGGAGAGGACTCTTTAAAGTAGAGACACTACATACTGATATACACCTGAACATCAGCAGGAGAGGACTCTTTAAAGTAGAGACACTACATACTGATATACACCTGAACATCAGCAAGAGAGGACTCTTTAAAGTAGAGACACTACATACTGATATACACCTGAACATCAGCATGAGAGGACTCTTTAAAGTAGAGACACTACATACTGATATACACCTGAACATCAGCAAGAGAGGACTCTTTAAAGTAGAGACACTACATACTGATATACACCTGAACATCAGCATGAGAGGACCCTTTAAAGTAGAGACACTCCATACTGATATACACCTGAACATCAGCAAGAGAGGACTCTTTAAAGTAGAGACACTACATACTGATATACACCTGAACATCAGCAGGAGAGGACTCTTTAAAGTAGAGACACTACATACTGATATACACCTGAACATCAGCAGGAGAGGACTCTTTAAAGTAGAGACACTACATACTGACACCTGAACATCAGCAGGAGAGGACTCTTTAAAGTAGAGACACTACATACTGATATACACCTGAACATCAGCATGAGAGGACTCTTTAAAGTAGAGACACTACATACTGATATACACCTGAACATCAGCAGGAGAGGACTCTTTAAAGTAGAGACACTACATACTGATATACACCTGAACATCAGCAGGAGAGGACTCTTTAAAGTAGAGACACTACATACTGATATACACCTGAACATCAGCAAGAGAGGACTCTTTAAAGTAGAGACACTACATACTGATATACACCTGAACATCAGCATGAGAGGACTCTTTAAAGTAGAGACACTACATACTGATATACACCTGAACATCAGCAAGAGAGGACTCTTTAAAGTAGAGACACTACATACTGATATACACCTGAACATCAGCATGAGAGGACCCTTTAAAGTAGAGACACTACATACTGATATACACCTGAACATCAGCAAGAGAGGACTCTTTAAAGTAGAGACACTACATACTGATATACACCTGAACATCAGCATGAGAGGACCCTTTAAAGTAGAGACACTACATACTGATATACACCTGAACATCAGCAAGAGAGGACTCTTTAAAATAGAGACACTACATACTGATATACACCTGAACATCAGCAAGAGAGGACTCTTTAAAGTAGAGACACTACATACTGATATACACCTGAACATCAGCAGGAGAGGACTCTTTAAAGTAGAGACACTACATACTGATATACACCTGAACATCAGCAAGAGAGGACTCTTTAAAGTAGAGACACTACATACTGATATACACCTGAACATCAGCAGGAGAGGACTCTTTAAAGTAGAGACACTACATACTGACACCTGAACATCAGCAGGAGAGGACTCTTTAAAGTAGAGACACTACATACTGATATACACCTGAACATCAGCATGAGAGGACTCTTTAAAGTAGAGACACTACATACTGATATACACCTGAACATCAGCAGGAGAGGACTCTTTAAAGTAGAGACACTACATACTGATATACACCTGAACATCAGCAGGAGAGGACTCTTTAAAGTAGAGACACTACATACTGATAGGAGAGGACCCCTTATTATTACTAATGCCATTCCCATCAAGCTGTGTTTTATGTTCTCCTTCCTTCAGTTTATTTCTAAGCAAATGAATCTGCAAGAACACAAACTGTCAGTCTGTTCAGTCAGCTTTTCTTTCCACATCTTTATTTCTCTGCGTTGTGCAGTTAACAGCTTTTGAAAGCATCTTGTTGTTGTGTTCAAGGACGCTCTGACATCAGACAATTCACAGTTTGCTCTTTCACAGAGACCTTTTGATGAAGCAAATTAAAAACACATTCCCTTCACACTTTGCTGACATTAATCAGCCGAACGTTGCAGTGTCCGCGTGGGTTTTTCCTCAAATACGTTTCTTTTGCCTCACCTGCTGTGGATCGCCTGAGATTCTGATGTTTAATATTTGATATACAGAGTCATGAAAAAACCCTTTTAAAGTGTGTAAAGGAAGCTCATTTGTGTCCTGAGGTGCTGAACACAGTTTTCTTTGAACAGTGTTGGTCTCAGTGGCTGATCTCTGCAGCATGTTTTAACTCTTTGATCCCCCCCCCACCCAGCAAATATGATGATCCCCCGCGGTAACAGGGGATATTTCACATGCTTTCCATGCAGAGCGTTGTACTCCGTCCACACTGATGAAGGAAGGAAACCTGCTTCAGTGTCATTCTCTTTACACACACCATAATAATCATGTGGTTCTCAGAATCAGAATACTTTTTTTATCCTGGAGGGAAATAGTTTTTTGTGACATTGGCTCCATTTTAGAAAAAGTGAATACAAAATATGAATTCAAAAGAAATACAGAATAATATTTACAAAAAGAATAAAAAACAATACAATAAAATCATTTAAAAATATGTATATATATTGATATGAACACAAGAATAAAATAAATACTATAAATAATAAAATACATGGTTATTTGGCTTGTTCAGTTAATCTGTCAGGTTGTGACATCACACTATTGATTCACCTGGACAGTTGGGTTTGGCGCTGATCTTACAATCCCCTGCAGCTCCGAAAACATATCGCCACACAAATCTGTACTGGAAACCTCTTTCTATTATGTTTATCTTCAAAAATATATTTTTAAAGAAACATTAGGTTTACAGGAACAAATACAAATGTAACCGTAAACAATTCTCCTTTCATATTTTGACATTTCTGCTGAACATGTGGAGTATTCCTTTACATTAGTGAGCTTTTTCATTGTTCTTCGCTGTGTTTTTGAGCCTTGCGCAGAACCAGGTGAGCCTTGTTCCCCTGCTTCCAGCATTCTGGCTAAACTAAGCTAATCTCTGTACTTACCAAAACACTCCGTCTGTACTGAAACCACTGACGGCTGCTCGTTTCCTTCATGTGTCATCAGAAGGAGAACAGAGAGGACGTGAGAATAAGACGGTTGTCTCTCAGGTTTGTCACGGCTGCTTCTCCCCCACAGCGCCTCTGCTTTACGCTGATAAAGACAACACACACATACTGTACACACACTCAGGCCTTCACTCTCCTCAACATAGAACTGGAAGAAGCAGCTTGGCGTAGTTGTCATGAACAACTTTTATGGTTCCAGATTTCCCCCTTTTTATATTCCCCTCTTTCTGCCAGTTGTTGTCCTTGTGTTGTTTTTTTTGAGGGGAAGCTTACCTGAGACCTATGATTTTTATTCTGTCTATGCTGTGCTTACACTTCTTCCGTAAAAGAGTCCTTTGGGATGTTTCTTACCTATTTATAATTAAGTTCATTATTAAGGTGTAGGTGACCAGTGATGGAGATTAAGAGGGATAACTGGTCCGCTTTTCAAATCTCCGTGCGTCCTTACCAAGCTGGTTATAATACAGGAAGGAATCCAGAGCTACCAAGTAACCGTTAAACAATAATCTACTTTAATGGTAATATGACAATGCAATACAATCAATACAGTACAAATTCAATAGTTATCTTTGGGATCCCGAATTTACCTGATGATCACTTGAGCCAGCCAGAAAAGAGACTGAACACAGCGTGTGTCTGTGTTTTATACTTGTCTTACAATGGGAGGAGTTATCTGATCCTCCCTTTTGGACCTCCTTGATTGGCAGCCCAAATATCACAAACACCTCAGATCTTAGGTTTCCCCAATCACTGTAGGTCAGCTCCGTTATCTCTAGATCTAAGTTGGATGCAAGCCAAGACATGCTCTTACCTTCCCCCCAGCTCCCTTTGTTCTCAAAAACACATGTCAACAGGCCCCAAATCCAGCTCACAGTTTTACACAGATTATTTCCCATTTAAGCTTATTCATAGTTTGCTAACATGAATACATACAAATATTTCACTTCACCAGTTATTCATATTGTGAGATTCGCATAGCTCGGTACCAAACCCGGTCTTAGCGCTCTGTTGGCGCCGTCATTTCCTCAGTTTTTTGTATTAAAAGAACATTGTTATAAATAGTTTGATATAGTGCCGTTATATACCTAAGGTTTAATAGCAAAACAAACATTTGTTTTCATTTACTTATTACGATTGTTTACGAATATTCCAGTTGCCAAAGGAATATTGAATAATACAAATGTGTGAAATCCGGACATTTTTGACAGTGCTTGTTTTTTCTCTTAGTCGATTGTGAATGTTTAAAAATACCTTGTTTGTGAAAACCTTCTCTTCATGCTGCATTAAGGTTAGTAACTTCCTTGCATTATGTCACAACGATATATTAATATATATTCATACCTTTCTCATTTGTTTGAAGTAGAGATGTCCCGATCCGATCACGTGATCGGGGATCGGAGCCGATCACGTGATTTTCAAAAGATCGGGATCGGGAGAAAAAAAATCGGGGATCGGGATTTTTTTAAAATATTTTTTTAATATTTTTTTTAATTTAATGTTACAAAACAAAAATGACCATGTTCACGTCTTAAAGTCATCCTGAGGCCTTAGTTTTGGTTTGAAATGACACAACATCATGTATGTGTTGCTTCTTTTGGGCTTGTTTTCAGACCTGGTTGCTTATTTCTCTCAAATCTGGCAACAGAGTGGGCACGCAGTGTCTAGCAGTAAGCTAACGAGAGGCTACGTTCAGCTGGTGACTCGGGACTCGGGACAGAGCAAATATCAGGAGTTTGGAAGTATTATAAAATTGAAAGCGAAGGCAGTGTAACAGCCAGATGCAATGTTTGCAAGGCGGAGGTTCCTCGTGGTGGAAAGAACAGAGCTACGTTCAACACGACCAATCTAATACGCCACTTGAGAAACAAACACCAACAACAACACGACGAGTACACAGCGACCACTCAGGTAACGGCACTGAAACAACCGACACTTTCAGAGACTTTTAAAAGGAAAGAGAAACTGCCCCAGAACAGTGAAAAGGCCAAACAAATAACAGCCAAGATAGCTGAACTCATCGCGTTGGATGACCAGCCGTTATCTGTTACCTTTTTTTTCTCTTAATGCATTGCATAAAGATCGGATCGGGAAAAATCGGTATCGGCAGATTGTCAAAATCAAATGATCGGAATCGGATCGGGAGCAAAAAAATGTGATCGGGACATCCCTAGTTTGAAGGAAAGGTAGGCAAGCGTTTGAAACTCAGAAATAGCGGTTCCTCTGTGCATAGAAATAATGTTGATAGAAACACGTCTTCCTGTCTCTTCTGGCATGCCTATCATTACTGTCCTTGTCTTTGAGCAGGAAGTCACAGACTGTCATTATGCTGCTGACAAATGCATTCAACAAATTGCTATTGTCTGCACACAAACCATAAAGAAATCCCATCTTCAGAGCGCCTCTCTGATCCCCTCTCAGTGTGCGGCCATTCGCTGTCATTTCCTTCTTCTTCTTTGATAGCTGCTCTCACTTTCCCATCACACTTGAATTCTAGTTGAATCAATGTCACTGAGCCGGAGTTACATCAGGAATCACATCCCAGTACTATCCAGACTGCAGGAAAGAAAGGAGATCAGCTCGATCTGGCAATAGATGGATTCAGTTGTGTTGTATTGTGTTGTATTCCTGCATGTCAAAATGGACTTCTTATTTTGTAATATGTGTGAGGAAAGTGACAGGCCTAAGAACCCTCTTTGCATGTGCATTTCAGCTTTAATAGCTTAGATTGCTGGTATAGATACAAACAAAACACAACTCTATAGTTAGTTAAGTTACCTTTTGAGTCTTGTTACTTCTGGTTTAGCATACAGTACAGTTGTGAAGAGCCCTCTGTGTCTTTATGAATGGTGTTAGGGAATCATTTGCTTAGGTATTCAACCTTCGACACAGTTCATCGTGTTCTCCTCTCACTGTCTCCTTTCCCACGGCATAGGTCTACGGCCTTGGGTATCGCTGCTATCTCTCTGAAGGAGCAGCAGCTTGGGCGCATTGTTGTTGCCAGTCTATGACCGAGCACAAGCCGCCATGAGGTAGTTTACTGTTCAGGGACGAAGGTTCCCTGGCGCACATTCTTTCCTATGGACGAGAGCTCTATAGATTCAGAGTCCATAATTGTTTAGTCTCACAGAATGTTGATTATTACACTCTGAACTAGTTAATACCTCGAGCTGCAGAAAGAGTTCTTCAGAATTGGTTTGGCAACCGCTGTGTCAACTCGTGACACACCACCTGTCTTTTCAATTCTCCGGCCGTATCTCCAAATAAACCGTCAGTGTTTGCCGTCAAAGCTCCAGCTCTCCTCGTGTCTCTGAGTCCTGTTTCCAATTGCTTCAGAAGTTTCCCCCACAGACGGAAGTCAAATCACTTTCCATCTACGCTGAAGTTGATCCACACCAGTTTGCTTCAGTTTCAGACAGACTCTATAGCCTTAATATCAGATGGTTATACAACAACCGATAAAACGCTCTCCAAAGCTGCGTTTCTTTTTTCTTTTTTGAGAAATACATTTTAAACATTTTATTATTAGTTTTATGGCAAAGTTTCCTTTGAAATACTAACAGACCCCTCGTACTTTTACATATTGTACTAGAATGTTCAATGATAGGATAACTTCTCCTCCATTAAAGCAGAACATAAAGATCAGAGTCGTGCAGCTTGTCTATCGTCTGGTCTCTTCCTCGCTCTCTGCCGTCTTCTCTTCATGCAGTCAGAATGATTCCTATCAATAGATATCAGACTTCCTGAGTTCTTCTCCACAATGTTCTGTGGCAGCTGTACATTTGATGGTTTGGTATTCGATCTGTTTTTCTCCCCTGGAATGTATTGCTTCTTTGAAAAACACACCTTACATGAACCGTGAGGAAAGTTTTCTTACTTGATGCAACTTGACCGAAACAATTATGTGTCGCTAAAGTGTTTTGATCCTCCTAACCTCACCAAGAAGTCATCAGTGTTGTACAGGGACAGAACAAAAAGGGGAATGATAGGAGACAAGTTGGCAAAGCTATCTCAGCCATGGTAGGCTGTGGAAATACATGTTCTTAAAGTATGAGGTATCTGTTTAGGTAAGCCATTGGCCATTCAGGTTGAATTTGCAGGACTCGTGAAATGGCCCAGTACAAAAAAGTCAACGTGCGAGTAACTCAAAGAAAGAATACTTTTGGCTTGAACACAACTTAGGGTTAGGGTCTTGCACGAGTGTGATAGTTTGTTCAAGGACCCTAACACAGATAAAGACATTGATGTTTGATAGGGAGGCTGTGGGTTAGCATTAACCCATCACTGTACCCTGTATGCAAGGGCTGGTTTGCCTTCGCTAACTGTACGGCGGCTCAGTCACTGGTACATTTTTATATACAAAGCCATGTTAGGGAAACTTCCATCTTACATCTGCTCCCTGATCTCACGGAAAATTGTAAGTGGCTACTGCCTGAGATCGCATGCTGTGGTTTTATTAAATGTGCCAACTGCTAGGACTGTCTTAGGGAAGATAGCTTTTAGATGCGCAGCTCCTCTGTCTTGGAATAGTCTGCAATTGAAATGGAAACTGAACAATCTGGTGCCACTAAATGTTTGTAAAGCTCGGTTGGATGCTACTCAATCTGAAGCTGTTGGTACCTGCTCATGTGGATAGTTATTGTAAATTGTAATCCCTGTAATGATGCTGTAAAATGTCCTTGTTGTTGTTCTGTTTATGTTTTTATGTTTCATGTGGAACCTACTAGAGCAGGTCTCCCTTGAAAAAGAGATCAATGATCTCAATGGGATACACCTGGGTAAATAAAGGTTTAAAAAAAAAAAAAAAAGGTTCGAGTCCCACTGCGGTCAGCATGTCGTTGTGTCCCTGAGACCCTTCACCCCAAAGTGCTCCTGTGGGGATTGCCCACAGTATTGAGTATGTAAGTCGCTTTGGATAAAAGCGCCTAACAAGTAACATGTGATGTAATGTTTTTTGAACTATTACGAAGATGTACAAAATCCATCTTTGGCGATAACAAGTTGGACAGCAGTGTCTTGTAGTTGTATGTTAGCTGTGTGTTTAATACCTAAAGGGCTCTGATAGCTTTCTCTAGCCAACAAATTGAAACGACCCTTAGTGCTTCCTTCCTAGCCACTTAATAAACCCAGCCAATAGCATGTGCACAGATCCTAGGTGGAGAGCTACCCTTAACTGGTGTGTCTGATCAGTAGTATCAGAGGCAGCAGTCACTCATTACACTCGTTCTTTCCCAGAACAATCAGAAAGTAAAAATGTCTACCAGACGTAACTGTCAACGCAGAACCGTGGACTGCTTCTGACAAACGTTAAGAGAACTGTAGTCGGGATTATCCATAACCACCTAAATTAGAATGAATCCAGATCCAGACCTTACTCTGGCACACTCTCCATTCAAAAAGAAGATCTGACGTTGTAAATGTTAGTCTTTTAATATTGTATAACCCAACTTCTTCAATCATCTTCTTCCTCAAACTTTCAGTAAAGATTTGTTTCACGTTCTTTCCAAAACCGTACTTGTAGTAAGATCAAATCCACACTTGGCTGCGTTCTGAGGACACGGAAGCATCTCAAAGAAATGCAGCAGCAAATGCCTTGGAGCCGAGTGTCCTTATGAACCTCCTCTCTGCAGGACTATGCTCAGGAGGGTTATGGACTCTCCTCGGCATCTCGTCATCCGACACTGGAACGTATTTTTTTGTTCATGAGGTGCTTTGAGTCGCATTGTGCTTCCACGGCCGCAGCTCTGTGGATGCTCTCATCGAATAAAAGACTTCAACTCTTCCTGCGCTGCGATCATCAATTGATTCAAACGGCCTCAGCGGACGAGGCTCCGCTTCTATTTTTATCCTTTCCACTGGTGAAGTCACAGCAGTCATTTCCCTTCTCCCCAGTCCAGTCTCTTCAATCTCATCCTCCCCACTCTGCACTACGGATACCAACCCCTCCCCCCTCCTCCTCTCGTAGCTTTTGCTCGCTGCCTCTCCTCACGTTCCTCTCTCGTCTCTCGTTGCCTGCTGCGACCCAGAGGAGAGCTCCACTGCCTCAGAGCTCGATCCAGCGGCAGGCATTAGAAAGAAGAGTCTTCTAATGGACTCCAACACTCGTAACACTGCTGCTTCTTCATCTTTCTGAGTCACAATGCCTGTGTTCACCACTTTAATGTGTTTCTATTGGCCCTCTGCTCTAGGCTGTGTGACAGTAAATGCAACTGTTCAAGCTTTTAGCAGCCAGATCTAAACACCAGTGAGCCTTGATGAAAGCCCCATCGCTGTTCCCCCACTTCTGCCTTGAAAATACTCTATTATTTAGTTCATCACTTTCTAGAAAAGTGAAGCGTATACTTAGATTTTACCATTTTACATTTAAAAACATCTGCTACAGCACTTGCTATAAGAAACTGTAGCATTGTTGATTTGTACAACACACCATATTCTTTCATACCTATATGACTATTTTCCAGAATGGCAGCACATCAATGGAACTATTTTTTTCCATATTTCCATAACATATTATTCTTCAAACTCCCTTCTAAAGTACATTTTCTGTTGTCTCAGACAGTCTGCTTACTCTCTTGACCATGGTTTGTTGGCTTATAAGTAATGATGTTTGTTAAAGTCCCCCCAAAAAACACAAGTATTGAATACTATAGACCAGGGGTGTCAAACTCAATTTCATCGCGGGCCACATTAGCATTATGGTTGCACTCAAAGGGCCGGTTGTAACTACTACATATATAAATATATAATATATATATAAAATAATGTATTACATTACATTATTGCCTCTGAATTGGATTATTATCGGATAGGGTAACTAACTACGTTTGAAAGCAGAAGTCCAGGGCAAATAATTGCAAGTCTCTTCAGTGCGCAAACGAGATGCATTGTGGGACATGTAGTTTGTGGGCAACCTGCTTCTGTAAAGTGGCATGTAACCGTATAATAAACGTATTATATTCTTTGCAAGATCTTGCGGGGCCACATACAATGAAGTCACGGGCCGGATTTGGCCCCCGGGCCTTGAGTTTGACAACCCTGCTATAGACCATCTCGTCATTGGATCTATAGTATTCTCTCTTCCATCCACCTTATTTCTTGCACCTTGGCTCAGACCAAGCCCATCTTCAAACTTTACTTTCATTTCAACCTCAACTACACATCTGTGAAGTTGTGTGACTGCATCTTCCACGATAGCGTTGATACCGCGGCGACGATGTCTGGCGAATTTCTCAAAGTGACTTCTGCAACATTACTAGCTTTGCGGTCAGGGCTAATGTTGTATTCACTGTTGTTAACTTTGCTTTCCAGCTGGATTGACTCGGTTTGAGTGAAACGGTTTAAGGATCCTGTCTAATGGACAATGAAGCCTTATCGGTCTCATGTTTGTGTTAATCAACATGTCATTCAGTGCAGAACAGTAATCCTGGTTATGAAACTGTGGATCATGGAGGCTAAGATCCAACAATGAGAGGGAAACACTGTGAGGAAACAGCTGAGAAAGCAGCGCTGCTTCCTTCCTCTGATACCGAGGAACAGATTCCTGGATGTGACCCAGGAATCACAAACTGAATAAAGAGGGGTGGTCACTGTTGGTGCAGTCACATGGTCACGTTCAGCATCTGCCATTGTTGGTTCAGGTGGAGGAAGAAACAGTGAAGCCTGCTGTTCACAAACAGATTCAGGAGAAGACTTACAAATGCACCAACAAATGCAATAAGTACTAGAAAGTAAGTAAAGAAACAATAAAAAAAGCCACACTTTAAGAGTAAGCATGAGGGTTCTGACTTTTACAAAGCGTACTTTGTACAATATACTGCACCATGTTGTGTCAAAATACTCTTGGAGACACACATCGTTCACTGTCACTGTCATTATCCTCAAACCAGCAAATAAGCTAAAATATTGTAACTTTCGTCAAGCCTGAGGCACAAACTTCTTTGTGTTGCCACGACAGACATTGACAAAAACCCTCTGCACACTCTTGGTATTAAAACTGTGTTGTATGTGTGTGTTGTGTGCGTGTGCTGCTGTGCAGGTGGTGTGGGTCAGGTTTAATGACACTGACAGTTTGTGTCCCAGCTAGGAGCTTCAGGACTAACGTTTGATGATTCCTGACAGTTTGGAATAAGAGAAGCAGCCGTGAGTTTATTCTTCTCACCTTGCTGTGGTGAAATCTCATTCTGAGACGCAGAGATATTCTGTGTCTACAGGAAATGAGGCATCGAGCGATAAATCTTCAGGAGGAAAGCAGTAATGATGTATTAACTTGCGAGGGGAAGGCAGGTAATGGAACAGAAAGACCAGACTGAAGCTTTCAGTTTTAGAGATTTTCTCCAAAAAGACATCTTAATCTAAAACCAGCTGCTTCAGACCCCTGCATGGTGTGAGAAACTCTGTTTACGTACATATCCATGATATCAGTGAACAAACAATATAAGTTTGTATCAAGTAAATATTTCTGAGGTCCGAAGATAACAATGTATTTCAAGATGAATTACTCTGTTCTGGATAATTATTGGCAATATGCTCATGAAACTATTTATAATTGTTACTAGGGCTGCACAATTAATTGCAATTTTATCGATATCTAAATCACTGGGAGCATAATATTTGTTAAAAATCTAATTTGGAATTAAGTATTTTGCAGCTGCAGAGATACCGTTTCCATCTACAAACTTTAGAAAATATCTTTATTTTTGACAGATCCTCTTATACTGTATGCAACCATGATTACATCAGGGTCTTAAAAAGTCTTACATTTGATAATCAGAATTTAAGGCCTTAAAAAGTCTTAAATATGATCAAAACAATTAGAAAGGTCTTAAATATGATTTAGAAGGTCTTAAAAATGATGGGATTTGAAAGGCACTTCTGTGTAGCGATCACGTCTAAATGTGTTTTGGGGGAAATGTCCGGGCTGCAAAGTAACCAGTACGGTAAGAGCCTTTCAGTTCCCCCCCAACAATCTGTATTGAAATAAATCAACATGGAACCAGTAATCACTAACTTTGTTTCCCCCGGCCCCTTATGGGAGAACACCCAGCTAGTAACCTAGCAACCAAGCTTCAGCTAGCGAGAGCCCACTCGTGAACCGTTGCGCCTGTGTTATGTATGCCCGCCGAGATATGCATGCATCTCGCGGGAGCGCGCACAGCGTAAAGCCAAAACTCAGACATTTCAATGATTTGTACGGTTTGGAAACGATATCAATTCCTTTTTGGAGGGCATGCATAACACGGCATAACACCGGAGCCTCGCTGCGGGGAGGCTTTGGCGCTGTTCCGAGTTTGTTCTAATCTGTCAAAATGAAAGACTGCTTTCAGATTTTTCCGCCATTGTTAATAAAAAAATCGTCATAGACGGAAAATATTCAGTTAACTGCCTCCGGGCGACGTTTGGGTCGACGTCAACCCTAAAAGTGGAGGTGATGTGGACGCTAAACACCAATCCTACAATAGCAACAATGAACAATTGTAGCCAAGGGAGCAGAGCTCAGAAGATGGCTCTTGTCTCAGACACACACACACACACATTACATTGCATTTAGCTGACGCTTTTATCCAAAGCGACTTACAATAAGTGCATTCAACCAGGAAGACACAACCTTGAAGAAAACAGAATCATAAAGTACATCAGGTTTCATAGAGCCAAACATTTCAAGTGCTACTCAACTGGCTTTAGGTAAGCCAGTCCTTTGTTAGTATATAAGTGCTTTGTTAGTAATTCTATCGCTCGAAGTGGAGTCGAAAGAGATGAGTTTTCAGTCTGGAAGGTGTGTAAGCTATCTGCTGTCCTGATGTCAATGGGGAGCTCATTCCACCATTTTGGAGCCAGGATAGCAAACCCACGTGTTTTTGCTGATGGGAACTTGGGTCCCCCTCGCAGCGAGGGTGCAGCGAGCCGTTTGGTTGATGCAGAGCGGAGTGCACGTGCTGGGGTGTACGGTTTAACCATGTCCTGGATGTAGGAAGGGCCAGATCCATTCGCAGCATGGTACGCAAGTACCATTGTCTTGAAGTGGATTCTAGCAGTTACCGGAAGCCACACAAACACACACACACACACACACACACACACACACACACACACACACACGTAATTATGGGACGTATTTCTTCTTTCATAGCAATTTTCCTTCATTCTTTCTTGCTGTGAAAAAGGTCTTAAATTCTATTCAAAGTGGTCTTAAAAAGTCTTACATTTGAGTTGGTGAAACCTGCAGGAACCCTGTTAAATGTAATGTAAGACTTATGAGACAATAATATTCATTTTCAACATCGTGAACCAAAGACACAAAATAATCACAATTAGATAAGTCCTGCAAATGGTCAGTCCTCATTTCTCCATGCATCTAGATGCAAGGTGAAACAGTTCATATCCAGCACCGTGTCTCCGCATCTTTTTTCAGCATCTTCAAGTATTATTTTTCAATGTTGACATCTTGTCTTGAGGGTGGAGTGGGCACGGTAACAATAATTCATTCTTTGGAGAGAATAGCAAGAGCTGGTAGAAATCTAAAGTTCAGCCTGAATGTGCTGGAGGAAAAGTCAGGGGTCTAAATCATTAGCACTCATCCACCTGATGGAGCATTCAGAGCAGACTGGATGGGAATCAGAGCCATAGACCACCTAATGTCTCCACATGTCTTCCTTTGTCAGTTAGAGTTGAAGGTCAGCGAGACCCTGGAAACTGAACCATTTATATATTAATTAGGGCTGTCAAGTTAAAATTAACGCCACTAATTATTTTAACGCGATTAACGCATGTGTATTTTTTTTTCCTCGGCCGCCCCGTAGTTTCAGAGCATCGAGTTTAAAATACCATCTACAAGCTGATGCTGACAGCCCCGCTCCTGCCGCCCGCTTGTGGCAGACCACACTTCCACGCTCACCGGCAGGCACCGACTGGCCATCGGGAGGACCGGGAGGGTGTGTGTGTATGTGTGGCGCGAGAGAGACCTTACGTGTATTGTTGTTGTTAGCATCTGGTGCTAGCTAGCTGCGCTAACGGATATAAGGAGCTGTTTAAATGAAAACAGAGGAGCGACATTTCGCCGACAACTGCGCCGAGTACTTGACTTTATGCAGGAAGCCAGACAGTGGGACATTGTACGAGAAGTCAGCACACTCAGCACGGATAGTGCGACATGATGGCAGCGTCCAGGCAGCTCCCGTTCGAGCATATGCCTTGAGTTGCACATAGCTCCAACGATCCAACACACACACACACACACACACACACACACACACACACACACACACACACACGTGTGTTATTGTATGAGAGGTTGAATTGAGGCGAATATTTGTAATGTTCAGAGGTTGTTGTGTTTAATATTCATGAGAATATTTGTCATTGTTCAAATGATAATAAACATTAGCATAAAGCATATTTGTCCTCTCATATGTTGATAAGAGAATTAAAAACTTGAAAAATATTCCTCTAAGGAACATTTAGAACAGATCAAAAATGTACGATTAATTTGCGATTAATCACGATTAACTATTTTAATCGACTGACAGCCCTAATATTAATGTAACGACGATGTGAGATGGTGAAGGAATCAGACTGAATGTTCCTCTCGGGGTCTCCAACCTTTTTTAGGATGAGATGCTTTCAAAAAATAAAACGAGTCGTGAGCTACTTTAATTCCTTTTTCATTTTCTTTATTTAGCGCATTTGAACATTATGATATGCTTACCTTTAACCCTTGGGAGCTGTTTTGGGTCTTTTCCTGCCTTTCTACAAATATATTAGTTAGGACGATGGTGTTAAGAAATCCAAGAAAATGTGTTTATAATACCTGGCTATCTCGTGTCCTCTGCAGGTGCTTTATTTGTGAGTGGAAGATTTGTTTTTAAATGTTGAAGTCAAAAGCATCAATCTGGTGCACTTTGAGCACAAGATGAAGAGATGCATGAAACACAGCTGTATACTTTTCATTAATCTAAACATCTTTAGAATATGATCACAACCAATAACTAATCATTTAAACTTTGTTTTATAAACTCCTCTCTCTTATCTTATCTTACCTAGTTAGCATTCTTTCACTAATCACTCCCTTTTTAAACTGTATTTTTTATATTTAATTTAATATATTTAGTTTTTTCTGTCTCTCGCTCACACACACAAAATGCGCTCGTGCCACACACACACACACACACACACACACACACACACACACACACACACAGGCTGTGTGCTCCTCCGTGGCGATGACGGCTTGCGTTAAAAATCATAATAAACATATTTGTGTGGGGGGACACAAACGGGATTTTGAAAAGTGGGGGGGACATGTCCCCCCTGTCCCCAGTGGAAATGACGCCATGCGTGTGTGTGCGTCAAGTGCAATAAATATATATGCAAGTTGCAACACACAGAGTAAAGCTCTGCCCCTCATGTGCTGTATAGGCTGGCACGACTATGTGTTCAATGGGGCTGAAAGGACAGACTCCTTATGAAGTGTGAGTTGCCGCTCCACAGCTTTTCTTCCCGACTGCAATGCTGGTCCCGCAAATCAAGCAAGAACGTGATTGGTCGATGTGGGGAGGAGGGGTGTTAGATAGATAGAGTTGTAGTAAGTAGATGGAGTTCGCTCTGATTGAGGTTTCCTTTATGCATAGGGTAGATTCTTTTAATTTGATTTCCTTTTTTTTGTGTGTATTTACATTTTGGATTTGCTTGGCGAGCTCCTTATTGAGGGCTCGACGTGTTGGAGACCCCTGCTCTAATATGACTAGATTCATAGCTCCACTGACCCGAGACTTCCCCTGAACTGACATCATTTTAAACTCAGGTTGTGAGAAGCTTTAAGCACACACACACTAATGTGTGTTATGGGAAGTGGGTCAGGTGTGTGTGCAGATAATGAGCAGACGGTCAGCTGCTGTTTATAAAGGGAGGGGAGGAAGTGTTTGTCTTCGGGGACGGACTGATATCTATCTGTGTACAAGAGATAAGAAGAGTGTTAACATGCAGATGTCATGAGGACAGTTTTAGGCTCAGGAATGGTGAACGTGTGAGTGGTGCAGGTTGGACGTAACTTTGTGGAAGTTAGCCTCTTTGCAAACGCTCCCTCTGCAAAAAGCCATTGGCATTTTTCCTGTGGATTAAATTAAAATGATCTGTGTCAAACAAACATTTATGATACTGACACGTTTTGTTCAGAAGGATAATCTGCACATATTAACACCACTTTATGATTTCTGAAATAAAAAGCTAAGATAGGCTATAAAGGAGCTACAGCACGGTCACATGACTTCACTTCACCATCGCTAAGCTAAAGGTGGCTAATGTTGGGCTATAGAGGAACTACAGCACGGTCACATGACTTCACGTCACCACCGCTAAGCTAATGGCGGCTAATGTTGGGCGTGAAGACGTTTCATTGTTTAGACTCCATTTACTTGTGGGGTATTTACTGACTTAATTTATGTCGTAGAACAAACTTATTTCAGCAGAACGAAAAATGCGTAAAAAAACCCATTGACTTCCAGACGAGGGACCTAGAAGTGCTAAAATGCTAATTTCCAGGATTTAGGACTCATTCCTGCACCATTCTATCAAATATAGAATTTGGAAACACTTCCTGGCAGCAGGGATGACTGAGATTCATTCTGTGTGTTTCTTTTTGTAAACGTGCTGGGGTTTGAACCGGTGACATTTCAGGTGCAGTCTGTAAAAACTGGTACTTTCAGAGCAATCAACACCCATCAGTGCATTTAATTACAGGCTGAGGCTAGTTTGTTTTCAGCAGAGAAATGGAACACGGCAGCTTTCGTATCGTTCCCTGTGGAGTCTGTAAAACAGCTCTTATTGTCAAATCAATGTATTCATTTTAAAAGTTAGCTTTTGAATGATTTCACACATCTAATGTCTGGTTGTTTTCTGTCTGATAAAACACTTCTCTTTTTCACTTGTCTTTTAGAGCTGCAGCAGGGCCAACAATTCTTACTTAGAATATAATTAACATCTCTGTTGAAGGGAGGAACAGATTAACAGTCCAAGCAGCAGCGAGGACACCTTTTCCAGAATGAATTACACCTGGTTTACTATTTTATTTTTATTTGTGATTTGCATTATTTATTCTATAGTTTCAACTTTTGGCTTGTTATCCAGAGTGAGGAAAACACAGATGCATCAATACATAATTCCTTTATGGTAGACATGCCTTGTTTTTTTTAATGTGTGTCAAAGTATAACTAAGTGATGAATAAGATGTACATGTGCCAGTTTTTGACTTTTGTGGTGTGGCTATAAGTGGAATCTGTGGAACTCCACGGATTGGTCCATTTGGGTATGGTCACTGTACCCAGGAAGAAAAAGAGAAGTCTCCAACGAGGCGTTCTGGGGCAGCACAGACAGGTCTTCTCTGTGTTAGAGTTTTACTCGCTACAGGGTGCACTTTGAGGGTTTGTGACTCTGCAGACCGTTCACATGCAGAAAAAGCTTAACACACAAGGGGACGGGTAATAACCGGAAAAGCATGACATGGGACCTTTAAAGTTAGCATCGCACTGGTTCCCTTGATAAGAAGTGGATTTGGTTTGGAAAAGTGTATGATACTTGGACCAGGGGCGAATCTAGAAAAATATTCATGGGGTGGCAGGAGAATTTCAGGGGTGGCGTCCCCTGGCAGAAGTATATGCTGATTTAATCGCAGTCATATCAATTAATGTTAACTTGGAAAGCCACAATATTGATATTTTAACTCAATAACATTAGGTGACATTATTGTGGCACATCAGTAAAGCCTTAAATATAAATGTATAAGGTGGCAGACATCATTTAATGAATTTTAACTGAACAATAACTGAATGAGTTGGTTTCATTCTTAGACCAGCAGGGCTACCAAATCTATGCAGACTGCTGCAATAAGTCCATTAATTAACTGTCTCATCGATGTTTGTCTGTATGAATATGATAATATTAACAATCATATTATTCCTATCAGCTGTCAATCACTGTTATGATTCACATATTCAGTGTTATTATTAAATAAACTATATTTTTTGGAGGAGTTAATGATGAATGTTCCTCAAGATGCTTGCTCACCCTCCTTCACATTTGAAAGACAAGTCATTACTATCATATATCAAAAGATTCAAAGGAACAGTTCAGCGCCCCACAACTTCATTGCAAACAGTTACAACCTGGACTTTACATCAGAAAGAACAAACATTAAAGAAGTGACTAACTGCATCAGTTAGGGTTAAACAACGTGTATTCAGCTAAAACATAAACATCGCTGCAGTTATTATCCAGTGGAAAGTCCTTACCTGCTGGCCGAGTTAAATCAAAGTGGTTACTATCTTTTGGCTGGGCAGTGTAGTTTTACACACCGTCTTATTTGACTTTCTCAGGACTGAAGGAAGAATAATATTATACACACGTAAGGTCATCATCTTAACAGTTTATTATTCTCATCGACTCATCCGTGAGCAGAGCATCAAGCTGCCTATTACAGCTGAATGTGGCGATTACCATCTTGTTCAGCAAAACGCCTCACAAACTGATTCAGATTTAAAGCTATGGTGCGTTTTGATTCAATGCTGAGTACAGCCAAACTTGACAGGCTCTTCTCTGTCATTGCAGACCGCAAACAGTGGCGGCTTCAGAGTATTTGTGTTTGGTAATCTATGGTAGGGCTAACCCATCCAGTGGTGGGGCTCAAGTCAGTATTTGCAATGTAATTACATACACGCTCCCCTTGACAGTGAAACGCCACGCGTGAGGTTTAAGATTATTTCCCTGTCTCAATCCAAATGGAACTGTATGAAATAAAAAGGCACATTTGTCTTGTAGTAAATAAAAATGGCGACCTGGAGCCAATCCTGCAATTTCCCCACAGGTGAAAGAGTTGACCTGCTGAAAACCCAACTCCTGCAGGGGGTCTGGGGGGATTCTCCCCCAGGAGATTTTTTGAAATACTAACATAAAATACACATTCTGGTTCTCTCTGGAGAAGAACAATAAATACATTTATTACTACACGACATATTTAAAAAAAAATGAATGCCATTTTAGTTTTGTGTTCCTTTGTTCTGAAAGCTGAACCTGCTGCTCCTCACAGAGAGAAGAGGAAGAGGCTGTGAATTACTTTACATTGTGGATAAGGGTGGATAGCCCCCATTGTTCTGTGTGTCAAAATGAAAGACAGCCCACACACCTATCAATCATCAAACCGTGGGGTCTTATTTCATTACGTGTTGATTTCTATCAACACGTAATGTTGTATCGATGTATCGGGACTTCCTGCAACAACACCAAGCCGTTATCGTGATTCTGATTGGCCAGAAGACATTATCAAAGATGTTCTATTGAGAAGACGATCACTACGTGACAAAAGTTTTCAAAACCGTTTCTAGTCTTCGGTATTTCCAGACAAGTGGCTACTGAAATCAATCTGACTAACTGCTGTCTGTGCAATTTACTCCGCGAGTTGGCAGACTTTATTTTGCTTACCGTAACATCATTTTTCATGGTGGGGCTAAGCCATTTCTTGGTATGGCTGTAGCCTACCCCAGCCATACCCTGGCACCGCCACTGACCGCAAATACCTCATTCCTTCCATCTACTTGGATCCGAAATGCTTCTCGTTTTGCGATATCTCCCGTTCAAATGAAATCGCCTCCAATCATATTTCCACGCTCGTTCCAGGGCCGGGGGAGGGGTTACAAGGCTCGCGTCTTGTGCTGCATTCACTTGCACTCGGACATTAGAGATTTTCTCTCATAAATGTCCGATGAGCCACAACTTTTTTTTCAAAACAAAGCTGCCAACTGGGGTGGCAGCTGGGGTGGCAAGGCCTTTTTCTGAGGTGGCAGCTGCCACCCCCTGCCACCTTGTAGAACCGCCACTGACTTGGACGCTTTGTTTAACATCCCCTTTATGATTTGTTTAGGTAAAAGTCGAGAGGACTATAAATAAACCTTTGTTATAATTCACGTCACGATCACTAAGCAAAAGGAAGACTATTGTTGGCGTGATGACGTTTTGTTGTCTTAGTTATAGTTAATACCCAGTATTTAATCTTATCTGCTACCGCCTTTTCAAACTATAAAAGCTTCAAAATTCACCAGTTGGATTTTTTACTGACTTGCTTTGTTTCGAGAAACAGGCCAAAATATTAGCTTAAACTTTGGTCGGTCAAAAACATAATTTCAGGCAAACGAAAAATAATTAAAATAGCCATTGACTTTGACATGAGGGAATCAGAAGTGCTTTAATGCAACTTTATGCATGCGTGCGTGTCCTTTCCAGAAAACAACAATTTGCCTGCGGTCCTGGTAGCACTCTCGGCTGTCAGGATGCAGCTCCGGTTAGAACATAAACAGGGCGAGACATATCGGTGAGGTGTCTCAGAGTCATGGAGAGAGGGCAATGTGTGTGTTCCACACACACACACACACACACACACACACACACACACACACACACACACACACACACACACACACACACACACACACACACACACACACACACACACACACACACACACACACACAGCCTTCTCTGTGGTCATTGATCTGCCATCATGAGGTTCCTGCTGCCTCCCAAATCAGCCGCTAACTGTCCTCGCTAACCTATCATGTCCTCCCCCGAGAGGGAATGAACTCAAATTAAAGCCTTAAGCATAAACAAACGTTAATGTGCACTGCACACACCAACACACACACACCTGCTGAAAGCAATCAGGGGTTAGCAATGGTGTCAGACAAGGTGGAATTATGTCCCCAGTTCTTTTTAACCTTTATATTGATGATCTGTCCAAGCGACTGAGAGCCTGTAATACTGGAGGCATGATTGGTAGTTCTCTAGTGAACCATATTATGTATGCAGATGATCTTGTTGTGCTGAGTCCATCTAGCGCTGGTCTTCAGCAGCTTCTTGCTGTGTGCTCTGTGTATGGTGTGGAACATGACATCAAATACAACGCCAGTAAGAGTGCTGTCATGATCTTTAGAACCAAAGAGGATAAATGTCTTACATTTCCTGATTTTAAATTGTCTGATATTAATCTTAGTGTCTGTAATAAGTTAAAATATCTTGGACACTTTATTACAGAACAAATGACAGATGAAGATATTTAGGCAATGCCGCATGATGTATGCACAAGCAAACATTCTCCTACGTGAGTTTAGTGCGTGTACAGATGGAGTGAAGATGTCTCTGTTCAGAGCATATTGCACTCCGCTCTAAACGGCACATCTGTGGTCAAACTACAGAAAAGCAAGTTTACGGAAACTTCAAGTAGCTTATAATGATGCCATGAGAATATTGCTGAAGAGACCTCGATGGTCTAGTGCAGGGATCACCAACTACATTTGTCCAAGGGCCAAAATGTATCCAATAGACACTATCGCGGGCCGGGGGGGTACAGGTACTGCATAAAGCTTAGCAGACTCTTCACGCTAACGAAGGATCACTTCTAGGCAGGGTTGGGAGGGTTACTTTGTAAATGTAATCAGTTACTGATTACTGAATACATGCTCTGAAAGTAATCAGAATACAGTTACAGTCTTATAAAAGTAACGTGTGCAGGTTACTTTTAGAATACTTTTGGAATACTTTCTTTTTCCATAACAGATGGGTATGTTTTGGTGAGCAGGAGACACTTGTTTTACTGTTTTAATGGCTTATCAAGAACTCAAACACAACATCTTGGTGTCATTCTGGACAGCTCCCTCTCATCTGCACCCCACATAAAAAACATCACCCGGACTGCATTCTCCTACTGTAAACCTTTCCTTAGAATATGTTATGAATTGTAAGGTGTCCTTGGGTGCTTTGAAAGGCGCCCCTAAATAGAATGAATTATCATTATTATTATTATCTGAAACGATGTAATAACTTTTCAAACTTGTTCCAGTCACTTGCCCCATGCATTCAGCAGCAGCAGGCCATTCACTTTGATTTGATCCCGTTATAAATGTCATCATTTCAACAATAAAGAAATGCTACATAAACGTTATCTTGCACATTTTATCGAACCATCTCCGTTTCTAACTTTCAATATATTTTAAAAGAGATCTCTCTCTCTCTCATCTGCGTGCGGGGGCGGGGCCTCACAGACACGCTGCATCTCTCTCTCGCTCACAGACATGCTGCAGCGCCGTGCAGTGTGCACACAGTTCTGCCGGTAATGAATATTACATTTTGTGAGGAAACTTTTCCACCAATAATTCCAATAAGTATTCCAAAATGTATTCACTTCAGGTTTACGAAAGTAACTGTAATCAGATTACTCGTTTTTCAAATGTAACGCCAGCTGAATACACTTAGCCTACTTGATTTTTGTATTCTGATTACGTAACGCCGTTACATATATTCCGTTACAACCCAACCCTGCTTCTAGGCTACTGTCCCGCAGCTCCTGCCTCTCTGTTGGACTCTGTCGCAGCGGGGCTGCTGCTGTGGTGCGGAGCGCACAAAGCAGACTCTTCACAACGAAGGATCACTTCTTCTTCTTCTTCTTCTTCTTCAAGGAAGGGGAGGTTTCGCAGTACGCAGTCTACTGTCCCGCAGCTGCTGCCTCTCTGTTGGACTCCGGTACTGCACCTTACTCACGAGACGTTGTAAAAAAAAATGGGTGGGGGGCGAACGCAGTAACCACTCCGCCAACGCCACAGTCACCCCCGTCGTGCGGGCCGGATGAGAATGTCTGGCGGGCCGGATGTGGCCCGCGGGCCGCCAGTTGGTGGTCACTGGTCTAGTGCAAGTGAAATGTGTGTGGCTGCAGGAGTCAATACTCTACAAGCTGTTTTAAGAAATCTTATGTATAAATGTATTTGCCGGCTTAATGACTCTGATAATGAAATCCTCTTGGCCTTATCGAACATAAGGTTTAGTACTACACGCTACCAAGCTGTGGAGACATTGGTATAGTTGTCTCTTTGTAGGACACTTATTTAAATTATTCTTAAACTATGAATTCTTTTTATGCTGTGTATGTAATTTATTATATGTAATGTCTTGTCTTTTATCTGGACCCTGAGTCTAATAAAGTTTTTCATTCATTCAATCACCTCCTCTCCTCCGTCTCCCTGGGACAGAGGAGAGGAGGTCAGATTCAGCTGGAAACGTTGTTAAACTCCTCGTAGAGGCTCTACTTAACCCCAAACCCTCACACACATGCCAATACATTCAGGAGCAACTGGCTTTTTCAGACATACATTTTTATTTTAACACTCAGGGCAATTTTACCTGACATTGTTAATGTGGCGTGGTTTAAAAAAAACGACTATTTCATGATGTACCACAGCCCCTTCTCACGCTGGCAACGTTCAGCTCCAAAAGTCCCTTTTCATGGATAACTTGCTCTGTGGAAAGTCCAGCCCGCCCTCCTCTGAAGTCCGGGTTAGCCCACTTTGGATTGTGCCGGTGAGACAACGTTCTTGGCCCCGGTCTAACGGATCCCTTAGCTTCGTGACTGTGCAATGTGAAAAGCCCTTTATACGTTAAATCCTGCTGTAAAAGTTACTGGAATACTTCCTGGATTCTAGGAAAGGTTTTCCTCAATTAACTTTCTATTGAATTCACCATTTACTGAAAGCAGGAATGTAGACTTTGTTGTGTCTCTTCACATCAGATCAATGTTGTCAGTTGGACGTGTTGCGGTTAGATTTAGTTTAGATTGTTTTCACGATGATGGACAGTTTGACAGTTTATCTAGCATCGCCTTGTCCTATCTGCTTGAATCATATCATAGTGGAGAGGCATCACTCAATGCCCAGATGTTTTGTTTTAACGGATAACAGTCACCGCTTTTAGGATTTTAGCTGAACTCTCAATCTTTATGACCCTTTCAAAACTTTTCAATTTCTTCATTGAGCTTGTGGTTCTTACACAGTTAGATCTTTCTTTTTTAAATCATAAATTCAAGTCTCTCCTTGGAGTTCTAACTCTGATTGCCTGAGAATCATCACGTTTCTTTGGGTGAGGACGTTTATTTGTGTAATTTAGATGCTCAATGCTGAGTCATTAACGGGTTTAGAACTCCGCACCACTCGACATGGCCTTAGGATTTCAACCAAAATGTGAGAGTAGTTCTGGTGTTGCAAAATCAATGTCAGTCAGGACGTGACCCTGATGATACACGGCACCTTGCCTGATGTATGGAACATATGAATTAGCACTAAACAGAAAGAGGTTTCGTGGTGTGTCCTATAGACGGAGAGCTTTTAGTGTTTCGGAGAAAAAAAACAGCATTTCTGACGGAGAGCATCCCTGAGAGTCAACGCTCCCTGAACGTTTGGACAGGTTGACCGCTGACCTCAGAGTGGTTTTACCCGGCTCTCCAACAGCGGCAATTTGCCACATCCCTAAAGGGCTAGTTACACTTCCACCTGGATGTTTTCTGTCGCTGACGGAGCACAAGTGCGCCTCGTCGTGCTTATAAACCCCCCTGGGATAAATCCATTTACCAGATAAAGGCGAGTAGACTGGGAGGCACGGACAGACATTCAGCTGAAACCTGACTTTTCACAGCTTCTCTTCACGTGTTTCATGGGCAGGGTGCATTTGTAAGAGGCCATTACTGCCGCAGTCACCTGAAAAAAGAAGCAAAGAGGCTCTGAACAGTCGGCTAAAAGGGCTCCAGAAAAAGGAAGTCATTTTGTAATTGCAAAGTATTTCTATTCAGGAGATAAAGCCCATTATGCACTTGGGTGCCCGCTCTGAAAAGATGGATGAAACTGTAATCAAAATACTATAAGCTTTTGGGCGAGCAAACCACAATCTGAGCTTCACCGTCTGAAATATCACATCTGAAAATGATTCACAACATTTTGTCGGCCAAGGACATACAGTCCCTAAAATACTAATTTGTTTCTCCCTGTTGTTCCGAACGGAGTTGCACATTATTATCAAATATAGCTGTTTTATATATTTTACACGATGCATTAATTAGATAATTCTCCCTTTTTAACTTTTTCCACCAGAAGATTTTTAATTGGATTGTGCTCCACATCTGTCTTTGTCCATGGATACTTGCATACTAGTGGAATATCTTCCTAATATGTGTTGCGCTTAATTTTGCCTATAAGCAGTTGCGGTGACATTTTGAAAAAACAAACATTTCATTGATTGTTTTATATCCGTTTGGACCGTTTCAGAAGTTGTGTATGGCAAAGGTCAACGGAAATACACACAGCTGTTTTTTTGGCTGTCTTTTCTCCATTTTCTTCGAGCTAATTGAGTATGCTCCTTCTGAGGAACATGAGACTGCATATTTTTACCTCTAATTTGGTGAATTAAGGATTCAGCATGTTGGACGTGCTTCTATTTGAATGCTGAAACAATAGAAATTGGCTGTGGTTCAGGAGATAGAGTTGTCATCCACTAGACCAGGGGTCTCCAACCTTTCTTCATCTGAGAGCTACTTTGAAAAAATGAAAGTGGCCAAGAGCTACTTGCATCACATCGCTTACATTTATTCACATAGCCCTCATCAGTTGAATTAAGCTATACTTTTGTACACGTGTGAAATTGCAATACCTAAAGCTTATCACAAATCTTAACTTCACATCAAGGTCCAAGAAAACGAAAATGTCTCACATATTATTATGGCCCACATAGTAATAAGCACATCACTGAACATTCACATACATGTCCTTAATCACCACCTGACAAGCATCGTATGCACTTATGGTCAAATACACTGAACAAAAATATAAATGCAACACTTTTGTTTTTGCTCCCATTCTTCATGAGATGAACTCAAAGATCTAAAACATTTTCTATATACACAAAATAACCATTTCTCTCAAATATTGTTCACAAATCTGAAAAAATGTGTGATAGTGAGCACTTCTCCTTTGCCGAGATAATCCATCCCACCTCACAGGTGTGGCATATCAAGATGCTGATTAGACAGCATGATTATTGCACAGGTGTGCCTTAGGCTGGCCACAATAAAAGGCCACTCTGAAACGTGCAGTTTTGCTTTATTGGGGGGGTCTGGGGGGGTCCGAAAACCAGTCAGTATCTGGTGTGACCACCATTTGCCTCACGCAGTGCAACACATCTCCTTGGCATAGAGTTGATCAGGTTGTTGATTGTGGCCTGTGGAATGTTGGTCCACTCCTCTTCAATGGCTGTGCCAAGTTGCTGGATATTGGCAGGAACTGGAACACGCTGTCGTATACGCTGATCCAGAGCATCCCAAACATGCTCAATGGGTGACATGTCCGGTGAGTATGCTGGCCATGCAAGAACTGGGATGTTTTCAGCCTCCAGGAATTGTGTACAGATCCTTGGAACATGAGGCCGTGCATTATCATGCTGCAACATGAGGTGATGGTCGTGGATGAATGGCACAACAATGGGCCTCAGGATCTCGTCACGGTATCTCTGTGCATTCACAATGCCATCAATAAAATGCACCTGTGTTCGTCGTCCATAACATACGCCTGCCCATACCATAACCCCTCCACCACCATGGGCCACTCGATTCACAACATTGACATCAGAAAACCGCTCACCCACACAACGCCACACACGCTGTCTGCCATCTGCCCTGAACAGTGAAAACCGGGATTCATCCGTGAAGAGAACACCTCTCCAACGTGCCAGACGCCATCGAATGTGAGCATTTGCCCACTCAAGTCGGTTACGACGACGAACCGGAGTCAGGTCGAGACCCCAATGAGGACGACGAGCATGCAGATGAGCTTCCCTGAGACGGTTTCTGACAGTTTGTGCAGAAATTCTTTGGTTATGCAAAGCGATTGTTGCAGCAGCTGTCCGAGTGGCTGCTCTCAGACGATCTTGGAGGTGAACATGCTGGATGTGGAGGTCCTGGGCTGGTGTGGTTACACGTGGTCTGCGGTTGTGAGGCCGGTTGGATGTACTGTCAAATTCTCTGAAACGCCTTTGGAGACGGCTTATGGCAGAGAAATGAACATTCAATTCACGGGCAACAGCTCTGGTGGACATTCCTGCTGTCAGCATGCCAATTGCACGCTCCCTCAAAACTTGCGACATCTGTGGCATTGTGCTGTGTGATAAAACTGCACGTTTCAGAGTGGCCTTTTATTGTGGCCAGCCTGAGGCACACCTGTGCAATAATCATGCTGTCTAATCAGCATCTTGATATGCCACACCTGTGAGGTGGGATGGATTATCTCGGCAAAGGAGAAGTGCTCACTATCACAGATCTTTTCAGATTTGTGAACAATATTTGAGAGAAATGGTTATTTTGTGTTTATAGAAAATGTTTTAGATCTTTGAGTTCATCTCATGAAAAATGGGAGCAAAAACAAAAGTGTTGCATTTATATTTTTGTTCAGTGTAAGTGCATTCACTCTTTTTCACTGTCAGTGAGATGACTGCGCTGCATGGAGTCCACCATAGAGGGGTCTGCTGGAGTGGACCCACTTAGGTTCACTCTAATAGAGTCATTTAAATGTTCATCACTCAGCCTTGTTCTGTATTTAGATTTCATTCGTCAGAAAAAGCTGCTTCACAAAAGTTTGTAGAACAGAGCCAAATAAAGCAGACGTGTTCAGTGCTGCTTGGTGAATGTTCTTATAGTTTTCTGGGTCTACAAGGCTCAGAAATGTTGTGAGTTTTGCTGAGACTTCAGCTGAACATGATTTTGGAGATTTATAACCTCCATCTCCAGGATTGACACTGAACAGTTCAGCCATCTTTTTCTTCTTCTTCGTCTTGACATTAAATTATAAACCATAATAAATCAACTGTAGGTCTAGCCTCCCTATATCTGTGTGTGAAATTGTTCCATCCTCAAAAACAAAAAACTAATTATGCAGTCTAGCTGCAGCTTCTAGCAGCTTCTAGCAACGGCCTTCTGTTAAAAAAGGGACACTGAATGTCCTGAATGAGGCATCACACACATGACTTGAGTCTGAACACAGCAGACGGGAGCATTATAAAAACAAAAATAGTGCATGTGGGTGCACACTCACATTCTCTGTCTTACTGTTACATTAATCCCATGAATGTATGAGACTAAGTTAGCTTCATATCTCAATCAGTGATTAAGTGAATAATAAAGTTTCTATCGGGTCACTATCAGCCTGTCACTCATTATTTTCAGGGAGGGGCGGGGTTTGGAGGAACGGAGAGGAGACGGTGATCGCGGAAGCTTTCCTCCTGCCTTCACAAACTTCACACAAGTATTTATCAGCTGAAAATAGCAAGAGGACATTCATACTCTGCAATCCAAGACTTGATTAAATCCACCAAAAACCTGACATGACGATAACGAGTGTTTTTCAAAAAACACAAATCCCTCCCTGTGTGTCTCTGAGCCGCAGCGACAGGGCCTGATTCAGAGCGGGTCATTCTGCTGTTGGTTCTGGACTGGTGCTGCTGGATAAAGCAGACTGCTCCGTGTGTGGTGTCGCTGTGCCGCTGTCACGTCTGTTCCTTGATCTCTGCGTCACCGACCAATTTAATATTCGTGTGACAGAAAAAATTCTAAAATAAAAAAACGTTATTGTCCAGCCGCGGACGAAAAATCAAGAAGCAACCTTCGCTATGATCGATAATCGAGCGGCGAGCTACAGAAAAGCTGCCCGCGAGCTACCGGTAGCTCGCGGGCAGCTTTTCTGTAGCTCGCCGCTCGATTATCGACGTGTTGGAGAGCCCTGCACTAGACTAATCTAAGCTAAAGGCGGCTAATGTTGGGCTATAAAGGAACTACAGCAAGGTCACATGACTTCACGTCACCACCGCTAAGCTAAAGGAGGCTAATGTTGGGCTATAAAGGAACTACAGCACGGTCACATGACTTCACGTCACCACCGCTAAGCTAAAGGAGGCTAATGTTGGGCTATAAAGGAACTACAGCACGGTCACATGACTTCACGTCACCACCGCTAAGCTAAAGGCGGCTAATGTTGGGCTATAAAGGAACTACAGCACGGTCACATGACTTCACGTCACCACCGCTAAGCTAAAGGAGGCTAATGTTGGGCTCTAAAGGAACTACAGCACGGTCACATGACTTCACGTCACCACCGCTAAGCTAAAGGAGGCTAATGTTGGGCTATAAAGGAACTACAGCAAGGTCACATGACTTCACGTCACCACCGCTAAGCTAAAGATGGCTAACGGTGTGCGTGATGACGTTTAGTTGTCTCATTTAGACACCCATTAGCAACCGCTGTTTTTAAATCCATCAGTGGGGTATTTACTGACGTGTTTTATGTCGTAGAACAAATCGTTAAAATCTCCTCAGCTTGTGTTAACCACAGAGCTTATGTCAGGCTGATAACCAAAAGCACTTTCAGGAAACCATTGACTTCCAGACATGGGAACAGGAAGTGCTAATATGCTGACTCTTTTCTGGGTGTTTGGACTCATTCCTGCACCACTCTCTTTGTACGTTAGACTATAAATAAAATTCCGTGCTTTACCGTGTACTCTTGGTCTTCCTACACCCTCCTCTCTGCTCAGCTGCCAGTGAGCTCTTTCATTAAATCAGATCTGCAAACAAGTCCGACTCTGAACCTCCAATCTGTGAGGACTAATGTGTGTTTTTCAGCATGAATATGTGGCTGCTGCTGCTGCTTTGTGCTCATACCACAGCCTCCAGCAGCAGTTTTCTTATCTGTACTCTCTAATGAACTACTTTCACATTTTCAACCTGTTGGATGGAAGTTGAGTCATTTTGCAAACGGTCACAACCTGCTGCTTTCCATAAAGCCGTCTGATCTCTGCTGCGGTTATAGGCGAAGCACAGCGGCAGAAAAGACCCAGAAAAGGCGTGGAAGCCCACACAAAAAGCTGCCGGCAGGAGATAAGTCTCTGCTCACTTTGTGGAGCCGGGAACTGGCACTTTGACTCCCAGAATGCATTTGTTGCTGGCAGTGTTGCAACAAGAGGAAGAATAATGGTTTAATTTCCTCCTGACGCCTCACACATATGCAGCATATGAGCTTCCAGTGATGCCGTCGCTCATGCAAACTTAAAACCCTCATCGAGCACAATGTGTCAGCTGAAGTTCACTGCGCAGAATAACCAGGGCCGATGACATTTATGGGAATGATTTTGTTTTCCAAGCACGACTGCACTGCTCTGAGGAGAACGGCTCCTCTGAAAAATGTTGTTATCGTTGGAACAAATGTATTTCAACCACTGGTGAAATGTCATAAAGTAAACTATTAATGAATGACTGTACTAAAAGGGGTCCCGTTATGGTCTTGTGGTGTTCCCTTTCCTGTAGTTTGTTCTACGGAGTCCAATGGATGCCTGAAACACATCCATTGGAATCCTTTGTTTACTTGCAGAACATAGTGACATCACTATGTAACACTCACGCTTCTATTGGCTAGCTATCCAACACATTGTACCTGATAGGCTAAGGAGAGAGAAAGCTCTAAGCGGTTGACCAATCACAACAGAGCCAGCCAGCTAACCAATCAGAGCAGACTGGGCTCTGGTTTCAGGCAGTATGAGAACAATAAAGAGCTTTTTGAACATTAAAGCAGAAAACCACATCATGATCATTTAAAACATTGGTCTCTCATATAAAAAATCCTATACAAAATTGCGATGGCAGTAAAATAAAATGCTGCATAAAGCTCTAACATCACAATAACGACCTGTACCAATGCTATTAAGGAACTCTGGTTACACATGTTGTAACCCGTCATAAGCACAAAGAAACGTTTACATCAGCACTAAACAGTCCCTGCGCCCCTTTATGCAACAATAACGTTCATTTAAACCTTTCAAACCATTAGCGGCCTAAAATGTATTTTAAAAAATGACCTTATGTCTTTCAATCGTCTGGTAGTGTGTAGTTAATGAGCTAAATCTTTGTTATGGTCCCTTAAGAATCACCATCAGTCTCAAATGGTGTCTGATCTGTTTCTCCATTCACACAGACACATTCCTCTTCCCTCGGTTGTTCTTGGCCGACTCTGTTTCCTAATGAAAGACATTTGTTTGATAATGAGACTTTTCTCTCCTCTTGTAATGACGATGTCAGACTTTAACAATGACTCTAATCTTGTACTTTTGTGCTGTGTCTCCTCCATCCTCTGCTCTTCCTCTCCATCTGTTTCTGACTGATTACCCTCTCCCTCTCTTCCTGCTCCTTGCTCCCTCTCACCTCTCTCAGGTGAACAAGCAGCAGCTGCAGGCGGTGAAGGAGCGTTTCCTGGCCTTCCTCAACGGGGAAACTCAGATTGTTGCGGATGAAGCTTTCTGCAACGCTGTGAGGAGCTACTATGAGGTAGGAAATGTTATCTCTACTCTATAGAGCGGTGCAGGGATGACATGCCTTTGTAGGCCGTTCCTGAAGTTGGCATCTCCCTGGTTCCTTGGGAGGACAATTGGGATTTCTCCATTGGATCTCAGAATATTGCTGAAAATAATCTCTCTGGCAACAAACGTTTATGATTCTAACACTTTTTGTTCGGCAGGATAATCTCCACGTTAGGCTATAAAGGAACTAGAGCACGGTCACATGACTTCACGTCACCACCGCTAAGCTAAAGGTGGCTAATGTTGGGCTATAAAGGAACTAGAGCACGGTCACATGACTTCACGTCACCACCGCTAAGCTAAAGGTGGCTAATGTTTGGCTATAAAGGAACTAGAGCACGGTCACATGACTTCACGTCACCACCGCTAAGCTAAAGGTGGCTAATGTTTGGCTATAAAGGAACTACAGCACGGTCACATGACTTCACGTCACCACCGCTAAGCTAAAGGTGGCTAATGTTGGGCTATAAAGGAACTACAGCACGGTCACATGACTTCACGTCATCACCGCTAAGCTAAAGGTGGCTAATGTTTGGCTATGAAGGAACTACAGCACGGTCACATGACTTCACGTCACCACCGCTAAGCTAAAGGTGGCTAATGTTTGGCTATGAAGGAACTACAGCACGGTCACATGACTTCACGTCACCACCGCTAAGCTAAAGGAGGCTAATGTTGGGCTATAAAGGAACTACAGCACGGTCACATGACTTCACGACTCCACCGCTAAGCTAAAGGAGGCTAATGTTCAGTTTAATCAATGCAAATGTCTAAATATCATTAAGAATAATAATATATTAGATCTAATATATTGAGTAAAAGAAAGCAAAGGTACAGAAAGGCAGCTTACGGTTTTTATAACTTTATTCTTCATTTACAAACCTTCCTTTGCCGATCATGCAAGTCTCCTTTTCAAAACATATCTTTGGCAGCCACTGCAATGACCTTCTTCTTATAGTCACACACTGACTCAGATACACTAGTGATAAGCAAAAATCAGTCAGTCATATAGAATTGGAGGGATGAACCCCTCTTTAATGGTCAAACATGCAGAGCACACACAGTGAAATGTGTTCTCTGCTTTTAACCCATCCTAGTACCAGGAGTCTAGTACCAGGAGCCGTGGGCAGCTATTGTACAGCGCCCGGGGAGCAATGGGAGTGAGGGGGGAAGGGGGGTGTCCGGTGCCTTGCTCAAGCAGGGCCCAGGAGGTGAACTGGGTCCTCTCCAAGTAGCAGTCCACACTCCATACTTAGGTCTGGTCGGGGACTTATATCAATACACAGCAAGTCAATCGTTGGGTTCTGGGTCACAAAATCTCTCTGAACTGTGAAAATTAGTTCCGTGTTAAAAATGTATTAAAAGCAGAATATCCCTTTAATCATCTCCACACTAATGCATCAACACTCCTGATTCTCTTCGTGGCTTCCTGTGTTTGCAAGCGGTCCCATGTTCAGTCCTGCTCCACCCCTCTGAGACAGAGTGGTCTTTAAGCTCTTATGGCACAAAGTCATTCAAGTAATCGCGAGCATCACCTGAAACAGATGAGAACATCGATCTCACCAGCTGTTTTCTCTCAGAGAGGGAGTTTTTCTTTCTCTCTCCTCAAACTGAAGCTTTTTAATTTCCATCACCTCTGCTCCCTGTGACCGTTCACATCTCTTCAGTCTCTGATATTTCTGAAACGCGCCTCCATGCACTCTTTTGGGGTCAGATCATCCCTGCAGCAGTAAGCATCGCAAATGTTCCCTCCGCAAAAGCAATGGGATTGAATTGTTCCCATTATAATATACAGTATACCAAAGTTTAGAATAACAATTTGGCCGACGCAAATACAGATTGTTTTTTCGTTGTAAAAACCGGTACCCTCACTCCTCCACAGATACAAATCCTCCCACGTCACATCCAGCTTCCATCTCGCTGCTGGGGGAGGACAGCTGTGAGCACAGATTGCAGAGAATTTCCTCACTCCTTTTTATTCCATTTCTTCTCTATCCCCCCCTCATCTCTGTCTCCCCCTGCCCCTCCTGCTGAGGCGCCTATCATCTGGTTTGAGATGTTATCGGCCACTTGCAGCCTTGTCTCCTTAATTGCCAGTAAAGTGTGAGACGAGAGGATATCCGTGAAACTCCCAGCGTTTGTCTCGCTCACAGCCCGATGATCAAAGTCCTCCTAAGTGGACATCATCGTCCCCACGAGACACAAAACACTCTCCTGGGACATGTCCCTGTTGTTCCTGCACTCAGCACCCTGATCATATATTATTATGTGTGTACAGCATCACCAGGGATTCACACTGTTTTCCATTCATCATATACACTACTGGAAGATGTTGCACATGAGGAAAGATGGCTGTCAGACTCAGAAACACACCAGATGATCTATTTCTGCTTCTCGCCCCGCTACAACTCTGCATCACTCCTGGTAGACAAAGAGTTGACTTGTTTTACAAATTGCACACAAAGCGAGTTTAGTGCAGATACAAACAGAATATGTTGTTAAAACAAGAACAGCATGACTCTGGATATACCATTGCAACTACTCATGGCATTGTTGCTAAGATTTAGCTGAATATATTGACAATTCTGATATGTTGAAATATATTTTTATCAGCAACAAATGCAAACCATCATTGAATTTATTTACTAAGAGGTTTTGTTTGTGTATCAAAGCTTGGTTTATCTGTGCAATAGAGCGCCATTGTACTTAGCTTTCTGCAAGGGCCCGGATATGCGACCATTTGCTTCATGTCGCATAAAAAGCAACAAAACCAACATCTCAACACAAAGAAAGATCAACGAGACCGATTCAAGTCCACGGGAAGTACGCTGGGCATTGAAGTACATTTTCATAGTGGCCAAACCATGATACTACAACTTCTGTCACGTAATGCAATCCAGCCCAAGAATACTTTAATAGAGGCGTCTTTTAAACACATTAAAAAATGTCATCTGTGGAAGCCGTGGCGCTGTAAAAAGCACGACCAGTCATCTGAGCCGGCTAAAGTAACTGGATGGCCTACCTGCCTGTCAGCCTTCCATCTGTGCACAAACTTATCTCGTGCCCTCATTGGTCATGTGTGCGTTCGTGTGTGTTGGAGGAGGGGCTCTGTGAGGAAGTCTGAAGGAAGGGGCAGATTTTTTTCGGTTGTGTATTTTCAAATTCTAGCGCACTCGAGCTGGTTTCTCCATTCTTACCGACCCCACCTTTAAGGGTGTTAGATTGTTTTAAAACACAGACAAACACATGGTTGGTTTTGGTCTTTGTTTAGAATTTTCTGATAAATATGAAATAAACCAGAAATGTCAAAAAATAAATATTCTGGGCCATTTAAAAAAAAAATATCTGGGCCCCCCCCCTCTCAACCAACTTCCTCCTGACTGCTTCTCCATTTTGTTTTGTTTCTTTGTTTCTTTTTGGCTTTGTTTTTGTTGTTTGTCTACCCTCCCTCCCAAATGTAAAGCGTCTTTGGGTTCAAGAAAAGCGCTATAGAAATAAAATGTATTATTATTATTATACTGTTTCATCACCCTCGATCACACTGTTATGAGCTGCAGGGAAAAGGCAGCGCACCATCATTAGCCGACACAGGGAGGAGAGGGTGTGGAGATGGAGGTGAATCATCAGCAGAGGAGGACACTCTGAACTGGCACCCCAACAGGAAGTGAGACAGCTGGGGAGGCGACAGGATTTCACAGCCCTCACACTGATTCTCCTCATCACGGGTGCAATTCATTTCAGTGCAACATTAGTTCCATGAGCGTCTTTTCACCAGCCTGGGTGTTTTTGACTCTGAGAGGCGAAGGGGTTCAGATCTGAAACACAAAAGCTGTGTTCACAACAAGCTGCTGAAGCCTTGAGACCAACGGACCGCTAACGGACCGCTAACGGACCGCTAACGGACCGCTAACGGACCGCTAACAGACCGCTAACAGACCGCTAACAGACCGCTAACAGACCGCTAACAGACCGCTAACAGACCGCTGCTAACAGACCACTGCTAACAGACTACTGCTAACAGACTACCGCTAACAGACCGCCAACAGACCGCCAACAGACCCCTAATAGACCGCTAACAGACTGTGGGTGGAGGCGGTAAAACCAACGAAAACTCTCTGAGATATGAGAAAAGGAGGACAGAAGAACAGGAACACGTGAGATCAGGCTCAAATGGCTTTGTTAAATATGGGTACCACATAATTGCAGGTAGTTTTAGGATGCAAGAAAGCCCAATATTCTTTCTCTTGTGTTCTGATTTGATTCTTTTTTGTCCAAAATGATAGTGAAGGCTTAGTGCTTTAACAGGTGGAACTACTGAACCTGTCACCACAAACACCAAGCATACAACGAGTAAAGCATCAGGAACCCTGCCCACTAATCTTATTACCTTATTGGCACTTTCTTTAGTTAACAAGTAACAGCCTGACTCAACACATCACCCGTTTTGTGGGGGGGGGGGGTAGGGCTCCAACAGATCATGTATTTGTGCCAACCGTCACGGTCTGGTGCACGCATGTAAACGGTTTTAAGATCGATGCACGTAATGCGTGACCAAAGTTCACTAGTCCAAGTTACGCCTGGAAACTTTAATATTGTTAGCAACATGTTCCAAGGTCAAGACAAGGTTATTGAAGTGACCTCCTTCACACTAGTGAACGCAAGGGTGTGTAGGTCTATAAGGCCAGAGGGACCAGCTTTAAATGAAAGGTCACCTATTGTGCAAAATCCTCTTTTCCATGTCTCTGCTACATCAACATGTGTCCCCTCTTCTTCATGTCTCTGCTACATCAACATGTGTCCCCTCTTCTTCATGTCTCTTCTACATCAACATGTGTCCCCTCTTCTTCATGTCTCTTCTACATCAACATGTGTCCCCTCTTCTTCATGTCTCTTCTACATCAACACGTGTCCCCTCTTCTTCATGTCTCTTCTACATCAACACGTGTCCCCTCTTCTTCATGTCTCTTCTACATCAACATGTGTCCCCTCTTCTCCATGTCTCTTCTACATCAACATGTGTCCCCTCTTCTCCATGTCTCTTCTACATCAACATGTGTCCCCTCTTCTTCATGTCTCTTCGACATCAACATGTGTCCCCTCTTCTTCATGTCTCTTCTCCATCAACATGTGTCCCCTCTTCTTCATGTCTCTTCTACATCAACATGTGTCCCCTCTTCTTCATGTCTCTTCTACATCAACTTGTGTCCCCTCTTCTTCATGTCTCTTCTACATCAACATGTGTCCCCTCTTCTTCATGTCTCTTCTACATCAACATGTGTCCCCTCTTCTTCATGTCTCTTCTACATCAACATGTGTCCCCTCTTCTTCATGTCTCTTCTACATCAACATGTGTCCCCTCTTCTTCATGTCTCTTCTACATCAACACGTGTCCCCTCTTCTTCATGTCTCTTCTACATCAACACGTGTCCCCTCTTCTTCATGTCTCTTCTACATCAACATGTGTCCCCTCTTCTCCATGTCTCTTCTACATCAACATGTGTCCCCTCTTCTCCATGTCTCTTCTACATCAACATGTGTCCCCTCTTCTTCATGTCTCTTCGACATCAACATGTGTCCCCTCTTCTTCATGTCTCTTCTCCATCAACATGTGTCCCCTCTTCTTCATGTCTCTTCTACATCAACATGTGTCCCCTCTTCTTCATGTCTCTTCTACATCAACTTGTGTCCCCTCTTCTTCATGTCTCTTCTACATCAACATGTGTCCCCTCTTCTTCATGTCTCTTCTACATCAACTTGTGTCCCCTCTTCTTCATGTCTCTTCTACATCAACATGTGTCCCCTCTTCTTCATGTCTCTTCTACATCAACATGTGTCCCCTCTTCTTCATGTCTCTTCTACATCAACATGTGTCCCCTCTTCTTCATGTCTCTTCTACATCAACATGTGTCCCCTCTTCTTCATGTCTCTTCTACATCAACTTGTGTCCCCTCTTCTTCATGTCTCTTCTACATCAACATGTGTCCCCTCTTCTTCATGTCTCTTCTACATCAACATGTGTCCCCTCTTCTTCATGTCTCTTCTACATCAACATGTGTCCCCTCTTCTTCATGTCTCTTCTACATCAACTTGTGTCCCCTCTTCTTCATGTCTCTTCTACATCAACATGTGTCCCCTCTTCTTCATGTCTCTTCTACATCAACATGTGTCCCCTCTGTGGAAAGAGACTCTGAAAGTTACAGGAACAAAGATTCTCTCTCTTTTTGATCCATTTCTATAAAAACCTGTCTGAAAATGAGCTGATCAGATTGTGGCCACTTTATGATGTCATAACGATGTTTTGTCTTGTGTAACTGTCTGAATCTCCTCCTAGAGCTCCATTGAGTTCTTTGTAACCAAATCTCTCTCAGAGGGGCGTGGGGAGGGGCTCCTCATTTTCATCTAAAGCAGTGGTTCTCAAACTTTTTCTGTCAGGCCCCCCCTTTGGAGAAAAAAAAAAGTCGGGCCCCCCCAACACAAATAGTCAGGCTCAGTGGCGGCGCCAGAGATTTATTTTGGGGGTGCTGTGGGGTAGCTTGACGTTTCATAAAGGGTGCTCAAACATTTAGGGTTTCCCATGAATGTACCGGGCGCTACAGAGGAATGTTCTACTGCAACACTCCCCACGCAAACACACAGTGTACCTGCAACTGTTACAATGAAGGCTCGATAATCAGCTCATGGCATAAGCAGGGGTAAAGTGCTGTTTTTATAGGTGGTGTGTGGACCTCACATAGGGGGGTCCGGGGGCAAGCTCCCCCGGGAAGATTTTTAAATATTGAAGTTAAAAGCATCAATCTGGTGCACTTTGAGAGCAAACTGAAGAGATCTATGGATACCTCTCTCAACACAGAACTGTAAACAGATTTACTTTTTCTTTGTGGATATTTTACAAACCACCCTTTTAAACTTTATTCTTGTTTTACTGTCATATAGTATTTCATACCTGTTTTTCATTTATTCTCTTATTTTTTTATAACTATAATGATCATATAAATGTGTGCCTCGGAAATAATTGTTTACATTAATGGTGACCAAAACGTTTGAGACCCACTGAGATAACACTGAGAGTCCTTTAGTTCACTGAGTGTCTCAGTCTGACAGGAGAGGACTCTCCTCCACTTTGTTGTTGAAAAACTCCTTACGGTACGTCCACACAGCAGCTTTGAAGAAATCTTGAAAATCTTGGAGCTGGGCGTGTCTGAAAGCTTGGGGATTTTTTGCGAGCAACGCGACCAACAACCAATCACATGAATCTCCCGCCCCCGACATACAAAGCAATAGCAATGTTAAAACGAAGTAAACTGGATATAAACTCCCCAAACAGGCGAAAACCTGCCAGTTTCACCCACTGTCTCTGCCTCCTCCCTCCATGCTGGTTCCTCCGGTTTGTATCCCGTTAATAGTTCTGGTCGTAAAGAACTGGGTGATTTGCTACCGTAATTTCTCGTTTGGAATATGAGGAAATGAACTGCGGTCTGGTTCTCCCAGCTTACACGCGGTTTGATTGGCTAGCGCTTCTACTGTCAGATTTGCATAAACGGGATTTGATTGGCTGATGCTTCCAGCTCAGCTTCAAAAGTTGAACATTTCTCAACTTTTGAATCCTGGAAATCCTGGAAATCTTCGCTTAGCTCCCCCACAATGCAGTTCGGCGAAAAGCGAGGCAAAGTGACGTCATGCCCATTCAAAGTCAATAAAAAAAAGCTGCTGTGTGGACGTACCGTTATATCCGTTAGCGTAGCTCGCTAGCACCAGAAGCTAACATCAACAATCTCTCTCTCTCTCTCTCTCTCTCTCTCTCTCTCTCTCTCTCTCTCTCTCTCTCTCTCTCTCTCGTAATAGTACTGTATCATATTATTTTCGAATCAATACTTTTTCAAAATATGATTTATTTTTTTATTAAATCATTTTTTTTTTTTTAATAACCATTTTTCCTCCTGGTCTCTCGCGCCCCCCCTGTCATGCCTTTGCGCACCCCTGGGGGGGGCGTTCCCCCTACTTTGAGAACCACTGATCTAAAGTAACAGACAGAGAATCAGCACTTTGGAAACAGGGCTGAAACAGAGGGGATTATGGGTAATGCTGCAATGATCTGTTTGGTGTTTCAGCCAATCAGAGACAGGCTCTGGATATATCTGAGACCTGTGATATATTGATGAAAAACAGTATAATAGGAGACCTTTAAACGTTTGTTTGCACATGACACTGCATTGCTCGTCCTGCGTCCATTTGGGCAACAGTAACGTACTGTTCAAAGATTAAAAGGACAAACTATTGCAATCGCTGTATATTTTATGGGCTAACTATACAAAACTTTAAGGAGTAACAAGAAAAACTATCAGAAACTTTGGTTTGCTTCAAACATTGACGGTACACACTGACGTACTTCACAGATTGCCAGAACAAACTAACATAAGCTTTCCGGTGTAACACAGATATTGGCTTCGCAGGACACACTAATGCCACAGGACAAGCTAACGTTAGCTTCACAGACAGTTGTGTGTGTGTGTGTGTGTGTGTGTGTGTGTGTGTGTGTGTGTGTGTGTGTGTGTGTGTGTGTGTGTGTGTGTGTGTGTGTGTGTGTGTGTGTGTGTGTGTGTGTGTGTGTGTGTGTGTGTGTGTGTGTGTGTGTGTGTGTGTGTGTGTGTGTGTGTGTGTGTGTGTGTGTGTGTGTGTGTGTGTGTGTGTGTGTGTGTGTGTGTGTGTGTGTGTGTGTGTGTGTGTGTGTGTGTGTGTGTGTGTGTGTGTGTGTGTGTGTCGCACTCTGGAGCGTGGAGACATGATGTGACGGAACACAGACTGAAAGGTTGTGATTTAATATCGCTCACCGACACTTCCACAGTTTCACACTCTTCATGAACATGTACTGCCGTCAGGGTGACAGGAACTAGCGCCATGCATGCTAATAAGGATTTCTCACTGCTTTTTGAAATGTCTGATAATTTGTCCTTTGGGACGGAAAGAGAAGTCTAAAGTTAAATGAGTATCTTTGTTTTATTACTCAACATTTCTGTTTTAAAAACCACCAGGGTTTCAATGTGTGTGTACAGTAGTAGCAGTTACAGTATGACTCTGCTATGATTGACAATTAACAAGATTGTCAGACCTTATCTAAATAGGCTACCTGTTGGAGTCTTTTATTAAAGAAAGTACAATACCGAAGTCACATGACCTTGTTCAAGTCATACATGTCAGCTTTGTTGCCTTGGAAAGCTCCATAAAGCCCCAAATCACCATTTTAGAGATTTATTTGATGAACAATGAATCTACCGATATCCATCTAATCCCTTTATTGTTGCGTCTTTGTAAAGTAAAACATACTGCAGTACATCCTGTAAAGCTCAAGGTGACCACTACAAATGGTTATGGTTGAACATATTATAAATATATAAAGTGTACAATAATAAAAAAAATCTTTTTTAGAAAGTATTATATTTGTAAGTAGTTGGCTAAATAATGTTCTTCTGCTTTTCTCTGCTCTATAAACAGTATCTATAGTGAACGTTGCCAAGTAGATAATGATGATTGAGGTTTTGATACGCACTTTAAAGTTATTATTTGAAGCAGTTACCTTGGGCTGTGGGAAAGTGATGGGCATGTTATACGTTAACGACAAACTGAATAATTGGCTTATCAAAAGAAAATCAACACATCAATTAAAAAGCAGCACCAATTGAGTTAAAGTCCTGTTCAAATGTGCAACTGCTTTTGGTTTTAGAGACATGAAACAGCAGAGGGAACGAGATCAATATCAACACTGGTGGATTATTTGGAAAATGGTCCAATGTGTTGCTTAGATGACCTGCCGGTGTAGTCCCTGAAGGCACCAGACAGAGAGGTGCAACACTGAAGAAGAGCTGCAGTGTTGTATTACCTGTGTATGATGTCCTCTTTAACTCTGAAGTGTGTGTGTGTGTGTGTGTGTCCTGTAATTTAGAGCAGCTGGAGCCCGGTGCTTCAGGTGTGTGACAGGGGGGGGGGGAGATGATATATATTCCTTAATTTTCACAGAAGATTTCTTACACTTTCTGCGACCTCCGACATCATATCTGCGGCTCTTCGGTATTAAACTGCTCGTCTCCAGCCTCAGTAATAACCCCTTTAATCTGTGTGGAGATCAGCGGTTCAAACCCAGGTCAGAGGTCAACAGCATCCCATCCATTCCTCACTGCTAACCACTTCCTCTCATCCTGAGACGCTGACCTTTATATCTTCACAAGATACTTTCAATAATAATAATTATTAATTATTAAATAACTGAAATTATTTCCACTTTTCATTTCATACATTTTCATTGTTCGCTTCAAAATCAGTAATTAAGATGATACAAAATATCACTATAAAAAAGTGACATTTCACTTTAGGAAAAACAAAAAGATGTGCAGTTTGTCAAAAATATAATGGCTAAATAAAAATGATAATTTTTATAGAATAATAAATAATGCAAAATATTTTTTCTGAGCCTGACACTAAAATTTCCAAACCAAAAATATTTAGTTTTCGGTCTTTCTGAAAAGAATATACTTTTTTTTTTAGCCGCTCATGATTTACTCAGTCTTCTTGAGCTGTAGCATGTTATCTATAGAATTATAAAACGGACAAGTCAAATCAAGCAATCTGATTGGTTCTTAGCCATAGTTACTTTTCCCAAGTCGTGTATCCCTCCGCGTCTGAGAAAAGCAACAACTGTTACATTACGTCCGTTACGAAACTAACTAACAAACAAAGCTTAAGATGGAAACATTGAAGGTGAACTTGGACCTCCGGGGGGGGTCTTACTGTGGAGGAGTGGATTGAGGAGTGCCTATCTCCAGAAAGCCCCTAAACGACGACATGCAGAGCTACGTGAAGAGCAGGGAGACCAACTGGAGAAGTAGCACCTGATACGGAAACTTTAGAGCGGCGCAGGAAAGATGGAGACTCTGGACTCAGTTGTACAGTCAGACACCTTGAGGTTTATTTAGAGATTCACAGAAATACAGCCGGAGAGCTTCGCTTATGATTATTACAGTTGTTAACTGCAGATCACCACGCGTAACTCTGGAGAACACAAAGAATAGATTCTGAATATATAAGAAAGTGGGTTGGTCCGATTCTAACTCTGCCTAATCAATGCCAGATAATCAGAACAAAGGCTCCTCTGTGTCCACCATATTCATCATCCAGCAGACAAGAAAATAAACCTTTGACCTGTTACCCCGGTCAAGTTGCGAGCAAGCATATTGCAATTTAATGAGAAACAGATGGTTGTAATAAAGACAGGTTTCTTAGGAGCACTAAGAAACCCAATATTACAAACATAATCAGGTTAAAATATTCTCTGACAGTTCCATTCTTTTTATCAATCTATTGATAACCAATTAACATTAGTCTAAGAATATTTCAGTCACTACTTAAATCAATAAGCGTCCCCAGAGTTCTGTGGGCCCACTTACATCAATTACATCAAAAGTAGAACAAGATTGAAAACATTTCAATCACAAAGATTGATCACAGTCAATCATAATAGAAAAATCATCTCTCCTCGGTGTTTGGCATCATTTGTCAAAAGCACAATAATAAGCACACATGAAATACAAAAATATAATAGCAAAATATATGTTTCAAAAATAAGATCTTTTATCATTTATCACTCAGTTAATCTCATTCATCAAACATAAATTCTAAATCAGCTTACATCTTTAAAGATTTACTTCAAGGCAACTACTTATTAAAACACAATTAGAATTTAGGATTATAAGAAATCCAATTGAGGTATAAAATCAGAATCATGAGAGATCCAGCTAAAATTCATATTTAAGGTATAAATTCCCAGTTAAGGTATAAATTCACAGTGATGAATAGATCAATCTGTAACCTGCAAAGTTGCAGTGTCCTCAATCTTTAACATTACTTTACGTTTACTTCATTACGCTTTATTCAAGAGTAAGGCACTTAGTAATACATATATTTCATTCAAATACATTTGTTCAAAAATCTGAAAAGGAAAAGTCAGACATTTATTATAACAACCTGAAAAGAGAAAAATCCAACATATCTGTTCTTTATTTTGAGTGTCAACTTTAATCATTTATCAATCGCTGAATGGGGGTACCCATGGAGCAGAAACCGCAATGGAGACCCAGGGATCTGGAAGCTCGGCGTCGTACATTAACATTGTCTCACCTACAGTTGAATATCCGACTAGCCTCTGTGGGGCTTGGAGGGCGGTCTTGGCTACCCTGCGTATGGCTAATTTAACTACAGTTATCAAACAGATCACTAGGATTAGCACAACCAAGATAAACACTGAAACAGTAACAACAAATTTAACCAACCCCGCTCCCCAGGATCCAATGGTTCCACTTAAATCCCCTAATGTAAATCCATGAGTTTCATGCAATTTTGTTATTCCCCTTGCCGTGTCATGCGCCATGTCCATTACTTCCGGTGTAGCGTCAGAGATGAAAGAACAACACTCAGACCCAATTACCTTACATGTGCCTCCCTGAGCAGCTAGGAGAAGATCCAGCGCCATACGATTCTCTAATGCTACTGTCCTTACTTCCTGCAATTCTTTGTGTTCAGCTAACATCGCTGTGTTAGATACATTTAGATGGTGTTCCACTACGTTGGATAGTGCCACTATTTCCTGCTGAGTAACATAAATACCGTACCAAGGCAAAAATAGGCTAGCTATCTGTTGTCCTTGTGTAATGGACCTGCTGTTCCTGTGTAAAGAAGGAAGTATCGCTGCAATCTCATTAGGCTCTACTTTACGGATTAAAGGGATTAGGTAGGCTAGATAACAGGTGCCATCAAAAATGTCATATGGCACACAGCCATAGGCCCTGTCGCCGCAAACTAAGTACACTCTCTGTGGGAGGGGAATTCTGGCTAATTTTACCCTCACTATGGTATTACAGTCGCTGTGTCCCACATCTGGAGAGGCGTGAGATCCTGCTTCATTCTGGAAACAGATAGACACATTTTTCCACTCGTGCACCACCACTGGGGGAACATATACTGAACAATCACGTGTAGGAGGCTTGCCTAAAGGTATTGGCTGCGTACAGTCATGTATTTTAACTTTAACGGAGTCCACTGTTCTGGAGCCAAACCAGGGCACAACGGTTACCAAAGCTTCAACCAACAAAGATGGTGTGTGGGGTTGCATTGTACATGTTGGACTCGTAGAATTAGCTGAGCAATTAGTCTGGACTAGAGCCAATTGGAATCTGTATTCAAAAGCTAGGTGGATGTATTTCTTGACATATATAAGTCTTAGCATCATTAATCGTTTGAAACCATCTGGCAGGTAATCTTTATTTACTGTATCAACAATAAGAGAGACTAAGCCCTCGTACTGTAAATGTTGCGGATATGAAGGAGTATAACAGTCATCTGCCTCATCGCTAATTCTGGATGCTATATCATTCCAGCTCACTAGACCGTAGTCAGCTTTCGTGAAAGGAATTGGACTAAACATTGGGGAATGCATAGATTCTGGCATATTTTGGCACAGCCAACAGTTGCTAACATTGCGTTCATGTGCGTAGTCTAACATTAAACTTATCGCAGAATTAGATTTGGTTCGTTTAGAAGGAGTGATTAAGGCCTTTTGTAAAGAATCTACATCACCTCCTGATTGTTTAATTGGAGTGGATAGAACATTTGTTTCGCTATTTGGTCCAGTAAATGTGCATGCAGTGACACCTGGATTGGGAACCTGGTAATCTGGTTTCCTCATTGTACATTTTACCTCATCTTTTATCAGAGTCTGTAACTGTTCTAAAGTGCTACACCACAGTTCTGGGGGCATATTGTCAATTGTGTTGAGAGCTATTCTTACCACCTCTGACGAGAACCTGAACCAACGGTACTGGTTCTTTGGATACATCTCCCACGTTGAGTAAACTAAGGACACAGGAAACACAATAATACAGTTAGATGAGTTACATATTGAAGTTGGACAGTTAAAAGAAATAGTCTTTGATTCATGATCAGGGAGCGAGACAATTCTCCTTATTCTTCCTCCTTTTCTCTCTCTTTGTGTCTCTCGCACCATACTGAATGTCTGTGTGGTGATCTGATACAACCTGTCCTTGTCGCTAGACACTGATTTGCCCGTTGGTGTTGTTTTGCCCTCAGGGTCTGGACCCTGAGTAATCAAGTCGTCTGTGCAGAGCACCTTATTTTCTCCCTCAGAGGGGCGAGAGCCCTCGCCTCCTGTCGTTGGGATTTTCACAGCTTCATCTAGCAGGGCGTCCTTGGCCAGGTACAGTAGACCCAGAACGATGACGACTGCCTTCACACGCCAGCATCCAGTAGAGGAGAGAGACGACATCTGGAAGCGTGAATCCACTCCGCTCTACCTTGTACTCTCAGGGCTGTTCTGGTCACTATTAACACTTGATAGGGATGTTTTCCTGAGTGAAGACAACTCAAGGTAATGGATTAGCACATTATCATTCAATTACAAAAATAGGATAGGCCCCTCAGAAATATTTGGGAGCCTTCCTGACACATGCACATTATAAATGTAAGGTTTGTGTTAGTCATTTAACATGCAATAATCATATTTTCATCAGTCCATAGCAGAGAAATGTTATTTTAAGTTAAATGTGAGCTAGTCCCTGTGGATATAACCCCTTCTCAATGATTCTAAATGTTATATTAATTCACCATTTACCGTTTGATAAAATATTAGTTTATCAAAAATACATTTGAAATAAATGTTCCAATATGAAATCAATTACTCAATATAATTGACTCTCCCCTCCCTTTTCTTACATATGTCACATGTGTAAGAACAAGTAGGAGTCTATTCAAACATGGTATTGTCTATAAGCTACCAATCGATAAGACTCAGTATCAGTATGCCCTCGCAAATATCTCATCTTTCTTTCCTATCCCCTCTATTCTCTCTACCACATCTCTCTTACATCTTCTCACGTCTTTCGTCTCTCACTTAAGAAATACAACATGCGAGTCCATGTAAGCATGGTAGAGGTCATAATCCATTACTCGAGAAGAGTCAGTATCACCTATGCGCAGCTAACAAAAAACAATTGTGAGAAGCATATATCATGCAGGAAATGCACACCGTTGTTGAAAAAACAAAAACAAAGCATAGCCGATTCGGGGGGGAAAAAAAACTTCAACCCCCTTAACATCTGAGTTTATCACTGAAGGCATAGCATGAATGATAGTGGGCGTTCGAGGGTGTCATTACTGAGAAATGTTAAACAAATTCAAAACCTTACGTTTGAAAACAGGTTTGCATCCCTCCACTTAAGGTGACGTTATCATTGGAAACAATAAAAGCTAATTGTTTAGATGTAGAATCTATAAATTGAATCGTTAGAGCAGAACAAAATGGTTGTATTGTAGCCTGAGTTCCGTGCAGCTTCTAGTTTCACCAGGTGGAAACATGGTCCATATAATGCGAATACATGTAGAAGTAGACAGTAAGAGGCCCCTGACATGAGGCCTATACTAAACATAGTAGGGTTTCTTTCTAACAGCTTGCCAACTTACAGGCATCCTCTGCATAGCAGTATGAATAGCCTTAAAACAACCCACTCTGCGGTAACGAGAGTCATGTGCCTGACCCAAATGCCCTAAGTGAAGCCGTTAGTCCCATCTGACTGACCCAAGGTTTGGTGCTGGCGTGGCAATGAGGCTTCCAAGTGTTCAAAGCAGATGTCAAGCTTTCAGTTCATGGCTCCATGGGGGGGAGCAGACCCATGTGAGACAGTATCAATCAACGGCTGCAATGTTCAGTTTTGAGGAGCGTCATTCTCTCTGGGAGCAGGAAATGGTGTCCATTCTCGGATCAGACCATTAATGTCATGTAGAGCAGCCATAGCATCTCTGTGACTGCACTCAGCCAGACTGTAGCAGGGCAGAACTGGGTGACTCTCAGTGAAACCGTCCAAGGCCACAGACAAAATGGAACCACGTACTAACAAAAAGGACAAAGGGCCATCAATGTCTCTCTTTACTATTGGCGTAATTGCACAACAAATGAGTGGGGGAAAAGTGTGGAACACTAATCCATCATGTGAAATGTTGAGTTAATTCAAATAATTACGTATGGGTTGAAATCAAATTAACATTAACATTAGAGCTAAAGTCAGTTAAAATTGGACTTGCACGGATCAGAATCTAATCAATACACCATTTTCCCAGCTCTGTGATGAAAGGATAACAAGCAGGGGTGCAAACTTGTCATATTTCTGCGAAATTCGCAGTTATGAATCCAAAATAGGTCGTTTGTGTGATCCATGTAGATCTGCAATAAAAATATCATTGGGGTATGGGGTTCTGGGAACCGGAGTAATCTGCAGCCGCGAGCTGTTATGTGCCATCATGACACGCACGGTGCTCTTTTATATATGACAATGAAGCGCGAGCTGTGTGCTCGAGTCCTCCTTTCTGTCGGCTCTGCTCAAGGATGTAAAATAAGGCTCTGCTATTTTCGCGAAGATGGTCTAGCTTCAGCAGCCACATTATCTACGGGTACGTTCGTTAAAATGAGCTGTGTGGTCCGGAGTCACTGTGGCACAGACTGGACCGCTGGTGAACAGCTGTTAGAACGGGGCGTTCAGGTGTTCAGAGCAGAGCTCCCTGTCGGAGCGGCAGAGCGTAATGTGAACTTAAAAGTTTTTCTCTGTCGCAATATTATTTAAGGAATCGTTGAGCTAGCTAACCAGCATACAGTGTCACTATCTGCTAACGTTAGCTTTAGTACTCAGATCTTGTACTTGAGTAAAAGTAGAAGTGCCAGAGCGTAGGAATACTATGTTACAGTAAAAGTACTGCATTCAAAATGTTACTCAGGTAAAAGTATAAAAGTATTCCCATCAAAATATAGTGGAAATAGCGATAATAAAAGAAATCATTGTGCAGATTGGTTCATTTCAGAATAATATATATAGATACGTTTTATAATGATTGATCATAAAAGTGTTCTCAAAGCTGGCAAAAGTGCAGCCAGTCTGAATGACTTTGTATTCTGCAGGGTAGCTTGTGGATTTACTCCAGGTGGAAATAAAGTCTGATTCAACACTTGATTAGATTTCACATCATTCATCCACATCTGTAAAGTAACTAAAGGTATTAAATACATGTAGTGGAGTAGAAATACACCATGTAGGCTACCTCTGAACTGTAGTGGAGTAGAAGAATACGTAGCAAAACATTTAAATACTTAAATAAAATACAAGTATCTCAAAATTGTACCCAAGTATAGTACTAGTTGAGTTTATGAACTTAGTTACTGGTTATACAGATAGAAAAACTAAGCCTTGCACAGAGCCATGAAAATACATTTTTTTTTTTTTCTCAAAATGCTCAACAGTGCTGCCAAAATTATAAACTGACTGCTACACAATTAAAATGAATGGTTCTATATATTTCTATTAAATGTGACTCTGTAGCGTTTCTGTTATTATTAACACTGCTGCTTCAGTTGTTCTGACTGCTAAAATCATCTGTTATTCCTCATTTTAAAGCCGATACTCCGTGGGGTCGGGGGCTCGGATCCTTTTTTTTTTTTTTTTTTTTTTTTTTTTCATACCTGATGAGTCTGTATCCCTGACAAGACTAGGTACATTACAGGAGTGTTAAAACACCAAACATGCACAGATGAGAGGACTCTCTCCATTAGGTCTAATGTTGTGAACGAAATGATCAAGTCAAAGCTTCAGTATTTTATCTTATGTAGCACATACAATTCAACAATTAATCCTGAATTACTAATAACTCTAAAGGAGGCAAAAAGTGGATAAGGCAAATACTCATCCAAAATGCGTGTGTGTGTGTGTGGGGGGGGGGGTGTGTGCATGCGCGTGTGTGTGTGTGCTTGTGTGTGTGTGTGCATGCGCGTGTGTGTGTGTGTATGTGTGTGTGAGCAGCTTGTCTGCTCAAGGATTAAAACCAACAGTGCGAATGTTTATGAGAAACAATTGTAGCTTTAGACTGAACTCGAAGGAAACTCAGACTAGAATTTTTTAAGAAATCAAAAACAGCTGGGTGAATACTCTCTTTATGGTATTTTAAATTGGGCCAAGTAGAACCCCTTCATGGATTTGTCATACTGATCTCCGTCAGTTCGGATTTGGAAGTCTCATGATTTATGGGCCTGTGAAGGAGAGGCCCAGGGAAAACAACATCTATCTTGGAACTGCAATTACTTATCCCAAAGAGATTGCAACATTATAGTCCTTTAAATTTGCTCAATTCATTTAAACACATTTATTATGCACATAAGAAAAACCTCAACAAATATATTGATCCTGGCTTAACCAGCGACCTTTACTCTATTGTTCATAAGCTCAGTAGTTCAACAACTATTAGAATTGTAGTAATGTCTGTAGACCATTTGTACTAGAAATAATTTGAAACAGTTTAATAAAAAATGTTAAACTATATTTAAAAAAAACTGTAATTGAACTTCAACTTATATTAATTATCTGATTCCAGTGGCCAGTTGGAACAGACAATCAATAAGTCTCCACTTTGCAGCAACAGCGCAAAAAGGTTTCAATCACAATTAGCATTATATCTGAGTCTAGTTCTGTCTTATCTGCTTTGTTTCGGAATGTGTTCAATACATTACATTTTTTATTCACTATTACCATACAATACATAGATTAAGAATAAATGAAACAAATAATACAACATTAACCCAATTGAGCAGACAGATTTTTTCTAAACCCTGACCTCCTCAGGCCGGTATTTATGACCAGCATTTATGACTCTTAGGGTCTCATGGTATGAGACAGATGCAGGACACAAAAACACTCCTTTGCTATTTATTTTCATTTTGCAGCACCTTTATACCATAATATATAATTTTGCTTTACATCTTCACATTATTTATTGTTCTCAAGTCATTTACTTTTGGTGAGATAACTAAAGTTTAGTTCATTTAACCCTGGCTATGGACTGACTCATCATTAGTTGTTACAAAGCATGCACAAGACGGCGGGACAAACCAATATAGAAACAATTAGACAAACAAACATGAACTCGCAATAAACACCAGCGTGACTGCAAAAAAATCATCCAGCCTAATTTTTTTAATCCGAATTAGGGAGATCTCAGTGGGTAGGGAAATATATATTTTAATCTGAAGCGCCTTCTGCCCAGACATACTTGTACAAGTGCTAAGAACGGAATCTGTTGAAGAGCAATAATTAATTTATTCTCAATCAGCAACCACTATGCGAATTTAGTGGTGCTCCGCCCTCGCCGTCCGCGGAGAGCGGAGGCTTTTTTTTTAATTTACCCTGTTCTTCCAAACAACAGCCAAATTCCACAACCCATCTGTTATGAAACGCAGCTCGATGTCACACATTCCCGCATACCACTTTTCCATTTCTCAGCGTTTAAGTTTAGTTCCGAAAACGCAAATGGTGTGATTGAAGAGAATTGTGTGTCATTCCACGCTCCACCCTCTCTGTGCTTTCAGCCCCGCAGGGGGGGTGAAATCTCACACAGACACTCCCTGCAGCAGCTGCAGGCAGATCCAGGAGATGCCTGCTATTAAATTAACCAGTTAACCGCTGAAATCTCCAGAATTTGGCGATCTGTTTCAATACAGATGCATGACATTTTTCTAATGCAGAAGTCCACTTTAGTGATGCTCTCTTTTAAGGTGTCTCTGAATATTTGCTGTGTGTAATTGCCTGGTGATTTAATTCCAAAAGCACACACAGAGGAAATCAGTCAAAATCGATATTCCTAGGTTATTCATTACACCTCAAATGTAGTAGAGAACCCCAAAAAAAAATGCAGCCGCTCAGTTTCACAGGTAATTTTATGATACCGTCAATCACAGATTCTGGTAAGGCAATGTCCAAATATAGATTTGAAATTACACTTACCAGTTCTGAAGATCTTTTGGTATCCTTGTTCGCGACGCCAATCTGATACGGAGACTTTAGAGCGGCGCAGGAAAGATGGAGACTCTGGACTCAGTTGTACAGTCAGACACCTTGAGGTTTATTTAGAGATTCACAGAAATACAGCCGGAGAGCTTCGCTTATGATTATTACAGTTGTTAACTGCAGATCACCACGCGTAACTCTGGAGAACACAAATAATAGATTCTGAATATATAAGAAAGTGGGTTGGTCCGATTCTAACTCTGCCTAATCAATGCCAGATAATCAGAACAAAGGCTCCTCTGTGTCCACCATATTCATCATCCAGCAGACAAGAAAATAAACCTTTGACCTGTTACCCCGGTCAAGTTGCGAGCAAGCATATTGCAATTTAATGAGAAACAGATGGTTGTAATAAAGACAGGTTTCTTAGGAGCACTAAGAAACCCAATATTACAAACATAATCAGGTTAAAATATTCTCTGACAGCACCATTCAAAAGCTTTCTGATGCGGGTCTTGAAAGCAGAGAGATGATGACCGTTAGTGGCCACAGGTGCGAAAGCTCTCTCCAGAGCTGCTGGAAGACAAATCTCGGGGACCGGAGAAAGTGGAGCAATATTCTCACCACGCCAAGCAACAGCCAAGAATAACCTCAACCTATACAAGTAACCTCGTAAGCCATGCTACTGATGCTGGACAGTTTCTCAGTGGGTGCACAATAAACGGCAACATACAAATGAATGTGAATAAATAGCCAAATAATGGATCAACGCTCTCTAATATGTTCGCTAGCTGTTAGTGTTGTTGCATAGCAACCACCTCGCACTATGTTTCGTGCAGAAGGCAACGGAGGGACTCATTTATTTTGAACATCATTATTTACTAGGGATGTAACGATACCAAAAACTCACGGTACGATAATATCGCGATAACAAGTCCACGGTACGGTATTTATCGCGATATTGAATAATAAAGGAAAAAAAAAATATACAAAAAAAAAAACAATTTTTTTTTTACTCGGAAAATGTTTCTTTATTAAATAATAAATCTGATTTGTACAGCATTTTAGTAGGATAGCAGTATTGTCAAAAACAAAGTGACAGTAACAGACTGGAACAAGAAAACCAGTGTTTTTGTACCTATAGTACTACCAAACAAAGTAGGCATTTTCTTTGTGCAACTGCATCTCACAAATAAACAAGGACATTTAATAATCAGACCCTGCAATAAAATAAATCAAGTTTCACTTTAGTTTTTCAAGTAACTCAACTCAAACTCACGAGTCACTCACTCAGCATCATCAGACAGGTTTTTAGGAATATGAGAATGTCCACATTTCCAGGTATTTATAAGCTGGGATGTTTGGGCATTTACAATATCCCCTGCTCTGGAAAAGACTCTCTCGCTTGGTCCTGATGTTGCTGGGACAGCAGTGGTCGCGTTAACCGAATATATTTTTTTAACAATGACGGAAAAATCTGAAAGCAGTCTGTCATTTTGACAGATTAGAACAAACTCGGAACAGCGCCAACGTTTCCCCGCAGCGAGGCTCTGGTGTTATGCCGTGTTATGCATGCCCTCCAAAAGGAAATGATATTGTTTCCAAACCGTACTTTGCCGTACAGATCAACACATGTCTGGGAGGTTTTGCTTTACGCTGTGCGCGCTCCCGCGAGGTGCATCATGCACACACGGCATAACACCGCCCCCCCCGTTGACAGTTCACAAGCGTGCTCTCTCGTGAACAGTACATGCTATGTTATAAAGCCGTGGAGGGCGGGAGTTTATAAACCAAAGAGTAACCGCCCTTACGAGACGCTGTAATAAGTAAAGCGAACGCACCCGCAAGGACACCTGGCCTCCTATTGGTTGAGGGATTTTGACAGGATTGTTGCACAAAAGTTTTGAGCGTGCACAGAATAAATCTGAGAGCAGAACAAATCTGTAAGCAGCAATATATCTGAGTGCAAGCGTACAGTTTGAGCAGAAGCAGAGCAAAGTGCAAGCAGGCACTATTTGAGTGTGAGGACAGGGTGAGGGAAATAAATACATAAAGTATGCTCTCAAATTTAAATACCACGCTCTTGAATAAAGATAGGGAATAACCCCCATATAAATACGATGTCCTTTTGTGTTCTGTTGTTTTATGTTCATGTTGTAACCTACTTGCTGCCATGTTGGACAGGTCTCTCTTGAAAAAGAGATCGATGATCTCAATGAGACCATCTGGTTAAATAAAGGTTTAAAAAAAAAAAAGTGTTTTAAAAAAAAAAAAATATATATATATTTTTTTTATCGCGGTAGATTTTGTCAGTCTCACGACGGTATCGGGACGTTTATTTACCGCGATATTCGGTATATCGTTACATCCCTATTATTTACTAATAAAAACTATTTAAATTAGAGTGTATTTTTCTTTCATATTGCCGTTTTATAAAAGCTTCGCGTCGGGCAGAACCACGCCCCTTACTGTAGCTGTGATATAATGACCATATACCACGGCCTGTCGTGAGCTATTGCTTAAACATATAAATATCATTTGTGATTCAGGAACAACATTTCAATTGTATCAATTTTCCTTTTCTACATTTTAAGCTTCCAAGCCTCTGAGCTTGTAGAGTTATCAACAAACTGGGGCTGCTGCCATCGTCAGCATCAAGTTATGGATGCAAATCAAATGACGTTCATCAGGTAAACACAACGGCTTGTTTCTGTCTCTGACTGAACATCGTGTCAAGACATCAGAACATATCTCACACACTACAGCTGCGTTTAGCTTCCAGAGAAACAGTGTCATGTTCCGAGGCCGTGCACACATCCCTCTGACGGTGAGTGTGTGTGTGTGTGTTGCCTGTGTGTGTGTGCGTGGCTTGCATCTGTCTGTTTGCTCTGATACTAGTTTTCACATGGAAGCTGCTAATGTAGCATGAAAGTGGATTGACTCTGAGCTGAGGAGGAGTGTGTAAACCTTTGAAGTGTTTCGCAGTTTGTCTTTCACATAAAGGAACATTCAACTCTGATTTTGCTTGTCGGTTTAAACATTTCTGTATCCATGACAGTTGATTTCACTTCTTCTTTCCTGGAGGATGGAACAGCAGGAACACAGAGGTCATGTGATCGGACAGCAGGAACACAGAGGTCATGTGATGGGAACAGCAGGAACACAGAGGTCATGTGATGGGAACAGCAGGAACACAGAGGTCATGTGATCGGACAGCAGGAACACAGAGGTCATGTGATGGGACAGCAGGAACACAGAGGTCATGTGATGGGACAGCAGGAACACAGAGGTCATGTGATGGGAACAGCAGGAACACAGAGGTCATGTGATGGGAACAGCAGGAACACAGAGGTCATGTGATGGAACAGCAGGAACACAGAGGTCATGTGATGGAACAGCAGGAACACAGAGGTCATGTGATCGGACAGCAGGAACACAGAGGTCATGTGATCGGACAGCAGGAACACAGAGGTCATGTGATCGGACAGCAGGAACACAGAGGTCATGTGATGGGAACAGCAGGAACACAGAGGTCATGTGATGGGAACAGCAGGAACACAGAGGTCATGTGATGGGAACAGCAGGAACACAGAGGTCATGTGATCGAACAGCAGGAACACAGAGGTCATGTGATGGGACAGCAGGAACACAGAGGTCATGTGATGGGACAGCAGGAACACAGAGGTCATGTGATGGGAACAGCAGGAACACAGAGGTCATGTGATCGGACAGCAGGAACACAGAGGTCATGTGATCGGACAGCAGGAACACAGAGGTCATGTGATGGGAACAGCAGGAACACAGAGGTCATGTGATGGGAACAGCAGGAACACAGAGGTCATGTGATGGGAACAGCAGGAACACAGAGGTCATGTGATCGGACAGCAGGAACACAGAGGTCATGTGATGGGAACAGCAGGAACACAGAGGTCATGTGATCGGACAGCAGGAACACAGAGGTCATGTGATCGGACAGCAGGAACACAGAGGTCATGTGATGGGAACAGCAGGAACACAGAGGTCATGTGATGGGAACAGCAGGAACACAGAGGTCATGTGATGGAACAGCAGGAACACAGAGGTCATGTGATGGGACAGCAGAACACAGAGGTCATGTGATGGGACAGCAGGAACACAGAGGTCATGTGATGGGACAGCAGAACACCATGTTTTATTTTTGTTCCGGTTCATGATCTTGAAGTTAATTGTGAATTAAATATTGTTTTTTTTTTTTATTATTTTTTATATAATCATTACTTATCTTCTTTTATTTTATTGTTACTTCATTTATTCTCGATTCATGATATTAGAATATATATCGAGTCACACAGCAAGAGGTCCTTTCTCCATCGAAGCCACTTCACCTCGCTCTGACTTCCTGTCTTACCTGTCCGATCAGACCCTAAACCAGAGGACCAATCGGAACGTATCATCAGAACCGAATCCTCCAGATGCTCCTGATGAATCTGATCTGTCACCTTGACTCAGAGCAAACCGCTATTAGTGATGACTGTGGTTCTCCTGTTTAGTTCCCCTCTCAGACTGATGACTTTCATAACTCCCCCACTTCACGCTTCGTCTGTGACATTTGCAATTTGAAAGGAAAAATTGGGCCGGCGTTAAAAGGATTGTGCAGTGTCGCTGGAGGCAGAGCTTGTTCCCTTAATCTGCACACCACCGAGTTTTATTGAACATAAAGTGATCAAGATATCAAATCAGTTTGGCTGCTAGAAGATCCGATACAGGCTGCAGAAAATGACACTCAATAAAAACAACGCTGTTGGAAGTTCCAGTCGAGGTTTCAAGACCAAATGAATCTTCCACGCTTTAACCGTTTTCTCACAAACATGCTAACAAAGTCTGGATGAGTACAGTTTGTGACTCGCATATTTGAATAACTTTTGTCTTTCTTTTAGTGATGCAATAAATGTGCATCTCTTCTACATATCAGAACTAATTTTCCCTGCAGTCAATTTGATGATAAACGCTTGTACTGTTTAACTGTCTGAGCTTCATTTACATAATCACAGTCATACTGTCTTTATTTGATATCTTTATCACAGTGTCAGGATTCAAAAGTCGCTCCGGTAGGATTTCTGCATTTCCGACAATGTTAAGAAAACTCGAAAGTAAAACGTTCTCGTCCGAGGTAAATGGATTTGGATGTAACTCATTATGACTTTTTAGATGTTGCTATTCTTTCTGTGCTACTTTATATCATGACGATGGCCTCCTGTTTTTGAGTGTATAGTACGTTAAGAAGCTGACCAAAAGAGTTTCATTTCAAATAAGGAAGGCATACTTGGAACTGGTTAAACCATTTTTTATTTCTATCTAATTTAAATTATATTTTTTTATGATTATGTAAATCCTACAATACCCATTTTTCTTCTGGAGTACCGCAGGGATCAGTATTTGGTCCTTTACTATTTTCTCCTTCAATTCAACTATCGGATATCAGTCTGCTGAGCAAACTACAGGTTTAAAGCAGAACCTCATCTAGTTAAACCCTGAACATTAGAAGTTATCATTACAGTTACATTTCTTCACTTTTTGGTTCCTTGTCTTCAAACTTTAAGCCTCATCTCTGACATCTAAGAAGCCTAACTTTTCTCTTATTGATTTGTTAAGTAATAAAAAAGTTATTTTTAAATCTGGATATGATCCATAGAGCTCTTAACATTCAAAGTGCCAGTCCTGCTGACTTTTGCTTTATCTATGACCATTTAAGTGGAACTTATTCTACATTTGCATTCAATTTAAAACTTTTATGCTGATATGAAAGGTTCAGGCTCTCTGACAGACTAACAGAGTTGAAGCAAGCGATGGAGACAATTTAATATCAAGCTGAAACATGTTTTATGCATGAAGATATATATGAGTAGTGACGATCCACAGCTCCTCACCGCTGAGGGTGCAGCACTTTAAAGAGAGTTTGAATAACGCTGTGACAGAACAGTTTATCAGGTCAAGTGACACAAGGGAGAAATCCTACTGGTCTAAGACTCAGTTCGAAGAGTTTGTAATGTGTCTCTATTAAGGCTGCATGATTTTGAAAATAACTAGTTGCGAACACTTGGACTGATATTGCAATATTAGAAAAAATGTTCAAACATTATTCACATCGTCATTAAAAAATATATACAAATTATCATGGAAGGAAACATGGAAGCCTCTAGAAGAGTGGTCACCAAACAGTCGATCGCGAGTGTGGTGCGGGTAGATCGCGCACCGTTAAAAACTAGAAAAAGTAACAAAAGAAAAGTAAAAATTATAATAATGTTTTCTTTTTAATAAAGTTTTTAGATACGCCTTTCATCCACCACCCCATTGGCAGGTGCCACTTGATTGACGTATGTATCTTTGAGACATTACTTGTCGCTCCCGAAAAGTAAGACCGGTTAGTAAGAAACATGAATTAATGCTTTGACAAGTCTGCAGACAGACGGAAAAACCTTTTTAAAATGCGTGTTTTCTGAATGATCGGATCGATGAGGCTAAACTAACGTTGTATATGCTCCGTCCACACTCACAACGTCATACAGACAGAAACAAAGCAGCGACTGTATTCACCATGACACAGACGGTCTGTGTTTTGTTCATGTTTAACTTTGTTCCAGTTTCTAAACAGATATGAGGAGCTGTGAGCTCTGTGTGCTAACAGCTAACGGCTGATGTTTTGGTTTTCTGATTTAACGTCAGTCAGTGACGGCAGGCTGAGATCCTCACCGCTGATTGGCTACCGTGCGAAGGCGTCATTCGCGTCTTTGCATTGTCTTTACATGTAATGTTTACAAAATTTGCACCGCGTCCGTTGTGAACGCACCAATGGTCTATGCACGGATAAAGAATGTTGCTAGAATTTTGGATTTGTAAGAATTGTTAAAAATAACTAGTTTTAATGTTGCACTTGCGTGAAGCTTCAGTGGATAAGCCTCACAGTTAACATGGCACTTTATGTTATCTGCTCACTGCAAGATGTTGTTTTTTTCTTTGTTGTTGTTGCTGTCAACAAAATAATTCACATTCACTCAAACAAATGGAAAATAAGCTACATCAATGTATATTTAGGATTGTAATGAAGGAATGAATAAAATGATAGGTATGATGTAAATATATGTATTTATCCTTTTTGACATGGTAGTTATGTTGTGTTCTTGGTTTAATCAAATTGGAAGTTGCACCAAATGATTTGATGTAATTCCGATGCAATTAGCCGACATAAAAGGCCTCAAGTTGGAAGTACTGTCTGGGCCGTCTTTTTCACTCAATTGCAAAGGTCGATCTCGCCTTTCACCAAGGTCGAGGTCTGGGATCTTGGGCTTAAAAAGGTTGGTGACCACTGCTCTAGAATATCCTTTGTAGGTTGGGACTTCTTTGCAGCACCACAGTACTTCATTCAGATATTATCCCATGCTTTGCCTTCACTATTTTACAAATGTGTGCTTACTGCTATTTGGAAATGGCGCTTCTCCACAAAAACAAGCTAAACAAACCAGAGGTGTGGACTCGAGTCACATGACTTGGACTCGAGTCAGACTCGAGTCACCAATTTGATGACTTGAGACTCGACTTGACAAAATCACAAACCACTTGCGACTCGACTTGGACTTGAACACCAATGACTCGGGACTTGACTTGGACTTGAGCCTTCTGACTTGAGGTGACTTGATCATTTAATTCAGAGGTCTCCAACACGCCGATCGCGAGCTGCTGTTAGAAGAGCAGACTCCCGTCGGGGAGAGCAGAATCTTCAGCCGCTCCTACTCTTGCTGAGAATCCTTGCAGGCAGGCAGGGGCGGGGCGGGGCTTTATTTAGCTGGGCCACCATGCGGCCAATCATATGCAAGGACACACTAGGATCATACCATTATGTGAAAGAAGGGTGGGGGGCACAGCAGGTGTAGTGGTACAGGCCAGCTGCACAGAGCGACGGGGAGACGGATTTAAATGCAAGTGCGTCGGGAAAAGTCAAGAAATGAGCGAAAACTGAAAAAAGAAGCAGCATCTGCTGCTTTTCAGTGATATTGGAGAAAGCAAAGCTGAGTGCAGGATTTGTAAAATGAAAATAACCTTCAGAGAAGGTTTTTGGTAACCACTCAGGATTTATTGTCAGAGGTGGGAGAAGTTCGGATCTTGTACTTGAGTAAAAGTACCAGAGTGTAGGAATACTCGGTTACAATGAAAAGTCCTGCATTCAAAATGTTACAAGTAAAAGTACAAAAGTATTAGCATCAAAATGTAGTTAAAGTACCACCTGCAGAGGGATCTAGATGCAGGTGTTCTCTTCCCCATAGAGACCGCCTCACTGCACATTATCCCTTGCATAAAGATAGATTGTGGGTCCCTTACAACATGTTGTACACAGTGGAAATAAACATTCTGGTCACCTCAACATCAGGGATCTTATACATTAAACTCCTTCTGAATCAAACCGTCACGGTAGCCTTACCTTACTGATCCCTCTTAAAGTAGAAAAACACATGTTACTTTACCAGCAGAGAGAAAATGGATTATTAAATGATTAATGTGACTAATAAAGAGCAGTTTGATTATTAAGTATTATTCTGTTGATCGATGTCATTACATTTGGTGAAAAGCACATAATGACTTGTTTATGACTCGTTTTGTCAAAGTTTAGGACTTGGACTTGACTTGAACTTGAACTTGAGCGCAATGACTTGGTCCCACCTCTGCAAAAAACCATTGACTTCGAGACAAGGGAATCGGAAGAACTAAAAGGCAACTCATTTCCGGGTTTTGGGACTTCAATACAAAAGTAGATGAATTAGGCTGCCTTTTCTTTATTCTCAACATTATAATCACTTTCATATTTTTTGAAGCACAATTCCATGCCACATCCAGGAAAGTCTGTTTTTAATTATGACCACCACTTCATTATTTCCACTTCATTTCTGTGAAATCATGTTTATTCTGTTGATTTTTCCGACAGCTTTAAATACTATATTACCCATGATGCTCGGCTGATGTGCAGCTCCAAAACATGGCACCACACTTTGTGAATTGATCTCTTCTTAGGCAGATCTACCGACGCTCAGAAAGCTGCAAACCTTCGTCGCCTGTGTCTTTAATCTCCTGACTCTCGGCCCCGGCGCTCTGCTGGTGTGTAAATAATTCAGTGAAATTTTAAATCTCCAATTAATTCCAGCAGCAGGGAGGGAGGAAGTCTCCTGCTGATCGATTCATTAGTAATAATGGCTGACATTTATGTCGCCAGACAAAGTGGGAGAGAGCCTATAGAATCTGGAGAGCAGCAGAGGGGGGGCTGCAGTCTGACTGAGGGCCAGATTTAGAGCTCAAATCTGCCATTGTAGAGTTTCAAAACAGAGTCTGGACAACCATGATGCCAGTCTGAGAACTCAAGATTATATTGTCTCCAATTTCATTCATATTCTCAAAAAGAAAATGGCCCGTTGTTTCAATACCCCAATCGACCGGTAAAGCTCTCATTGACCCAATAGTCTAAACGTCAGAAACAAACGGTCATTGCTACAAAAATTCCCCCTGCAACAAACATTATGGGATGCAGTGGCTCAGTCTGTAAGGACTTGGTTTGGGAACCAGAGGATAAACAATGCACTGATACTTTAAGAGGTGCCATTGAGCAAGGCATCAGATCCCTACACTGCTCCCCGGTCGATTGATCGAGGCTCCCAGCGACTACACGGGTGTCTGGACTCCCAGCAGAGTGACAGGAGGGAGTGACCTTACATTAACATACACATACATACATGATAATGGAGGCGTGTGGTGCAGTGGGTTGTCCGTAGGTGTTCGGAACAGGGGGGCACAGGTTCAAACCCCACTGCAGTCAGCATGTCGTTGTGTCCCTGAGACACTTCTCCCCAAATTGCTCCTGTGGGGATTGCCCACAGTGTTGAGTATGTAAGTCGCTTTGGATAAAAGCGTCTAACAAGTGACATGTGATGTAACGTAATGTAATCATCTATGATTACCATATATTAATTTACAATAACAAATAATGATTGAGTGTGTATCTTAGCCTGATACCGTATATATCTTCTTCTAATTCCAAATATAGCCACACTGTTGCACTGGGTGATATATTCCCATATTACCATGAACACACACATTTATTTTTGACTTAATCACACACACACAGTCCTGCTGCCACAAATGCTCACTAAATGTAGATTAATCCGCCTCTGAAAATAGTCCCCATCAAATGCTTCATTTACTAATAAAATGTGTCTGTATTCTACTTTAAGTTTAATTCTTTCAAATGGTCCAATGGGCTTTGAGCTGAGTGCCTCAGACAGGAACTGGTATATTATTGAAAGATAGAAAAACATGTTTGTAATAAGAAAAGTATAGCATGCGAGAAAGCTCAGGCCACTTATACGTTTACACAAACATGAGAATAATTGCAGGTCGTGTAGTAAATTGGATGTTTTGCTATTTACTCTTACGTTATCCTTTCTCCTGTAATGAACCGTCACATTATGCTCTGCCCGTTTCAGCTCAGATGGGGAACAGTTAGACAAAATGAAAACAGTAATCACGCTGACATGGACAAATGATCTGTGCTGGTTAATAAGCGACCAACTCCTCCATTAGTCCGTCTTCATGCCAGTCACCATCATTAAATAATTATCGTTTTACCCTCTGCTGATAGCAGGTTGACATCATGACAGTCCGATGAACACTGCTGAATCTCTTAGTTTAATAACGACATGTCATTCTGTTATGGGAAACTGAAGATTACAAAATGACTTCTTTTATCACGGGTACGCTAAAGGATTCACCTGTAGACCTGACAGTGGTTTTCGGACCCAGATCAACGGCTCTATTCCATCATAATGAACAAATACAAATATCTTCTTTGCATAAGCATTTGTCGCCCCATAGTCAGTAATCAGTAGGTGCAACTTTTGGCAATAACTTCACCCTGAATTCAGTGTGAAAGCGTCTCCATCAGACTTGTTTATTTGGACGTTGCAGTTTCTCCAATCTTTCTTTGTAAAACTACTCAAACTCTCACGTCTCGTCGCCTGCATGTTGCATCATTCATTTTACCGACGGCGATGTAGAGTCGTTGTCAACCAACTGGAAGGTCTGTGGTTTGATTCCCAGCCCCTAGTCAACATGGTGTTGTGTGCTGGGGCCATCAGTGTGTATGAACGTGTGTGACTAGCTGAAGGCTGACTCTTCAATGGAAAAGCTCTATTTAAAAGCAGTCTATGTATCATGTACCCAAGTACAAATGGTCAGTGATGTTGTTTAGTAAAGCCTGTGAACAGACACCGTGGACCTTATGCCTTTTCCCAAATGTATTGTAAGTCTCTATTTTAGTGGTGCAGCAATGAGTCCTTAAACACAGAAATGAGTCGGCCTTTCTGTCCTTCTTGTTCCCGGTCTTGAAGTCAATGGACGTTTGGTTATGAGCCTGATATAAGGTCTTTGGTTAACACAAGCTGAAGAGATTTTAACATTTAATTCCACGACAAAAAACACGTCAGTCCTGATCTTTGGAGCTTTTACTTAAAAGATCACATTGTTTTGTAAATGTTTGGGTTGGTTTGCTACATTCGTGAGTATCTCTAACCCTTACACTGTTTTTCAGACACACGTTGGTACCTTGGTATTTCTTATTGTTTTTTTGAATGGGTTTTGTTTATAAAGTTGAGAGATTTAACATTTTGTTCTACGACATACAAAATGTGTAGCCTTTATGTTTTCAAAAAGCAAACGAGTCGCTAAAGGATCACAGAAGTCCCGGAGACATCCGACCTCATAATCAACACAAGTTGAACTTGACTTTAGTGGTGATGGAATCTGTTAGCCTAACATCAGCTTCTTAATTCTGGCTATTGTATATATAAATAAACTTGCCTTGCCTATTGCATTTACGCTGAAGAAAGATTGTCTTGCTGAACAAAACGTGAACATGTCATCATCTTTGGTTTACCACATAGATTACTTTCAGCCATTATCATCCAACTTCCTCGAGCTTTTTGTTAAGGGAACCAGAGCGATGCTAACTCTCTGCTTGGCTTACACAAAGAAATCATCCCTACAGCAGCTAAATGAAAGTATGGATTGGTTGCATATACATGTTTCAGTATTTCTAAAGCTCCAGGACTTAGACTGTTGGAGACACTAATGATCTCTCTTGCTCTTGTTGGTTTGTTAGTAGGATTAAGACACTTGGTTCTCTCTGGAACACATCCTCTGGTCCCACCTGGCCGGCTGAATAAACCTGAAACCAGTCGATGAGTTTGCATCCTTGTTACACCGTCATGGCTAAATCCCAACCTGCACTCCAACATCTGCGTCCTCCTTCCAAGTGTCCTCGTCTGAAACAGTCGGCCCTGCCTCCTCTGCTTCACTTGAATGTGTGTTTGTGGTGAGCCCTGGTGGCAGCTGCATCTGTCACATCCCACTCCGTCCACTTAACACTTGCCCATTTCCATTCATCACCATAAAGAGGACTCTCTCAGCGTCACACCCCCGCAGCTGATTTGCTGTTTGAAACTAAAAACATTAGTTTTATGGGCTTTTTTTGTTTCTTATCTGCTTGTTGAATCTCTCAGCTTCAAGTGGTTTCTGTTCCACGTTGTTAGGTTTGTAACTCTCCATCTGCTGTTGGTTCACGCTCCGCTGGTCTCTCGCTCTCAGGAGGCGCCGCTGACAACCCTCAGAACAGACTGACGCTGAACACGTGGTGAAATCTATCAGCTGCCAGTCACAGGACTTATCTGAAAATAGAAATGTTGCATGTTCTGCTGCTGCCATTGGCCAATAAGTCAAGTCAATCAACGCCTATTATCATACATTTGCATTAAATCAACAATTTAAGTAATTACTCAACTGGAGTACCTTTGATTTCTAGAAAACGTTAAGTTTGTTGCATGCTTCCAAATCAATCAATCAAAGTTTATTTATATATAGCCCAATATCACAAGTTGTGCTTACTACATTTGACCAATGTATGGTTGCCACATTTAACATCAAACTCAATGTATCCTCACACAGCTCATGAAGTATAACTCAAGTCTAATGTATCCTGTAGTTTACTCACTACTGCCCAATCACACGCATTTTAACTAAGAAACGTAACATTTAAAACACCTACTCATTCTCTGGGTGCATGCGTTTCATGCAGAAGTTTTTCAAAAGTAAGTTAATTGCAAAAAAAAGTTGAAGTTATTTAATATACAAATCATCCTTTTGGGGCGTTACGTTTGCCTTTAGTGGGCTTTTAGTCTGTACAGCAAAGGTCCCCCTCTCTTTTCTGACCTTCATTTCATGAAAAACACTCCAGAAAAACCCTGTGAAAGATGGGGGGAAAAACAGACAAAAGCCAGTAAAAGTGGATTGAACACAAATATTGAGGGATTTCCAAACCACAGGCTCATCACATAAACACTCACATGGTTCTCAATAGCAGTCCTGTTTCCATGGTATCAACCATCAGCGGCCTTTATCATGCATGCAGTCCTCAGCAGGGAGCCAGCAGCAACATCTGGACGTATCACGCTTTAAGATGTCACGTGTTGAGTTATTATGATCGGGTTATTGTTTTGTGAAAAAGCTGTTTCCGTTGACACTTTTCTTCATAACCTCTGGCTTGTCACAAATCTCTGAAACACAAAACAGGAAGCCTGAGGGCGAAGATATTCAACATATTATTCTAAAATGGAAATAATCGTTTTGTACATGCTTCATTTCTCGTGACTCATTGATTGGCATCGACTGCAGAGATCCAGAAGTGATGTTGAGCGTTTTCACATCTGAAGTTATACAATCTGGCTTTACATAATCACTGATCAAAAGCCTGGTTTTGTAACCGTTTCATCTTTTATATGGATGTAAATAAATGGTGGATTTTGAAGTTTGAAGGACATGAATCTGAATTTCTAAAATGTTTTCTGTAATGTTTTTGAAGTTGCTGCTCTCCGAGCTCTCGGCCTCCATCAGATGAGTCTTCCTCTTCTCACTGATGTTCTGTTCACAGTCTCACAGCGACTAACAGGAGGAGGTGAGACACCGAGAGACTGTCTCTGTCACACTGAGAAACTGATGCTTCTCTCTCTGCCGCTTACTGCTCCGTCAGACTGTGAGCAGCACTTCAGATACAGACATTCTGCCACACATGGGAAAGAGTTTAACACCAGATCCACTGGATGTTTCAGTCCTAACAGAAAGTCTGAAGAAGTTTAAAAAGGTCATATTCTGCTAATGTTCAGGTGTATATCAGTATGTAGTGTCTCTACTTTAAAGAGTCCTCTCCTGCTGATGTTCAGGTGTATATCAGTATGTAGTGTCTCTACTTTAAAGAGTCCTCTCCTGCTGATGTTCAGGTGTATATCAGTATGTAGTGTCTCTACTTTAAAGAGTCCTCTCCTGCTGATGTTCAGGTGTATATCAGTATGTAGTGTCTCTACTTTAAAGAGTCCTCTCCTGCTGATGTTCAGGTGTATATCAGTATGTAGTGTCTCTACTTTAAAGAGTCCTCTCCTGCTGATGTTCAGGTGTATATCAGTATGTAGTGTCTCTACTTTAAAGAGTCCTCTCCTGCTGATGTTCAGGTGTATATCAGTATGTAGTGTCTCTACTTTAAAGAGTCCTCTCCTGCTGATGTTCAGGTGTATATCAGTATGTAGTGTTTCCACTTTAAAGAGTCCTCTCCTGCTGATGTTCAGGTGTATATCAGTATGTAGTGTCTCTACTTTAAAGAGTCCTCTCCTGCTGATGTTCAGGTGTATATCAGTATGTAGTGTCTCTACTTTAAAGAGTCCTCTCCTGCTGATGTTCAGGTGTATATCAGTATGTAGTGTCTCTACTTTAAAGAGTCCTCTCCTGCTGATGTTCAGGTGTATATCAGTATGTAGTGTCTCTACTTTAAAGAGTCCTCTCCTGCTGATGTTCAGGTGTATATCAGTATGTAGTGTCTCTACTTTAAAGAGTCCTCTCCTGCTGATGTTCAGGTGTATATCAGTATGTAGTGTGTCCACTTTAAAGAGTCCTCTCCTGCTGATGTTCAGGTGTATATCAGTATGTAGTGTCTCTACTTTAAAGAGTCCTCTCCTGCTGATGTTCAGGTGTATATCAGTATGTAGTGTCTCTACTTTAAAGAGTCCTCTCCTGCTGATGTTCAGGTGTATATCAGTATGTAGTGTCTCTACTTTAAAGAGTCCTCTCCTGCTGATGTTCAGGTGTATATCAGTATGTAGTGTCTCTACTTTAAAGAGTCCTCTCCTGCTGATGTTCAGGTGTATATCAGTATGTAGTGTCTCTACTTTAAAGAGTCCTCTCCTGCTGATGTTCAGGTGTATATCAGTATGTAGTGTCTCTACTTTAAAGAGTCCTCTCCTGCTAATGTTCAGGTGTATATCAGTATGTAGTGTCTCTACTTTAAAGAGTCCTCTCCTGCTGATGTTCAGGTGTATATCAGTGTGTAGTAACTCTACTTTAAAGAGTCCTCTCCTGCTGATGTTCAGGTGTATATCAGTATGTAGTGTCTCTACTTTAAAGAGTCCTCTCCTGCTGATGTTCAGGTGTATATCAGTATGTAGTGTCTCTACTTTAAAGAGTCCTCTCCTGCTGATGTTCAGGTGTATATCAGTATGTAGTGTCTCTACTTTAAAGAGTCTTCTCCTGCTGATGTTCAGGTGTATATCAGTATGTAGTGTCTCTACTTTAAAGAGTCCTTCCTGCTGATGTTCAGGTATATATCAGTATGTAGTGTCTCTACTTTAAAGAGTCCTCTCCTGCTGATGTTCAGGTGTATATCAGTATGTAGTGTCTCTACTTTAAAGAGTCCTCTCCTGCTGATGTTCAGGTGTATATCAGTATGTAGTGTCTCTACTTTAAAGAGTCCTCTCCTGCTGATGTTCAGGTGTATATCAGTATGTAGTGTCTCTACTTTAAAGAGTCCTCTTCTGCTGATGTTCAGGTGTATATCAGTATGTAGTGTCTCCACTTTAAAGAGTCCTCTCCTGCTGATGTTCAGGTGTATATCAGTATGTAGTGTCTCTACTTTAAAGAGTCCTCTCCTGCTGATGTTCAGGTGTATATCAGTATGTAGTGTCTCTACTTTAAAGAGTCCTCTCCTGCTGATGTTCAGGTGTATATCAGTATGTAGTGTCTCTACTTTAAAGAGTCCTCTCCTGCTGATGTTCAGGTGTATATCAGTATGTAGTGTCTCTACTTTAAAGAGTCCTCTCCTGCTGATGTTCAGGTGTATATTAGTATGTAGTGTCTCTACTTTAAAGAGTCCTCTCCTGCTGATGTTCAGGTGTATATCAGTACGTAGTGTCTCTACTTTAAAGAGTCCTCTCCTGCTGATGTTCAGGTGTATATCAGTATGTAGTGTCTCTACTTTAAAGAGTCCTCTCCTGCTGATGTTCAGGTGTATATCAGTATGTAGTGTCTCTACTTTAAAGAGTCCTCTCCTGCTGATGTTCAGGTGTATATCAGTATGTAGTGTCTCTACTTTAAAGAGTCCTCTCCTGCTGATGTTCAGGTGTATATCAGTATGTAGTGTCTCTACTTTAAAGAGTCCTCTCCTGCTGATGTTCAGGTGTATATCAGTATGTAGTTTCTCTACTTTAAAGAGTCCTCTCCTGCTGATGTTCAGGTGTATATCAGTACGTAGTGTCTCTACTTTAAAGAGTCCTCTCCTGCTGATGTTCAGGTGTATATCAGTATGTAGTGTCTCCATGCTTTAATGTGCTGCAGCACCTCTTTTCACCCTCTGTCTGAAACCAGAGCCCAGTCTGCTCTGATTGGTTAGCTGGCCGGCTCTCTTGTGATTGGTCAACCGCTTAGAGATGTCCCGCCCCTTAGCCTATGACATACGATGTGTTGGAGTGCTAGCCAATAAACATACATACCCATGTAAACGATAAGAGTGTGCAATAAAGAAATATAATAAAGATAATTTTATAAAAATATGTAGTTAAAGATAAAAGTCGTACAAAAAAAGAAATACAAATATTTTTTAAATATCAGAAGTTAAATCCCTTATTTCCCCATTCACAATATCTTTAAAGAAAGTCAAGAAAATAGTATTTAGTATCATAGATGTACATTTAAGGGACATTAAAGTAATCAAAGTAAATAAATCTCAATATGGGTCGTTATAGTGAAATGCAGGAAGACGTTGCGTATTACGAGCTGATTCACCTTCTCTCCGCGTCATCGGGATGTAGATCAAGTTCAATAAATAGACTAGTGCTCATTGTTGATCCCCTCTGTCCTCTGCAGGGCTTCCTGAAGAGCGAGCGAGTTTCCCGGATGGTTCAGAGCGGCGGCTGCTCGGCCAACGACTTCCGCGAGGTCTTCAAGAAGAACATCGAGCGGCGCGTCCGCAGCCTGCCGGAGATCGACGGCCTGAGCAAAGAGACGGTGCTGAGCTCCTGGATCACCAAGTACGACGCCATCTATCGCGGAGAGGAGGACGTGCGCCGGCAGTCGCAGCGAGCGCACCTGAGCGCCGTGTCCGAGCTCATCCTCAGCAAGGAGCAGCTGTACGAGATGTTCCAGCAGATCCTCGGGGTCCGCAAGTTCGAGCACCAGCTGCTGTACAACGCCTGCCAGGTGACACACACACACACCTATTAGGCAAAGTCCTCTTCTCCATGTCTCTTCTACATCAACATGTGTCCCCTCTTCTTCATGTCTCTTCTACATCAACATGTGTCCCCTCTTCTTCATGTCTCTTCTACATCAACATGTGTCCCCTCTTCTTCATGTCTCTTCTACATCAACATGTGTCCCCTCTTCTTCATGTCTCTTCTACATCAACATGTCTCCCCTCTTCTTCATGTCTCTTCTACATCAACATGTGTCCCCTCTTCTTCATGTCTCTTCTACATCAACATGTGTCCCCTCTTCTTCATGTCTCTTCTACATCAACATGTGTCCCCTCTTCTTCATGTCTCTTCTACATCAACATGTGTCCCCTCTTCTTCATGTCTCTTCTACATCAACATGTGTCCCCTCTTCTTCATGTCTCTCCATAATCCCCCCCCCCCCCCCCCCCTTATCACCTGAATCTCCTCCTAGAGCACCATTGAGTTCTTTGTAACCAAATGTCTCTCAGAGGGGCGTGGGGAGGGGCTCCTTATTTTCATCTAAAGTAACAGACAGATAATCAGCACTTTGGAAACAGGCTGAAACAGAGGGGATTATGGGTAATGCTGCAATGATCTGTTTGGTGTTTCAGCCAATCAGAATAATAGGGGACCTTTAACAGAGTGGTGCAGGAATGAGTCAAAAACCTCAATGGTTGTTTGAACGTGTTTTTGGTTCGATGCTTGAATTAAGGTCTGGAGTTACCACAAGCTTACAAAATATGTTCATGGCTTTATTGTCATTTGTACATTAGCTACAGTGTAGATACGTCAATGTAAAACTCAGGTCACAGGCTCCTCCAACAGTGCAACACACAGGACATGACGAAATGTAAACACTGAAAGAATACGGAAAAAAGGCAGAGTTGGAGAGGAGCCAAAGACACGGCAGCCATCATCACCGGCGCCATCTTTTTTTGGGTTCCTACCACTGTAATAAAACCATTGATTTAGCCGACTCGTGACTTGACTGTGAGTAAAGCTCTCACTGAGCGTCTCCAGACGATGTTTTGAACCCAACGGGGTTTGACTTCTTCATGTATCTGTGACTTCCACACGATGGCAGTAGAAGGGCTGATTTGCCATGGATAATGATTCTATTATAGTTAGCACTTCCTTTCCCCTCATCTGGAAGTCAGTGGTTGTTTGAATGTGTTTTTGGTTGGATGCTTGAATTGACTTTACCACAAGCTTACAAACATGTTAATTTTGGGTTCATACCATTGTAAAGATTGATTTAGCTGACTCGTCGTGACTCCCGAAGGTGTTTGACTTCTTCGCGTATCTGTGACTTCCACACGATGTACAAGGCGGCAGAAGGGCTGGTTTGCCATGGACAGTGAAACGTTGTTGTCAGACCTGCATGGGACTATGGGATGAAGAAGAGGCGTTTGGGGGTCTCGTTCCTCATTGTGACCGAATCAACCCACAGCTCTCTGCTTGGATGGACCCCACTGGAGGGGGGAGAGGAAATCTGTGCCTCTTTGTGTTCATTTGGGTGAGCAGACTTTCTCTGAATCCCACCCTGCAGAGGAGGAAGAAGTGCGTCAGTAATCCTCAGCAATCCTCGGCTGTTTGTTCCCTTCACTCTGAACATAAATAGCTCCCATTTACAGATTGCTTCACGGCCCATTGAGACATCGTCCTCTCCTGTATAACAACCACACTGAGTCTGTTGCTAGGACCCTTTCTATATCGGTCCTCCTTCATTAGGCGCCAGAATAGAAACAGGGGGAGACAAAGAAGAAACACGAAGCTTGTTTTGAACTCACCTGTGTTTCCTGGGTTACCTCTAATCTCTGTGCCTCAGAAAACATGCTCACAACAACTTCAAATCTCTTTCATTACCAAACAGAGAGAGACGTCAATGGTAACTTTGAAATGTTTCCACTTTGACCCTTTTTCCCCATGTTTGTGTGTTGAAGTGACAACAATTTGTTTTAAATGGTCCTGCAATCTAGCAAGAAACGGGGGCAACGCAATCACTTTGCGATCTACATCATCAAGGATAATGTGAATTCACACTTAGCTAGTGAAGGTAGGGCTGCTCAATTAACCCTATTTTAATCGCAATTACGATTTTGGCTTGCAACGATTATGAAAACAACATAATCGAAATAAAACAAAAAAAGTCCGATGTTTTAAAGTTGGAGAGATTTTTCGATGGCGGCAACGAGACAACACTTTCTTTAAATATAAGAAAGAAAAAAGTTAGCAATCAGTATAGAACGTGTACTCTTCTATTGGCTGGCGCTCTAACACATCGTATGTGATAGGAAAAGGGGCGGGACATCTCTAAGCGGTTGACCAATCACAACAGAGCCGGCCAGCTAACCAATCAGAGCAGACTGGGCTCTGGTTTCAGACAGAGGGTGAAAAGAGGTGCTGCAGCACAGGTAGTATGAGAAACATCTTTTTTAACTCTAAAGCATGGAGACATGTTCTTGCTATGGCAAAGATATTTTAAATTCTACTGCCGTTAATCGTGCTCCACTCTAACGTGAGCAGCAGAGGTTTAACGTTAGCCTGTTAGCTCGTAAGACAGCTCAGGGCTCCTGACCTTTCTGTCCATAAGCCATCATTTGAAAGAGGAGCCACTCCTGAGGCGTGCGGACAGCATGGGGCCGAGGTGTTTGAACTTGTGAAGGTTAATTAACCCTCGGGGCTACGGTCAGAACACGATCTGCTCTCTGTACCTGGAGCGACAGCTGACATAAGGAGTAGACCTCGGAGTCCTTCCTGTTATATCACCGTTAGGGGTTATAGAAGGCACCGTGAGTTTTTAATATTGAGTATCAGCAGGTCGTCCTGTCTGGTACTTCCATGGATAATGCAGCTGCACAGTGCACACATTAAAGTTATTACTATCATGTCAGCATATAAGCTTGACAATGAAATAGCTCTTCATTGCATTAAGAAAAATCTGCATCCAATCTGTACCTGAAGGTTTCGCATCTCTACATATTTTTTATGTATCATTATTTACATGACATCACAAGTCACTTGTTAGACGCTTTTATCCAAAGAGACTTACATACTCAGCACTGTGGACAATCCCCACAGGAGCAATTTGGGGTGAAGTGTCTCAGGGACACAACGACATGCTGACCCCTGATCCGAACACCAACGCTCTAGCCCACTGCGCAACACACCGCCTATCATCTTGTTCCTGTCGGGCTTTGTCCCTTTTGATTAGAGTGGGGCTGGGATGGTGTATTTTTGGGGCTCCCTTGACAAAAAGCCAATGTGATTTTGGATTATTGTAGAAAATAATCTCTGAGTCAAACAAACGTTTATGATGCTGACATGGTCACATGACTTCACATCCCCACCACTGAGCCAAAGGTGGCTAATGTTCGGTGTGATGACGTTTAGTAGCATCATTAAGTCACTTGTTAGCAGTGTTGGGACTAACGCAACTACCTTTTTCCGGTAACTAATAACGTTACTAGTTAACTATTCCCATTCAGTAACGCCGTCATAGTTACTGTGATTTAAATGGGTGCGTTACTGCGTTACATTATGTGATGGAACTGAACCGAATCTCCCTGCGGATGTAGCTTACAGGCGAATACAGCGATGTCCTCTCACAGCACCATGGAAAAGTGAAAGTGACCAGAGAGGAGTGATGATTGGTTAATGCGGGTAACATTCAGGGTAAGCCAATCAGAGACAGAGTTGGGCGGGTCTTGCCTTATGGGGAAAATACACAGACACACAAACACTTGCTAACACACACACATACACGGCAACGCCCACCACCAGCACACACACACACACACACACACACACGCGCGCGCGTACACACGTACGTGCGCGCGCGCACACACACGCACACACACGCACACACTATGGCAGATGCAAGTATCAGCGAGAGCAGCAGCGCATTTACAACTTGGAGATATAACCACTATTTTCAATTTGTGGGGATAAAGGACGCACACAATATTACGGTCAAATGTAAACGGTGTGCAGGACAGAAAGCATTGTCCACTTGCTTGTTGAGGCTACAATAAAGATGCCTGTCAAAATGTCTAAACACATCTTTTGTGTTTTATTGTTCCACTACATTTCATAATGATAATTGCTACGATGATGGGGAGTGGTCTTTTCTCTTACGGTGCCACAGAACAACACAAACACTTGTATTTGTATTGTTATTATTTTTAAAGTAAAGTAACTTGTTACTAGTTACTTTTATAATTTAGTAACTAATAAAGTAACTAGTTACTTTTTTGAGAGCAGTAACTATAACTATTACTAGTTACTTTTTAAAAGTAACTTGCCCAACACTGCTTGTTAGCAACTTTCAAAGAGGCATAAAGACTTCAGGCATTGGGGGGTTGAGACTGAAATAGATCTCATTCCAGGATAACGACAAGAAACACATTCTAAAAAGCTTTTGCTTTCAGGCCAAGGAACGGGAAGTATGAAAACACTGACTCATGCCTGCACCACTCTGTTTACACTATACATGCCATCCATACACGGGAGCCTCTCACATTGATACCAATGCTCTATATCCATGTCTTTGTCCTCCCAACTTCTCTACTTGTGTGGGAAAGTATTGTCACTGTGCTGTCTCTTCATCAACACATTTGCTAAACTTGAAGAAGTGAGAGCAGAGGCTGAGGATAAAAATAAAAGATTAGCGTGAGTCAGAGAGGTGTGCTCCTCTGTCAGAGGGGGGGGGGGGGGGTGGAGGGAGATTAAAAATAGAAGAGAGAAAGACTTCCAGCTGCAGAGGGAGGGAGAGTCCAGGTGTTCATCTGCTCTGAGGACAAGCACCAGAAACCTCTCTCTCTATTTCCTCCACACGTCTGAGGACTTCAGAACAACCACTGGAATACCAAGTGTTCTAAAGTATACAACTCTAAAGAAAAGTAAATCAATGAGTCTTATTGGAAACTTTGAATAAGAATTAGGGCTGCATGAGTTGGAGAAAGATTCGGAGATTATTTTGACTGATATTGTAATTGCGTTATAATTCACTATTAAAAGTAATTCTTGAAACTTTATTTACATTATCATTGAAAAATATGTAAAAATGATTATAGTTTTTATTTTCTAGGGTTAGGGTTTTTAAGTCTGTAAGGCAAGGCGAGGCAGTTTGAAGGTCGGGACTCGTCTCCAGCTCCACAATACTTCATTCAGGTATTTTACCATATTTTACCATATTTGCGCTTTCCAGGATTTGGCAGGCATGAAAATCACTCACCTTTCGGCGAAATTCGCCGTTTTGAATCCAAAATAGGTCGTTTGTGTGATTCATGTAGATCTGCAATAAAAATATTTTTGGGGTATGGGGGGGTCTGGGACCCGGAGTAATCTGCGGCCGCGAGCTGTTATGTGCCATCATGACACGCATGGTGTTCTTTTTTTATATATTATAATGCAGCGCGAGCTGTGTGCTCGAGTCTTCCTGCCTGTCGGCTCTGCTCATGGATGTATTATAAGGCTCTGCTGCTCCGCGAAGATGGTCTAGCTTCAGCAGCTACAATACCTACGGTGCGTTCGTTAATATTAACTATGTGGTCCGGAGTCACTGTGGCACAGACTGGACCGCTGGTGAACAGCTGTTAGAACGGGCCGTTCAGGTGTTCAGAGCAGAGCTCACTGTCGGAGCGGCAGAGCGTGATGTGAACTGAAAAGTTTTTCTGTCGCAATATTATCGTTGAGCTAGCTAACTAGCTTACATTGTCACTCTCTGCTAACGTTAGCTTTAGCCTTAGTTTTCTAATAGTTTTTTTTTCATAGGCTATAAACGGAGGTGGTATAAGTATAGATATTGTACTTGAGTAAAAGTAGAAGCACTCAGATCTTGTACTAGAGTAAAAGTAGAAGTACTCAGATCTTGTACTTGATTAAAAGCAGAAATACTCAGATCTTGTACTTGAGTAAAAGTAGAAGTACTCAGGTCTTGTACTTGAGTAAAAGTACCAGAGTGTAGGAATACTCTGTTAGTAAAAGTACTGCATTCAAAATGTTCCTCAAGTGAAAGTAGAAAAGTATTCTCATCAAAATATAGTTAAAGTAGCGACAGTAAAAGTAGTCGTTGTGCAGATTGGTCCATTTCAGAATAATATATATGATATGTTTTATAATGATTGATCATGAAAGTGTTCTCAAAGCTGGTGCAGCTAGTCTGAATGACTTTGTAGACTGCAGGGTAGCTTGTGAATTTACTCCAGGTGGAACTAAAGTCTGATTTAACACTTGATTAGATTTCACATCATTCATCCAGATCTGTAAAGTAACTAAAGGTATTAATACATGTAGTGGAGTCAAAGTACACCATTTACCTCTGAACTGTAGAGGAGAAGAAGAACAAAGTAGCAAAACATTGAAATACTTAAATAAAGTACAAGTATCTCAAAATTGTACCCAAGTATAGTACTTGAGTTTATGAATCTAGTTACTTTACACCAGATGCCATAAAGATAGAAAGACTAAGCTTTGCACAGAGGCATGACAATAGATTTTCAAAATGCTCAACAGTGCTGCCAAAATTATAAAATGACTGCTACACAATTAAAATAAATGCTTTTATATATTTCTATTAGATGTGACTCTTTAGCGTTTCTGTTATTATTACCTGCTGCTTTAGTTGTTTTGACTGCTAACATCCTGTTATTCCTCATTTTAAAGCCGATATTCCGTGGGGTCGGGGGGCTCGGGTCCTTGTCACCTTTTCCATACCTGATGAGTTTGCATCCCTGATAATACTTAGTAAGGAGGCCATAATATTTTTGACTCATGGCTGAAGTTAAGTTTCTCCAGCTCCCCAGGTTGGCAAAAAAATGCATCTCAAAATGCATCAGATTTATGCTTTAAAATATGGAATATTCAACATTTTCTTCCGGGGGAGCATTCCCCCGGACCCCTCTAGAGGGATAATATCCTTCTCACCTTTTTCACCCCTGACCCGTTTTCATGCCTGATTTGGAAAATTCCTGGAAATTGGTACCACTAAAAGTAAGCAGAGCTATAACACTTCCTGTTTGCAGTGTACCCATATACCAACACCTATTGCTGGATTACTTTAATACAAAATAAAGTCTGAAACCGGATCATTCTCAAGTTATAGTAGCATCATTGATCCATGAAGCGGATTTACAGTATTGTGTTTATTCATCATGGGCATAGGGGATAATGATATCTTTAGGAATTGTCTTGGTGTTCACATTTGATTGAATGATGACTCATCTTATTCTACAAATGGCCTCACGTCTCCTCCTCCCCGTCCGTTCTGTTTCAGGAGTCCATTAACGGAGACTTTAGAAAACCCTGCAGTTTTTAATCTGCATGCCAGTGCCAACTCTCTTTATACTTAAGTGTGAATAAAACATAATGTAATTAAACTCAGTTGTATTGAGTCTGAACCACGGGGAACATTGGATAAAGTGCAGAGTCGTGATGATGCTATGAATACAGAGATGGAATTAAGCTTCTTTAACTTTCTCTGCAAAACCTTAGAGATCATTTTTCAACTTGGTTTGATCATAAAACCAGAGGTGGGAGAAGTACTCAGATCGTGTACTTGAGTAAAAGTAGAAATACTCAGATCGTGTACTTGAGTAAAAGTAGAAGTACTCAGATCATGTACTTGAGTAAAAGTAGAAGTACTCAGATCATGTGCTTGAGTAAAAGTAGAAGTACTCAGATCTTGTACTTGAGTAAAAGTAGAAGTACTCAGATCTTGTCCTTAAGTAAAAGTAGAAGTACTCAGATCTTGTGCTTGAGTAAAAGTAGAACTACTCAGATCTTGTACTTGAGTAAAAGTAGAAGTACTCAGATCTTGTACTTGAGTAAAAGTAGAAGTACTCAGATCTTGTACTTGAGTAAAAGTAGAAGTACTCAGGTCTTGTACTTGAGTAAAAGTAGAAGTACTCAGATCTTGTACTTGAGTAAAAGTAGAAGTACTCAGATCTTGTACTTGAGTAAAAGTAGAAGTACTCAGGTCTTGTGCTTGAGTAAAAGTAGAAGTACTCAGATCTTGTACTTGAGTAAAAGTAGAAGTACTCAGATCTTGTCCTTAAGTAAAAGTAGAAGTACTCAGATCTTGTGCTTGAGTAAAAGTAGAAGTACTCAGATCTTGTAGTAAAAGTAGAAGTACTCAGATATTGTCCTTGAGTAAAAGTAGAAGTACTCAGATCTTGTAGTAAAAGTAGAAGTACTCAGATCTTGTAGTAAAAGTAGAAGTACTCAGATATTGTCCTTGAGTAAAAGTAGAAGTACTCAGATCTTGTACTTCAGTAAAAGTAGAAGTACTCAGATATTGTCCTTGAGTAAAAGTAGAAGTACTCAGATCATGTACTTGAGTAAAAGTAGAAGTACTCAGATCTTGTACTTGAGTAAAAGTAGAAGTACTCAGATCTTGTACTTGAGTAAAAGTAGAAGTACCAGAATGTAGGAATACTCTGTCACAGTAAAAGTCCTGCATTCAAAATGTTCCTCAAGTGAAAGTAGAAAAGTATTCTCATCAAAATATAGTGAAAGACAGTAAAAGTAGTCGTTGTGCAGATTGGTCCATTTCAGAATAATAGATATGATATGTTTTATAATGATTGATCATGAAAGTGTTCTCAAAGCTGGTGAAGGAGCAGCTAGTCTGAATGGCTTTGTAGACTGCAGGGTAGCTGGTGGATTTACTCCAGGTGGAACTAAAGTCTGATTTAACACTTGGTTAGATTGCGAGTGTCTGGGAGAGAAACTCCCTCTGGAGGGAACAGGGATTGTAGCCTTTGTAGACCATTTACATGCACTACAACCTACAGAACACACGACAGGGAAGGGAACACCACATAGACTATTTGTAGTACATACTTAAGGTTTGGTTGTTTAACTGCTAAACTTGGTGAAATTATATCTAATCAAAAGTTGAACAAAGTTGTCCTTGAGATTGTTGTCAGGACACGTGCATTTCATAGCTTTAAAACTTCAATAAACATATTCATTACCAGGGAACATTTTCAGTGAAACATTTGGACACGTTTGTTGTGAACGCAGCCTCAGGCATGCATTTTATATTGCCTTCACTGTTGTTAGTGTCCGTTCGGTTCCATTATTCATGAGTTTTATTGCCAGAAACACGGGGTCCGCTCAGCTGAGTGGGGGTCCATTGATTTCTGTTTGGTTAGGTCGGAGTGTCGCCTCTCATTAGCTGTGAGAGGCAGGTAGCTGCAGCTCTAATAAATGACCAGGCTGCTGCCCAATGTCCAATAATCTGCTCCTGCTTTCTTCTTCTTTGGGGTTTCATTTGTTTTAACCTACATCTCCATGTCCTCCCTCTCTGTTCTCCTTCTGATTGTCGCAGTAACTGATGGCAGGGTGTAATTGTGTCTTTTCTCCGTCGCTCTTTCATCTCTTTGTCGGATGATTGGTCTGGGATCCGCTGTGTTTGTGCGCAGCAGGTGGCTGGGTTTGTAATAAGACAGCTTTACCTCCAGGCTTTGTGCTCTGATACTGACGCTGTAGTGCTCACATGGGAAATGACAGATCCGAAGATGAGTGCAGGAAGAAAAAGACTAAATATGTGTGGGCCGGTACAGTATTTACCTCATTGTTTTCTATTTATATCGAATTTCTATATTTTTATTACAACACAGCAAGATCTGTTTCTCTAAAGTCCCTTTCCAACTGCAAGTCCCAGAAAGCATTGCTGTTTGAAAGAAACATCAAATCAGTGAGCTTAGGTACAATAAAGGCGGCTTATGTTGGACTATAAACAACCCAGTCTCACGACATGTCGTGTTATAGTCACGAAATTAATGTAATCTATTGATTCGTGTTCACCAACACGAATTCCAATTTTTTTTTTCGTGTCACACAGAACGATTTTAAAAGCAATGTATTTCGCATTAAGCTTAGCAGACTCTTCACGCTTAGCAGCTCCTGCCTCTCTGTTGGACTCTGTCGCCGCGGGGCTACTGCTGCGGAGCGTATAAAGCAGACTCTTCACAACGGAGGATCACTTCTTCTTCAAGGCAGGGAAGGCTTCGCAGTACGCAGTCTACTGTCCCGCCGCTGCTGCCTCTCTGTTGGACACCGGTACTGCACATTATTCACGAGACGTTGTAAAAAAAAAAATGAGTGAGGGGCGAAGCACTAACCACTCCGCCAACGCCACAGTCACCCCCGTCGTGCGGGCCGGATGAGAATGTCTGGCGGGCCGGATGTGGCCCCGCGGGCCACCAGTTGATGATCACTGCTATAAAGGAACCACAGCACGGTCACATGACTTCACGTCACCCCCGCTAAGCTAAAGGTGGCTAATGTTGGGCTATAAAGGAACTACAGCACGGTCACATGACTTCACGTCACCACCGCTAAGCTAAAGGCGGCTAATGTTGGGCTATAAAGGAACTACAGCACGGTCACATGACTTCACGTCACCACCGCTAAGCTAAAGGAGGCTAATGTTGGGCTATAAAGGAACTACAGCACGGTCACATGACTTCACATTACCACCGCTAAGCTAAAGGTGGCTAATGTTGGGCTATAAAGGAACTACAGCACGGTCACATGACTTCACGTCACCACCGCTAAGCTAAAGGAGGCTAATGTTGGGCTATAAAGGAACTACAGCACGGTCACATGACTTCACGTCACCACCGCTAAGCTAAAGGCGGCTAATGTTGGGCTATAAAGGAACTACAGCACGGTCACATGACTTCACGTCACCACCGCTAAGCTAAAGGAGGCTAATGTTGGGCTATAAAGGAACTACAGCACGGTCACATGACTTCACATCACCACCGCTAAGCTAAAGGTGGCTAATGTTGGGCTATAAAGGAACTACAGCACGGTCACATGACTTCACGTCACCACCGCTAAGCTAAAGGAGGCTAATGTTGGGCTATAAAGGAACTACAGCACGGTCACATGACTTCACGTCTCCACCGCTAAGCTAAAGGCGGCTAATGTTGGGCTATAAAGGACCTGCAGCACGGTCACATGACTTCACGACGTCACCACCGCTACGCTAAAGGCGGCTAATGTAGGGTTGTTATTAAGTTACATGATGCTCGTGCTTAAATTAGATGTTTGCGTGGCACTCTGACATGTTGCAAGGACTTTAACAGAGTTTAACTTGAAGTCTGGTTGTCATAGAAATACTTAGAGGCAAAATTAGAAAGCAGCCAACACAGAGCACATAATAGAAGTCATGGTAACAAAGCCAGCATGCACTCGGATCTGTGCGTGTTCATTTTAGTGCATGCAGTCAGGCTGTGGGTGGGTCAATAATTGTGGAGGTCAGACCGAAGCACTCTTTTGTGCGCCAGTGAATCCTAAAATAAATACAGAGTTAAATCTCAGATCTGTGTGTGTGTGTGTGTGTGTGTGTGTGTGTGTGTGTGTGTGTGTGTGTGTGTGTGTGTGTGTGTGTGTGTGTGTGTGTGTGTGTGTGTGTGTGTGTGTGTGTGTGTGTGTGTGTGTGTGTGTGTGTGTGTGTGTGTGTGTGTGTGTGTGTGTGTGTGTGTGTGTGTGTGTGTGTGTGTGTGTGTGCGCGTGCGTGTGTGGGGGGAACCTGTTGTACACAGTGTGATTACAGACTGTGTGTTATCTCAGGACTGTTAATTGGATCGGAGTGTAATTAATGAGAGACACCAGCATGAATGCAGAGTAAGACAAGCAGCCATTGTTTCTCTGACCACGTACAGTAATCTCACACACACACACACACACACACTCAGGAGCTCTAAAGAAAAGCATCAAAACTTTAATAAAATGGCAAATAAAGTTTCAAAATCCCAAAAGGTCTTGAATCAATATGTTCAAACTCCATATTTCTGACACCAATTATGCTTTAAAAAAAATGTAATTCTTAATAATTATTCAATCATAAACACATTATTCTTTACCACCTCTCAAACACTGATGCCTTTACAGAAGATAAACATTGAATGATTAAAAAAAAAGATTAATAACAAGACATTTAAAAGTGCATCTGTCAGATATGTGAACAGTTTATTTGGACCTCCATCGCTCTGATAATGAATTCCTGTCACCCTCCTCACGGTGTTGTTGATTAGGGCGCAGTGATCAGAAACGCCCGCAGAATAAATCAAAATGTCTCTCCGCACACGGATCCACACCGACAGACTTCTGATACTTTTTGTTAGCAGAAACTAAATCTGTCAAATCAGCCGTGAAAGAAATCTCCATGCCTCTGCAATTAGTGCAGGCGGATGTCAGGAAGGAAGTGGTGACAAGAGGTGACGGCAACGCTAATCATTTTATTTATCAACCAAAATACTTTTCAGATAACTGTTATTACAATATCTCCGGGGCTGAATGTGTCATTCATTGCTGTCAGATGCTACAAATACATCACACAGCTGGAGACCAGGGGACACTAAAGAGTGACGCACACAGCTGGGAGACCAGGGGACACTAAAGAGTGACGCACACAGCTGGGAGACCAGGGGACACTAAAGAGTGACGCACACAGCTGGAGACCAGGGGACACTAAAGAGTGACGCACACAGCTGGGAGACCAGGGGACACTAAAGAGTGACGCACACAGCTGGGAGACCAGGGGACACTAAAGAGTGACGCACACAGCTGGGAGACCAGGGGACACTAAAGAGTGACGCACACAGCTGGGAGACCAGGGGACACTAAAGAGTGACGCACACAGCTGGGAGACAAAGGGACACTAAAGTGTGACGCACACAGCTGGAGACCAGGGGACACTAAAGAGTGACGCACACAGCTGGGACGCTTGGTGATGTTCAGGATTATAAAGTAAGCCAACTGTCTGAGTCTCAGAGTCGTCTCATAACAGTCAGTGTGTGTCAGTGGATCTGAAATGACCAGGTTAGCCACGTTAGCTAGCTCACAGCAGATCTGCAGTATCCTCAGAAGGAGTCATGTGATCACATGACTCCTGATGTCACTGCAGATCTGCAGTATCCTCAGAAGGAGTCATGTGACCACATTGTGAAAATAAGACCATAACACATTTTAGGTAAGTTTCCAACAACAGAGACGGCTGTTCAGCTTCACAAAGTACGTAAACATGCACTTCTTTATAAATGAATTTTTGGAACATACTTCCTCAAAATATAAACGTAATGCCCATAAAGTTACAGTTCCAGTCGATAGCAAATCCATATCCTAATTTGGTTATCAAAGTAATTGGTGACGGAAGAGTCCAACCTTCTGATGAATAAATATATATAGAACAAAACCACTATCCTCAGCCTAAGAGATAGATGTTCAGAACTGGAAGAATAAAGAGACTTCTTGGATGTTTCCTGCTTCCTTTGACCCCTAAAAAATCAACTGCCTTCAGCGACGTGAGGAACTACAACCAGAAGCTTGAAGAAGCTGCTCAAGGTCACAGCGAGAGTCCAGGGTCAAATCAGACTGACTGTTCTTCTGTCGCTCAGTTTGGTTTTCACTTCAGAATGTGCTGCTCAGCGTTTTCTCTCCACGTCCTCTGAAAGTGAGTCGGATGATTTCTAACTGATTTTCTGCTCCCGGTTTTAAAAACAGGCTGAAATTAAACAGCTTATCTGTCCTCCTGTTATCTCCTTGGCTTCGAGACTATTTCCATCAGAGCTGCTTTATCTCAGATTTGACTCGTTACTGATTTGTGAAACGAGGCGCTTTTTTCTGCACACTCAGCAAACCTCGTCAAGTTTCCCTCTGCTTTCATCTCCTCTTTGAGTCTCGCTGACATCAAGTGTAACACACCATCCTCTCACATGAATCTATTCATCACGTGTTTTATTAATGAACAGCCGCTATACAGTCTGATAAAGGGCCGTCCAAACCAAGAACCATAACCATTTCTAAGTTGGATTGTGATTTGCACAGTAGCTGAGTTTTGGCAATCTGAGGTCCAAGGCTTTCCCAACATGACATACAAATAATTGTTAAACATCAGTGTCTGATTCATCCACGCCCAGGTTGTCTACGTCTGGGCACTGTCGCCTAGAAAAGGTTAAAAAGACGTAATACAAATATGTTGTTTTAGTTAAACACACTTAGATTTGACTTTACTTAGTTAAAGAGGACATATTCTGCTTGTTTTCAGGTTGATATTTCTATGTTGTCTCTATTGTGACATATTTCCATGCATTATGTTCAAAAAGCTCAACAACCTCATGAACATCTGTCATAAGGTCAAATGAACTACTGAGACAGTGTTAAAGAAGTTTAGAGTTTTTCCCGTCACTTCAATATTATATTTAAGCAATAGCTCACGACAGGCCGTGGTATAAGGGGGTTGTCGACCCTCTGCTTTGCGTCGGGCCGACCCACGCCCCTTAGCTGTGATATAATGAGCATATATCACGGCCTGAAGTGAGCTATTGCTTTTATAAAACGGTTACCAAGTCTGGCAATATGAAAGAAAAATACACACTCTAATTTAAATAGTTTTTATTAGTAAATTATGATAAAATAGTCCCTCCGTTGCCTTCTGTACAAAACATAGTGCGAGGTGGTTGCTATGCAACAACACTAACAGCTAGCGAACATATTAGACAGAGAGCGTTGATCCATTAGTTGGCTCTTTATTTACATTCATTTGTATGTTGCCGTTTATTGTGCACCCACTGAAAACCTGTCCAGCATCAGTAGCATGGCTTACGAGGTTACTTGTATAGGTTGAGGTTGTTCTAGGCTGTTGCTTGGCGTGGCGAAAATATTGCTCCACTTTCTCCGGTCCCCGAGATTGGGCTTCCAGCAGCTCTGGAGAGAGCTTTCGCACCTGTGTCCACTAACGCTCATCATCTCTCTGCTTTGTTTCAAGACCCCATCAGAAAGCTTTTGAATGGTGCTACTTTTCCAGTTGGTCTGCCTGCTCTTCACGTAGCTCTGCATGTCGTCGTTTAGGGGCTTTCTGGAGATAGGCACTGCTCAATCCACTCCTCCACAGTAAGACCCCCCCCAGAGGTCCAAGTTAACCTTCAATGTTTCCATCTTAAGCTTTGTTTGTTAGTTAGTTTCGTAACGGACGTAATGTAACAGTTGTTGCTTTTCTCAGACGCGGAGGGATACACGACTTGGGAAAAGTAACTACAATTCTACCCGTGATGTACGCTCATTATATCACGGCTAAGAACCAATCAGATTGCTTGATTTGACTTGTCCGTTTTATAAAATATATTGAATAACTGAGACAGAGACCGTTTCTTAATCTCGAGGATACTGGCTTCCAAGCCAATATTTCAAGGATGCTACATCATCGAGTGCCGCCGAAGTACTGTTCCAATCTCCAGCATACTTGGAATTCCACCGAGGCCGCGTCCTTGGTTTGGGGGAAATTTCGAGGCTGCACATGGGTAGACTTCGCGTCCTTAAAATCCCCACAATGCTTTGCGCACGGACCAATTTCAAAAACACTTGCGGAGAATGGCTAAACCGACGCAGCACACATAATGTTCTACGCCACTTACATTACATTTAATTTAGCTGACGCTTTTATCCAAAGCGACGTATAATTAACGATTACAGGGACATTCTCCCTGGAGTAACTAAGGGCTAAGTGCCTTACTCAAGGGCACACTAGTGGTGGTGTTCCAGGCGGGATTTGAACTCACACCTTCCAATCTTCAGCCCACTATCCATGAGACCACCACTACCCCTCAGGTATTTACCAACATGTGTTGGTAAATATGTGACTTTGTTACGTTTGTTTGTTTTCACCAAAAATGTGTTCCGTGAAAGTAAAGCAAGTTCATAATTAGATAGACATCGTGAGGTATTTATTTTCGGTACAGTTTATGTTGAAACCGTTAGAGAGAGTGGCACACTTGTTAGCCTGTTCCATTCTTCTTCGTTTTCCGAAGCTGTGGCTTGGAAGCATACTTGCTTCGTTTCTGAAGGAAGTGACTTGGAAGTACGCGACTACCAAGCCAGAATCCTCGAGATTGAGAAACGGCCAGAGTGTTCTTGCTGTTTCAGATGAACTTGAGTGAAACACCTGAAGCTTTAGCTCCTAAACTGTTCCAAAGTACACAAATGGTTGTCTGCTCTGTCATTGGTCCAGAGAAACGATGAAGTTGTCAAACCTTTCATTTCAGCGCCTCACTCCTGATTGGATAATTACCGTTGCCTGTAACCACCTTAGCTGCTAATTGGTTAATCAATAGACAACTGAGCATCCTTTAAATCCACTTACTGAGAGTGGATCCCCCCCCCCCCCCTCTCTGATTGGTGTATTGACCCCTTGGCTCTCTGATGACACTCGTTGTGTTTCTGATGTTCCTCTCAGCTGGACAACGTGGACGAGCAGGCGGCTCAGATCCGCAGAGAGCTGGACGGGAGGCTGCAGCTGGCCGAGAGGATCGGCCGGGTGAGAACACACTGAGTTATTATTAATTAAACATAAACTCATCACATATGAACTTGTTAAAATCAGAATGAATAAACTATATGCAAATTGGGTTTCGTAACTGTCGCTCCATTTTGGATATATACTTATAATTATGGTCATCCATCATCACTCTACTGGTGAACTGAATTAATGAGAAGTGTGTCTGTGTGTGTGTGTCTGTGTCTGTGTGTGTCTGTGTCTGTGTGTGTGTGTCTGTTTGTGTGTGTGTGTGTCTGTGTGTGTCCATGTGTGTGTCTGTGTGTGTCTGTGTGTGTGTGTGTGTGTGTGTGTGTGTCTGTGTGTCTGTGTCTGTGTCTGTGTGTGTGTGTCTGTTTGTGTGTGTGTGTGTCTGTGTGTGTCCATGTGTGTGTCTGTGTGTGTCTGTGTGTGTGTGTGTGTGTGTATGTGTGTGTCTGTGTGTGTGTCCATGTGTGTGTCTGTGTGTGTGTGTGTGTGTGTCCGTGTGTCCCTGTGTGTGTGTCTCTGTGTGTGTCTGTCTGTGTGTGTCTCTCTGTGTGTGTGTCTGTGTGTGTGTGTCTCTGTGTGTGTGTGTCCGTGCCTGTGTGTCCCTGTGTGTGTCCCTCTGTGTGTGTGTGTCTGTGTGTGTGTGTCCGTGCCTGTGTGTCCTTGTGCGTGTGTCTATGTCCGTGACTGTGTCTGTCTGTGTGTCTGTGTTTGTGTGTGTGTGTCCCTGTGCCTGTGTGTGTCTGTATGTCCGTCTGTGTGTCCCTGTGCATCCCTGTGTGTGTGTCTGTGTGTGTGTGTGTGTCCGTGTCTGTGTGTGTGTCTGTCTGTCCGTCTGTGTGTCCCTGTGCATCCCTGTGTGTGTGTCTGTGTGTGTGTGTGTGTCCGTGTCTGTGTGTGTGTCTGTCTGTCCGTCTGTGTGTCCCTGTGCATCCCTGTGTGTGTGTCTGTGTGTGTGTGTGTGTGTGTGTGTCCGTCCCTGTGTGTATCCCTGTGTGTGTCCCTGTGTGTGGGGGGGTGCGTGTGTGTGTGCGTGTGTCCGTGTCTGTGTGTGTGTATGTGTCCATGACTGTGTGTGTCTGTCTGTGTGTGTGTGTGTGTGTGTGTGTGTGTGTGTCTGTCTGTGTGTGTGTCTGTGTGTGTGTGTGTGTGTGTCTGTCTGTGTGTGTGTCTGTGTGTATCCCTGTGTGTGTGTCCCTGTGTGTGTCCCTGTGTGTGTCTGTATGTGTGTGTCTGTGTGTGTGTGTGTCTGTCTGTGTGTGTGTGTGTCCCTGTGTGTGTCCCTGTGTGTGTCTGTATGTGTGTGTCTGTATGTGTGTGTGTGTGTCATGCAGGAGGTCCGTTCCCCCCGGTTCCTCTCCTCAGAGATGGAGCCCCTCTTCGTGGAGGAGCTGCGGGCTTCAGTGAACCTGCTGATGGCCAACCTGGAGAGTCTGCCGGTCTCTAAGGGGGGGCCGGACTTCAAGCAGAAGCTCAAACGCTCCAACATGAACAACTCCTTCCTGGACATGGACGAGGGGGACGTCCTGTCCAAGTCCGACGTGGTGCTGTCCTTCACTCTGGAGGTGTGTGTGTGTGTGTGTGTGTGTGTGTGTGTGTGTGTGTGTGTGTGTGTGTGTGTGTGTGTGTGTGTGTGTGTGTGTGTGTGTGTGTGTGTGTGTGTGTGTGTGTGTGTGTGTGTGTGTGTGTGTGTGTGTGTGTGTGTGTGTGTGTGTGTGTGTGTGTGTGTGTGTGTGTGTGTGTGTGTGTGTGTGTGTGTGTGTGTGTGTGTGTGTGTGTGTGTGTGTGTGTGTGTGTGTGTGTGTGTGTGTGTGTGTACTTGTGTATGTTTTAATTACATGTGAAAGCTTAGATAGTTTCCTTAGAAAGCAAAAGATATTGAACATGATTTCCACCATTTTGTATCAATATCAGATTTTTTACTAATAGATTATCTTGGCCAAAAACAACCTGGTAGTTATTTAACGCAATATCTCTTTTTATATAGAAAATAAAAAAATATTGTTTCCATCATTCAAATTCATCTCTAAGTTGGATTTATGTGCGTTTCGTATTTTTTGGCAATAAATTACACTTAAGAAATCGATCATGACATATTGAACATTTCAGAGATCCATTTGATCCTTGTGTTCATCCTTAAGGCTGGCACCATATTAGATTTTCATGAAAACTAGTTCTGTCACAATAAAGCTCTAATTACAATGTTTGAACAAAAAGAAAATCTATCAGTTAAATGAATTTGTAATGCTGTTCATTGTCGTTTTGCCTCTATTTCGCAAATAAATGAACCTTAACATACGAGAGTAGTGGGGTGGAGAAAGAGCCTATATGCCACACACCCCTGTTAGCCCTTCTAAGTGTTTGTAATTGTTAGAACTACCATACAGCGTTTAACTGAATATACTGTGTTTGCTGATAGTTGTTCAGATGGAAACATGTATTTAAAGAGTCGTCGTGGTTTCCTGTGGTGTTTTTTGCAGATAGTGATCGTGGAGGTTCTGGGTCTGAAGTCTGTGGCCCCAAACCGCATCGTGTACTGCACCATGGAGGTGGAGGGGGGGGAGAAGCTGCAGACGGACCAGGCGGAGGCCTCCAGACCGCAGTGAGTCAAACCTCCCACTGTTTCTGATCCATTCACAGGGTCTGATACCAAGTTACAGACCGGCTGCCATCACATGGAGAAAAGAGGTGTCATCAAATCATTTTGTATACACACTGAGATTCATGGTGAGTGCAGAGAAAGCTCCTCAGCAGATTATTGAGAAAACAAACTGTGCACTTAGACCATTCTGCACAGTTAAGGTCAAACGAAGCAGCAAGTAAAACACATTTAAAAATGTTTAAGCGGCAGCATTGTCAGTGTGTTTTGAATAGATCTGTTAACACGGCCTATGTCAACCTATGCCAGACCCCCCCAATAAAGCAAAACTGCACGTTTCAGAGTGGCCTTTTATTGTGGCCAGCCTTTTATTGTGGCCAGCCTAAGGCACACCTGTGCAATAATCAAGCTGTCTAATCAGCATCTTGATATGCCACACCTGTGAGGTGGGATGGATTATCTCGGCAAAGGAGAAGTGCTCACTATCACAGATTCTTTCAGATTTGTGAACAATATTTGAGAGAAATGGTTATTTTGTGTAAATAGAAAATGTTTTAGATCTTGGAGTTCATCTCATGAAAAATGGGAGCAAAAACAAAAGTGTTGCGTTTATATTTTTGTTCAGTGTATATAGCCCAATATCACAAATGACACCGTTGTCTCAGGGGGCTTTACAGTTTTACAGCATTTAAAGGGCCCATGTCATGCTTTTCTGGTTGTTACCCGTCCCCTTGTGTGTTATGAAGGTTTTTCTGCATGTAAACGGTCTGCAGTCACAAACCCTCAAAGTAACACAGAAAAGACCTGTCTGTGCTGCCCCAGAACGCCTCGTTGGACATTTTTATTTTTCCATTGTTTCCTTCTTGGGTATAGTTACGTTACGTCCGCGGAGCCGTTACGTTTGGACCAATCCGCGGACTTCCTCACACACACTCGGCGGGACGTTGCGAGGAGCGGGACACTGTGAGCTGGCTCACTGGTGTGGGGTCGGCGAGACACCGCAGAACTCAGCCTGAGCACACACACAAACTCCCAGCCAGGGTGCGGGTGTGTGTGTGTGTGTTTCAGGCTGGGTTTCGCTGTGTCTCGCAGACGGCCACTGGGCTCACAGGGAGGGGGGGGCAGGAGCTCCAACAAGCCGTGTAGGACAGAGAGTGAATACACAGACTATACAGAGATGCTGTTTGAGAAACCACTGTGAGTTTGGAACATTGAACAATGTGAATCTATTCTAGTAGACCTCAACAATGGAACTATGATCAGTAGAAATGACATGGGACCTTTAAGGCTTTCCTTGGACACTGCAGCAGACTGTGAGCCCTTTTAATATAAGCTTTATCAGACGGGAAAGTCCTACTCTTAAATATGGAGAGGGTGTCTGCTTCCTCAACACAAACTGGGAGCTGGTTCCACAGAAGATTGTACTTTTGGAGACTCTAGGAACCACTAGTAATACAAATAAACAAATCATATTTCTAAATCCTGTAATTCTGCTAGAAAACCAGTTCCAGTATTCTGATTAGGCCTGTTTTTTTAATGTAATTATTGTAATCTATCTACATAATCCTATAACAGTAATCCCTGTCCTTGTTAGTGAGGCTGCCCTTTCCCATGCTACTGGTCGGGGTTTCTTTTGTTTGTTTTTGTAACGTCCGACTGCCCTCTGCCCTCCAAACAGCCAATCACCTTCTCTCAGCGCCACCTGACGACCTCTCTGCTGTAACCCAGCTCCACTTTAACCTTCAGTGTACTTATCTTCTTCATCTGCTCTCTTAATGACAGCGTGGTTAACTATAATTACACAGACGTGATTAGCTGTGATTACAGCGCTGTCCGATCGCTCTGATGACTCCTGCAGTTGTTTAATCACCGAGGACCTTTTCATTAGCAACACACTTAATTATCTCAGAATGTCAAGCCTCTGTGGACCGTTTAAAGGACGCAATGTTTCCTCATGTTTATCACAAATCAACCGCACCCCTGATCATCATTTCCATACGTTTTCTTCCCTGCATGATGAAAATGAGGTGCACAGAGGATTATGATCATACATTAAGTGTTAATGTAGTTTGTAGATCGTTTGCTCAACTGCTGCAGAGCTTCAAACACAATACTAATTTTCCTTCTTCCAGAAAAGGATGTAAGATTTTCAAATGTAGCCCCATGGTTTGGATTGTAAACACATTTTAAAACAAAAATACAAACACTTTTATACTTTATGTACCAATGTATCTCAGAGACAAACACTAGCTGAGGATAAAGGACAGAGAATACAGGAAGACACCCAGGATTCAGTTTCAAATTAAATTAAATTAATCACTTTAATAATGGAATGGTTTGAAAAATAAATATGGGAATATGAACTACACTAAATTGTCCCATAACAATATTAAACAATAAGATAATTAACAATATGTTACTGCTGTTTTTACACAAGTGTGTATTTCTTTTTTTGGGACCTTTTCTGAATATTTGTAACTGTATGTAGCCTCGCCCCTTTTCCCACTTTAGGTTCAAATGCATATGTGTTAGTTCTTCAGACTAATTAGCGAACTCCACCTATCTACATTAAAAGCTAGCTAACGTTAGCCATACCTGCCAACCCTACCGGTTTGGGCGGTAGTCTACCGCTTTTGACATGTTTCTACCGCCTACAGCCTTAGCTGGCTTTCCCTTACCGATTTTCAATCTTCCCAAACTATAGCAAATAAAAATGACACTCCATAGACACTGGACTCGACTTTTGGCGGACACCGTTTGCAGCGTGTCTGTGATCGCATCATAAAAACAGTCCTCTGTGTTTCTGAAAGAGAAACAACGTGCAGACCGGGGATGACTTTCCTCTGCACCCCCGGGGCTGATGGGTAATCACTCCCAAATGAGTTTAAGGGAACAGAGACGAGGCATTTGAGTCCTGCAGGGTTTCCCCGTTAATATCAGTGTCTCGAAAACACATGTTGGCGACTGAAAGACATCCAGTGTTTGGTCTTTTCCTGAAGCATCCTTCACCTACAGTGTCTCAACTGAAAGAGGACCACAAACACACACAAAATATAATACAATTTTGAGATATTTATCTCCCATTCTTTTACTTTTTCTGACATTTTCAACACCAAACATGTCTTTAATGTCTCTGTTTAGTGAACTACAGCAATCTGAAAGCCTGTACATTATTTATATCACACTTTATCAGTAGACAAATGCAGGAAATAACTTTTTTTAATGCAATATTTTCTGATTTATGGCGCAACACAAAGATATTTCGCTCTGTGCAAACCTTTGACTAATATGTCAACAACATGAAACAAGAATATGAACCTGACTTTATCCAATGTTCACACAAGAGTGCTACATCCTGACACATCCTTCATCTACACTGTCTCAACTGAAAGAGGACCAGAAACACATTAAAAATATAATAAAATGTGGAGACTTTGGGATATTTATCTCCCATTCTTTTACTTTAGGACATTTTACAGACCAAACATGTCGTTGATGTCACTGTTTACCAAACTACCACTTTTTCTGAAAAAATGCATAAAATGATGCAATATATGTGAAATACATTACATTACATTTAGCTGACACTTTTATCCAAAGCGACTTACAATAAGTGCATTCGACCAGGAAGACACAACCTTGAAGAAAACAGAATCATAAAGTACATCAGGTTTCATAGAGCCAAACATTTCAAGTGCTACTCAACTGGCTTTAGATAAGCCAGTCCTTTATTAGTATATAAGTGCTTTGTTAATAGTTCTATCGCTCGAAGTGGAGTCGAAAGAGATGAGTTTTCAGTCTGCGCCGGAAGGTGTGTAAGCTTTCTGCTGTCCTGATTTCAATGGGGAGCTCATTCCACCATTTTGGAGCCAGGATAGCAAACCCACGTGTTTTTGCTGATGGGAACTTGGGTCCCCCTCGCAGCGAGGGTGCAGCGAGCCGTTTGGCCGATGCAGAGCGGAGTGCACGTGCTGGGGTGTACGGTTTAACCATGTCCTGGATGTAGGAAGGGCCAGATCCATTCACAGCATGGTACGCAAGTACCAGTGTCTTGAAGTGAATTCTAGCAGTTACCGGAAGCCAGTGGAGGGAGCGGAGGAGCGGCGTGGTGTGGGGAAATGTAGGAAGGTTGAAGACCAGACGAGCCGCTGCATTCTGGATGACCTGCAGAGGTCGGATGGCACATGCAGGTAGACCAGCCAGGAGGGAGTTGCAGTAGTCTAGGCGTGAGATGACGAGAGCCTGGACCAGAACCTGCGTGGCTTTCTGGGTCAGCTGGGGACGTATCCTCCTGATGTTGTAAAGCGTGTATCTGCAGCAACGGGTTGTAGCAGCGATGTTTGCAGTGAAGGACAGGTTGTTATCTAGGGTCACACCCAGATTCCTTGCAGTCTGAATCGGGGAAACAACAGAGGGGCCGATGTTGATTGTTAGGTCAAGAGTGGGACAATCTTTTCCCGGAAGGAAAAGCAGTTCAGTCTTGTCAAGGTTGAGCTTGAGGTGATGAGCAGACATCCACTGAGAGATGTCAGCTAGACAAGAAGAGATGCGTGCGACGACCTGGGTCTCTGAGCGGGGAAAGGACAGAATTAATTGGGTGTCGTCAACGTAGCAGTGGTATGAAGGTATGAGGTGAGGAGGGAAAAGTGCAGAGCCTGAAACTCCAAGTTCTTGGAGAGTGCGAAGGAGGATCTGAAATACATGGTTTATACATGTAATTACTGGGGTTCCATTTCTTCTGATTACCTAATTTGGGCGTGCACATTTGCTGCGCGCAAACCTACCTCTTTTGGATTTGGAAAGGTTGGCATGTATGACGTTAGCCACCAATCTAACAAGCTAGCTAGCGAACTCCAGCTATCTACATTAAAAGCTAGCTAACGTTAGCCACCAATCTAACAAGCTAGCTAGCAAACTCCAGCTATCTACATTAAAAGCTAGCTAACGTTAGCCACCAATCTAACAAGCTAGCTAGCAAACTCCAGCTATCTACATTAAAAGCTAGCTAACGTTAGCCACCAATCTAACAAGCTAGCTAGCGAACTACAGCTATCTACATTAAAAGCTAGCTAACGTTAGCCACCAATCTAACAAGCTAGCTAGCAAACTCCAGCTATCTACATTAAAAGCTAGCTAACGTTAGCCACCAATCTAACAAGCTAGCTAGCAAACTCCAGCTATCTACATTAAAAGCTAGCTAACGTTAGCCACCAATCTAACAAGCTAGCTAGCAAACTCCAGCTATCTACATTAAAAGCTAGCTAACGTTAGCCACCAATCTAACAAGCTAGCTAGCGAACTACAGCTATCTACATTAAAAGCTAGCTAACGTTAGCCACCAATCTAACAAGCTAGCTAGCAAACTCCAGCTATCTACATTAAAAGCTAGCTAACGTTAGCCACCAATCTAACAAGCTAGCTAGCAAACTCCAGCTATCTACATTAAAAGCTAGCTAACGTTAGCCACCAATCTAACAAGCTAGCTAGCAAACTCCAGCTATCTACATTAAAAGCTAGCTAACGTTAGCCACCAATCTAACAAGCTAGCTAGCAAACTCCAGCTATCTACATTAAAAGCTAGCTAACGTTAGCCACCAATCTAACAAGCTAGCTAGCAAACTACAGCTATCTACATTAAAAGCTAGCTAACGTTAGCCACCAATCTAACAAGCTAGCTAGCGAACTACAGCTATCTACATTAAAAGCTAGCTAACGTTAGCCACCAATCTAACAAGCTAGCTAGCGAACTACAGCTATCTACATTAAAAGCTAGCTAACGTTTGCTACCAATCTAACAATCTAGCTAGCGAACTACAGCTATCTACATTAAAAGGTAGCTAACGTTAGCCACCAATCTAACAAGCTAGCTAGTGAACATTAGCTATCTACATTAAAAATAAGATACCGTTAGCTACCTGCCCAATAAGCTAGTTAGCTAACTTTAGCTCTTTATCTAGCTACAAAATAAGGCAATGTAATTTTCAGTTAATACATGTAATCAGAATTTAACAAAATAACACAATTAAAAAGAGTAGGTATAAAAAGCAGCGCAGCCATTATTTCAAAAGTAATTACCTATTATTGTTTATTTATACATTTTTAAATGTGTTTGAGTTTTAAATGTTCATAACGAGTACAAACACCTAAACTAAGCTAACAAATGAATATGAATTGTACTGAATATGTGGACTGCATGCATGGAAATGAAAATGTCAAAGCAATAAAAGGCATAGGCTACATATTGTTTTCACACAGGAGTCATACAGTGAGAAGCCAAGGAAATATATTCAGGCCTGTGAAGAATGACATTTATACTCAAGAACACTATTATTTGATGTTCACAAAGTATGATTGGATGTCACAGGCTGAAGCTGGGGTGTGCAAATAAACAGTTCCCTGTATCGGAAGAACAGAATCAGGCAGCAGCTGAGATTATGTTGTTTTTACTGCCATTTGGGTTTAATGTTTGTTTCGCTCAGGGTCAGGTTTTCATGCCAGACGAGACACAAAATGAAACGGTGAAATAAAGACGTTGTTATTTGTAGCGTTTAAACCGTTATCTCAGGTCAGGGAACACAGGAGGTCAGAGCTGTTTGTGTGTGTGTGTGTGTGTGTAGTAACCCACCTTTTCTCGCATAATGTTGCCTTGGAAACTAGGGGAACTGAATATGGAGCGTGGCTTTGATTCTCGCCCTCAACAAGTGAAGGGGTCACTTGTCATTTTTGCCACACACACACACACACACACACACACACACACACTTACAATGACAGTTGTGAGATAAGGGCATGTGATGATGGGATTGTGTAATGTCTCCCCGCTCCATCAGAGTGTGTGTGTGTGTGTGTGTGTGTGTGTGTGTGTGTGTGTGTGTGTGTGTGTGTGTGTGTGTGTGTGTGTGTGTGTGTGTGTGTGTGTGTGTGTGTGTGTGTGTGTGTGTGTGTGTGTGTGTGTGTGTGTGTGTGTGTGTGTGTGTGTGTGTGTGTGTGTGTGTGTGTGTGTGTGTGTGTGTGTGTGTGTGTGTGTGTGTGTGTGTGTGTGTGTGTGTGTGTGTGGAGATGCTGACTCTGTGACTAACACATGATGTGATGATATCATTACAGGAACTGAGAGGAGATTCAAGGTGACTTCAAGTTAACTTTGCAGTCTGTTATGTCAGAGGAAATGCATTTAGGAATCGGATGACATTACATGTCACTTGTTAGATGCTTTTACACAAAGTGATAAAGTGTCTTTGGGTTGTAGAGCCTGCAAATATAAAATGTCACAGTATTTACATTACTTTGCAGTAGCTTCACAAAAAGCAATAAGTAAAAGAATGAGAAAACAAAAGATAAAATACATATTAGAAAAATAACCTGAAAATAAATAAATACATATATGTATTATGTTGTTTTTATATTTCCATTTTATACAATTATTTCCCTTACTTTCTTTGAGTTTGTTAAATAATTGCACAAAGAAATATTCTCTTTCTCACATTTTCAACATGACTGTGCTTTTTGAACAGACTGTATTGGAACTTTCATTAAACAAAAAACATTCCTGTCTGTGCAGAAAGTCTGTGCAGTGTGATTAACGTTAAGATCAATAACAAGTCACAGTGTGTAAAGTGTGTGTGTGTGTGTGCGCGTGTGTGTGTGTGTGTGTGTGTGTGTGTGTGTTTCAGGTGGGGGACTCAGGGAGACTTCACCACCACACACCCCCTCCCCTCCGTCAAAGTGAAGCTGTTCACAGAGAGCACCGGGGTCCTGGCTCTGGAGGACAAGGAACTGGGCCGGGTAACACACACACGCACACTCAGACACACACACACACACACACACACACACACACACACAGGCTTAATCTGACTGCTTTAGTTACAAAACACACCGTGCAAATGATGTTGTTATTTATATGACCAAAGCAGAGGTGAGGCAAGAGATACTAAATTATAATAATAATATATATTATATGTTATAAGATATATAGATACAAAAACAAAAAATGGTATTGTATTTATTGACAACATACAAGTGCCATATTTATGAATGAAAGGAATAGTTAGGTGTTTCTTATCTCATTACAAATGGCCACAACCCCTTTATATGAAATACAATCTTGAAACTTTAAAAACAATGATTTATTTCTTAAAACACTTTACGTCTTTGTTCTTTCTGCAAATGAACTATCTTCCTGAATACTGAACTCATTAACTGCCCAGTCATATTTGTAGATGTAATCCCTCTCCATCTCGTTCACACCCTGTTGGCTCTGCAGCACGACTCAGAGTTAACATCAACACCACAGCAGCTCAGTGTGAATACACAGCTTGTCTTAAGGGCTGCATCTGGTATGAATCACTATCACCATGTCGGCTCACAGCGAGGACCAAGAACTTCAAATGAAAACGTCGCTAAAAGTAAAAAAAGCGTTTTGGATGAAGATGAAACTTCTTAAAGAGCAGATATTCTCCCTCTGGAGGAAACAGGGATTTGCAGACCATTGACATGCACTAAAACCTATAGTGGGCGACTAAAGGATAATTATTAAAAGAGAAAATAAAGAACAGATCAGAATCAAAGAGGCGCTCAGGTCAGAAAGTTCAAACATGATTTTGGAGGTGGTCAAATGAGTGTCACACACACACACACACACACACACACACACACACACTATGTTAGCAGAATCCTGATTGAGATGAATGTAGACCATTTTGTGTGTGTGTGTGTGTGTGTGTGTGTGTGTGTGTGTGTGTGTGTGTGTGTGTGTGTGTGTGTGTGTGTGTGTGTGTGTGTGTGTGTGTGTGTGTGTGTGTGTGTGTGTGTGTGTGTGTGTGTGTGTGTGTGTGTGTGTGTGTGTGTGTGTGTGTGTGTGTGTGTGTGTGTGTGTGTGTGTGTGTGTGTGTGTGTGTGTGTGTGTGTGTGTGTGTGGTGCATTTGACATTTCTTTCAAAATAATATTAGTTTGCATAAAATCGTGATAATGAAACAAATAGGAAATGGGTGAGAAGAGGTCCAGAAGCTGTAATTGACCTCTCATTTAATTAAAGAGAAAAACACGATAACAGTAAAGAAAACCAAGCTAACGTAGATTAGAGATAAAACCAAAGAAATTGCTGCGAAAACCAGGAAAAAATAACCAATAATGGTCAAAAATCCATTAAAATCACATGAAAACATGACTACTGTATTTGGATCAGCTCCTACGCGTAACTGGTTAACCAGGACACTAGTTTCCCTGTGGGAGACATTTCCCATTCATCCTGATCTATTCCCGTGTCCCACCCAACACATGTTTGATCTACAACTCATTTGACTTTTTCTAATGATAAATATTCATTGCCATGCCAATAACAACAGTCCCCCCCCCCTCTCAGGTGGTGATGAACCCCACCACTAACAGTCCGAAGCAGGCAGAGTTTCACCGGATGGTCGTCCCTAAGAGCAGCCAGGACTCAGAGCTGAAGATCAAGCTGGCCGTCCGCATGGACAAACCCCCCAACATGAAGCACAGCGGGTGAGTCTGGGGGGGGGGGGGGGGTCACAGGGTCCTCTACAGGGCCGACTACTGGAGAAATGCCCACAGTCTGTTTGAATCCAAGATAAATGAAGGCAAGGCGAGTTTATATATAGCACTTTTCAACACAAGCCAATTCAAAGTGCTTTACAACAATGAAAGACATTAAGAGCATAAAATACATTAGAAACATTAAAAAGCAAAGATAATAAAACATGAATAACACAGGTACATGAATTAAAGTACGGTGCAGTGTAACCCCTAGATTCCACCGGGTCTATTCCATCAGACGCGCCGCGTTACGGCTAGAAGCGTCCCAGAAGCGTCTCGGCGCTGGGCTCCGCTAAAAATAGGATGCAAGTCTGGGTGTGACGCTGGAGGAGGTCGGACCAAAACCGCGGCGCAGACGGACCCGGTGGAATCCCGGGGTCAGATAAAAGCAGCAGCAGAAAGAAAAGTCTTCAGCCTGGATTTAAAAGCGGTCAGAGTTGCAGCGGACCTGCAGGTTTCTGGGAGTTTGTTCCAGATGTTTGGAAATACCCCTCACCAGATTCTCACATTCCTCTACCCCTAGTCTTCCCGTGAAAATATAGTTATTTTGACACTTTTCTAACCTTTTTATATTCCTTTCCTCCTTCTCTTTCATCCATCTTGAATCCCCAGACAACACATGTTCCTCTCTTCCTGTAACCCGAACCATCTCTGACCTTTAAACCACTTTTCTTTTCACTTCCCAGAATTAGGATATGTAACCAGGTTAACAGATTCATTTGATATCGGCAGGAAAGAGTTACTGTTTTCATTTCAAACACGTCTCCAAGCAGCAACAGGCCAGGTGTGAAAGACTGTCCACGTTAAGAGAGATCGCTTTAAGGAAAACCCCAAATAAAGATGTGAGCCGCCGCACTAATGAATTACAACATTCAGTGAACAGAGGAGCTCCATCGGTCATCATATTGCTGAAAACACATCGGTCTTTTGGTTAAAGACTGTACCATCCACTCGAGTTTGAAACCAAATTCCTCCCCCCCCCCCTTTTAATCCTCTGGTTCTTAGTTTAGGAAACAGAAGGATGACATTGAGTCCATGTATGTGTGAATAGTGAAGGACAACGTCTCACACAACGTTTTTTTACGTGAGTTTTTCTGTCCAACCAAGTGAATTGTTGCCTTGTGTCTGTTGTTTGAGCAAGTTTGACCGTGGCATCATCTTGTCTCCATGACTGATTCAAGAAAGACAGAGCCATGACGTTTGGAGAGCCATTACGCTGAGTCATGACAGCATCATGCACATGACAAGGTTTTTCACTCAGGGCGAAAAGTACATGATGTTTTGTTTTGGTCGAGAGATGAGTTTGCTTTTCCTTTGGCCAATAGCAAGGTCTAAATCTTTGTTTTCTTCATAAAGACATGGTCCGGTTTTAAGGCTTTCAACATGTACTCCATCTGTAGAGAGCATGAGTTCAGTCACACAAAAGCATTTTCTGAAACCCTCTTCCAAAGAGAGATATTCTTAAAAATAATACAAACTGCTTTCAAAGTCATATCGTTCTGAATGGGTGGATTTGTCAGTCCTAACGAAGCCCAATGAAAACACTATTTGTAAGTGATTAAAACATTAAAATATGTGTTTTCGTAACAGATTTTACCCTCTGATTTGTTGTGTTTTACTTCAGCACGACCAATATAATCTTTCACTTGAGTTAAAGACAGACCCCACATGTGTCTCTCACCTTATGCCAGTCCTTTCATCTGAAGAAAAGAGGTATAAGCGAAAGTGTCACTCTCCTTTAAAGTCTGTGCAGACAGCTCCCCCTGCTGGTTGAATACAGGAAGTACAAACAGTCTGAGGATGTGGTCACATGATGGTGAGATTTTAACTCTATCCTTTGATTGGCAGATGAAATGTTGAATTATCTGATTGATTTAATTGAGCTGAACGTCAGACCTGCCCGTCATCCATCAGAGGTTTTTCATCCTGGGATTTATTAAAGGTTAATTTAGATTTAAACATTGTTAATGCCTTAAGAAGTTCACTCAGACCAGGGGGGTCAAACTAAATGTCATCGCGGGCCACATTAACATTATGGTTGCACTCAAAGGGCAGGTTGTAACTTTAAGACTATATAAATATACATATATAAATATATAATAGAGTGCCACAGTGACGCGTCCTAAAACCCGGAAGTATCATCATAAATCTAATCGATAGATTTATGATTCAAAAATTATAAAAGTAGGTTAGACATGTAGAGTTTATCCGACTGAACAAAACGTGATCCGTCTCTTGAATGTGTTTCAACCACAGACCTTATTTCCAGCTATTTTCCAAAATCCTATGGAGAAATTGCTTTGCTTTTTGTCGAGGGAACCGGAAGGAGTTTACATCCGGGTTTTAGGACGTAAATCGGCCTGTAACGTAACCATATCATAAACATATTATATTCTTTGCAAGCTCTTGTGGAGCCACATGAAATGAAGCCACGGGCCGGATTTGGCTCACGGGCCTTGAGTTTGACATCCCTGACTCAGGCCATGAAGGGTGATTTAAGAACATTTCAGAGTGTTTTCTTTTCAGAGTACCATGACTGACAGTATACAAGACAACTGATGTATTACTTTTATTTTTTATTGTATAACACATACTTTTCTCTTTTTACTCTCAGATGAACACGTTGTGAAGTTATTCCTGTAAGGCAACTTCACACCTTATCCCAGAAGGTGGCAGCAGAACCACATTTGAAAACCAAACATTTATGATTCAAAGAAGTGTGTGTGTCCGCTTTTCTTTTTGAAGTAAAGAAAAAACAAACAAAGAAAGACCTGAATGTCAGAATATAGGTTTAATTAACTAGTTACAGATCCTTAAAAAAGACACTCTCACTCACTTTGAAAAGTCCAGCAGCATGCACACATTGTATTTCAAGAGATTAATTGGAAGACACCAAATAGTTACATACTGGACCATGATTGGCTCCAAACTAGTAGTCATTTTTTAAATGCTCCCCGTACATTTATATTTTAGACAGACTTCAGGTGAGCCAGAGAAAGTTTCCCCCGTAAACACATGAATGTCAAACCAACTGTGCAAATATATGGTACTGCGCGGTGAAGCTCAAACATCACAGTGAAGGAACGATCCAGCAACAAACACATTTAAAGAAAAGTGAGGTTTAAAAACGTTAACAAAATTGATTGATATTAGTATTTCCAATGTTCCTTGTGAAGCTCGACAGTAGAGCAGTGATGGTACTTTTGGTATAGGCTATACCGTAAGAGAAGAAGAAGTATTATGTTAAATGTTTAGAATGTTTCCTACTACGTTTTTGTTTGCCTTTTTCCTTCCTGACATCCTCCTGCAGCGGCACACACAGTTTCAACTAACAATAAACTGTTCTCTTCTCTTCCTTTATTTATCCAGGTAAAATCCCATTGAGATCAATGATCTCTTTTTCAAGGGAGACCTGCAGCAGTAGGTTCCACATGAAGACATAAAAACATAAACAACAGAACAACAAAAGGACATCATACAGCAAAATGTACAGGGATTACAATTTACATATTTAACCACATGTACAGGTACCAACAGCATCTGATTGGTTAGCATCCAACCGAGCTTTAAAAACATGTAGTGGTACTAGCTTGGTAATTTTCCATTCTTTTTGCAGACTGTTCCATGTTAGTGGAGCTGCACATCTAAACGCTTTCTTCCCTAAGACAGTCCTAGCACTTGGCACATTTAATAAAACCACAGCATGCGATCTCAGGCAATAAGTACTTTCAATTCGCAGAGAGATCAGGGAGCAGATATAAGATGGTAGTTTATCCAACATGGCTGTTCAGCTCTGATACACACGACAGCAGGGGTGTCAAACGGCCCCCGGCTTCATTTTATATGGCCCCGCAAGAACTCTCTCTGTGCCTACTGTTTATTATAGGGTTATAAGGAGGTTGTCCATAAACTACATGTCCCACAATGCATCTCATTTTGTGACGTGCACACTGAAGAGACTTGCAATCATTTGCCCCAGACTTCTGCTTTTCAGACGTATGTCTTATTGTTGTTTTTATTTTAAGTGGAGCCATGAAAAATGAGAGTTGCCTCAGGAACGCAAGCTTTGTTTCTGTGAGCAGGTCAAATGGAGACCACATCCATAAAACTAGTCCAGATGACCCTACAGCCCGACTGGAGTCAATGAGGTACTTTCCCACTACATTGACTACAAAGTCTTTGAAGATCTGGAAAGATTCACCAAAAAACAAGCTAGTTTTGTATCCAAATAAACAGCAATGTTCAGATCAATTACTGATTCATGTTTTAAATAAAGGTGAATGTATTCTTGTATTAATATCAACCATAATACGTTACATAGTCTATCTGTTAATTTTGGCTGTCTTTTCAAACTAATATGGTCCCGACGTCCTCTACAGTGGACATACTGGAACATTTAAAAATCAAATTAAGTTAAAAAAGTCTAAATTGCAAGATGTTTTTTTTAACCCTAAATAGGTAGGAAATAAAAAATAAAGAAGATTGGAAAACATATTCTTTTCCTCGGTTCCCAGGAGGATATAGTCTTAAAGTTTTGCACTGGCTTTTCACACTAGTTGAACATAACATTTTGATATTTGTATGTGTGTTTATATGTTTCTAGTTATTGTGCTTTTTATCTTGTTTTTAATTATTGTTTTATTATTTTACTCCTATTGTGTTATTTTATATTTGTTCCCTGTAAAGCCCTATGGGCAACTGAGGTTGTTTTAAATGTGCTATACATAAATAAAGATTGAGATTGAAAGTTAAAACCGGGACGAATACCGATGGGCCAGTACTGAAGTGGGCCGGTCGGATAAGTCACGAGCCCCCCCCCCCCCCGTTTACAAATGACTAGCGGTACCGAAGTGTGCCGGTCGAGAGTCCCGGGCTGATTTTTAGTCCCAGTCCGCCCCCGGCCCTTTGAGTGCAACCATAATGCTGATGTGGCCCACGACGAAATGTAGTTTGACCCCCCGGCACGACAGGGAGATCAAATCTATGGGACGTAATGGTTGTCTGCAGTTCTGAAAGCCTCCACAAGGGGTCAGTGTTACCCTCACTGTGAATCTCTTCTTCATGTGTTTCTGTTCATTATGAACTCACCTATGGGAAGGTGTCATCCTTTTGTCTTCGATCACTTTTCTCCACTCGCGTTATCTGATGCTGTTTTTTTATTTTTGATCCAAACACTGACACAGGAGCATCTCTGATAAATAAATAAAACTCTTCCACATAATCCAAGACCGTCAAAAGAACTCTTCGCACGTCAGAGAAATAAAATCCAACAAGAGGCGCACTGACACAGGAATACATATACGCTTTTATTCATTAAGAGAAGAAGAAAACAAACGGGACATTTTTATTTATTTGTCCCCCAGACTTCCAATGCTTTGAAAGGCAGCTGACATTTGACTCTGAGGAGGAGAAGTGAACACAGAAACACGTCGGGTCACAGCGATCACGTGTTTCATGTTTCCTCACATGTTCTGATGAAGAAGACGTAAAGACATGTTGATGAGAGCAGAGAGACGATTCTATACTCTTACTTTACACATGGTTTCTGTGGTTAAAGCTTTAAAATGATCACTGTTTCCAAGACTAACATGTATTATTTACGCGTTTCCCCTCGTGTTTCAGATCGCTGTTTTATTACAACATTCAATCTTACTATTTAAACTGAATTCAGTCCACTCCAGATTGATTATTTAATGATCTATTATGAAACCTAAAAGCACAGAACAGCAGCTTCTAATTTTTAAACAATTAATACATAAATAAGTTGGTTGACTTTCAGGAGACACAGTGAAATAAAGGATTATTTAACCATAAAACGCAACTAATTCAAATGTTTTAAAATGTAGGCTACATCATTGTCATATCATTATAATAAAAATAACTGCCTTTTTGTGTTTCTTATTGATTTAAACATGTCGTCTAATTGTGATAAAGATACGAGAAAATGGAGAATCGTAACAAAATTGTCAAACGGTAAGATTTAGACTTTTTGACTAATTCTGCATAAAATCAGCCCTTTTTTAAAAATACAAGTAATTTGGTTAAAAAACGAAATATGTTGATCTTTGAGAGGAATCAACCTTTAAGTCATTACCATCATTCATAATGTTCTAATCTGTGTTATTCAGACTGCAAATGAGATGCCATCTTTTAAATAACCTTGGATTTGTGTCAGTGAAAATCCTCCTGCTTATTAATACTAAAGCTTTTATAGACGAATGAAATAATGCGTGTATCGTGAAAACAATTAAGAGACTTTGTGATGCCTGCAAAAATCACAACTCAAGGAAATGTGAAAAACCCCTCGTCTTGAAGGTACTTTATTTGCTCTCTTAATGAATCAACAAAACCTCCACTCAGCACTTGTTATGAGCTCGTTTAACCTGACAACTGTACAGCATAGATCTGTCTTGTTCACCACTAACAGTTCTCGTTAATTATTGAAGGTAACGTGTAGTATTTAACACAATAAGTCCACTATCTCATCCCTCTTTAAAAACTCATTAGTTCCAGTGCTTCAATTGCAGAGAAAGGACGGGTAGCTCAAAGCAAAGCGGCACCATGTGTTTCAGTGTTCATCAGGGGGTCCGCGGGGTCGTAAAAAGTATTAAAAGTTGATTAATTAATTTAGCGAAAATGAAGGCTATTAAACAGCATTTTCCAAGGTATTACATTTTGTAGCTTGTTTTCAATAAGTCTATAAATGGTCCAAAGAGGTTGTATTCTACAGTCTGCCTGAATGTAATCATGGCGTAGGTGTGTAGTGTGATTCTGTGTAGTTTATTGATGGCATCCCGTTGGGTTTGACGTCATCTGAACAGGACATCGCACGCTCACTGCTTGATAGCGCGAAGGCCCGTTTACGCCGGTTGTTAAACAACATCGTTATGGGGAAATGCAAGTGTGCGTCCAAATGGTTGGAAGATAAGGAGGAAGGACAATCAATACTGTATATAGTCAATGTGAGGTGAAGTGTGTCGCCAAGGTAACCGGTTAGAACTCCAAGTGGCGATGAGGTCTTAAAATGTCTTACATCTGACTTCAGGATTCCTGCAGATACCCTGTACATGCTTTGTGGAATTTCACCATGGCTGTAACAGCGACATGTTCACTAAAGAAATATGACATTTATCAAACACGAGATGCGACAGAAAGAAGATTTATGTTACTTAAAACAAATATAATTGAGTATAACAGAGCGTGTGGGAAGTGACTGCCGTTGCTCAAAATAATACTAACATCATCATTTACAGCAAAAAGTGGGAGAAAAGGCATTCAATGATAAAGAGTTAGCGTACTTATTAAACATAGAGAAGAACATAATAGATTAAAAATAAAGACAAATACGTACAAATATATTCGGTATTTCGAACGTTATGATGTTTATTCGTCTCATTTAGACACTTGTTAGCATCCGTCGTTTTTAAATCGACGTATTGTAAGTCGTAGAACAAACATCTCTTCAGCTTGAGTGAACCACAGCAACACGCTCTCACTCCCAACTCGTCCTCACGTGATGTTAGGGTCGCTTGGCGTTACTTTCAAACAGACCTTACTTCAGGCCAACGACCAAAAACACATTCAGAAAGCCATTGAAGAGGGAGCAGGAAGTGCTAACATGCTAATGCTAAAAGGGATCCCTATAAAGACACAGTGAAGCTCCATCTGAAGGACCCTGAGAGGATGTGTTCTGTGTGGGACTGCTAAATGCCTGCAGTGAACTCTGTCTGCAGGAGGACGAACGGTCTCACAAGTGTCCGGCCAGAGGAGCCTTATGTTGACCCTCATGTTGACCCTCAGCTCTGCATCGTGGCCCAGTTTGTGTCTGCAGCCCTGACCGGGGGCCTTTTCTCTGAGGGGGGGGTGGGCTGCAGGGGTCTCCATCCATTGATTTTCCTCTCTCGCACTTGCCTGTGTCCCACGCTTCAGGAGCAGCCATTGATCGGGGGGAGGCTTTCTTCATCCAGACGCCTCACCCTCTCTCTCCTCTTTCCTCTCTCTCTTCTCTCTCTCACTCTCTCTCCTTTCTCTCTCTCTCTTCTTTCTCTCTCTCTCTCTTCTTTCACTCTCTCTCTCTCCTCTCACTCTGTCATCTCAATCTCACAGAGAGGGGTTGTCATTGGTCAACCGCTTAGAGATGTCCCGCCCCTTAGCCTATCACGTACAATGTGTCGGAGTTCTAGCCAATGGAATCGCGAGTGTTCCATAGTGATGTCACTGTGTTCCGGAAGTAAACAAAGTAGTCCAATAGATGACAGTAACACATGCGTCACTTCCGGGCAAAAATGACAGCTCCGCCCACTTTTGGGGGAAAACAAAGCTGTCATCTGAACGGCGGTCAAAACAAATTCTGAAGTTTTGGCCAATCCGATCAGAAATGTAAGAAAACCGTGGACCTTCAGAGAGCCCGATTACGATGGCCAGTCAGGCAAACAATGACATTAAGCCATTGGAAATCGACGAGCGGGCTCGATATATGGTTAAATATAGCAGTAGGCGATCGATGTCCACAGATGAGAGTAACGTCTACGTCACTTTACGGCCCCGCCCACTTTTGGGGGAAACAACGCTGTCATTTGGCGATGAAGCCTGAAGCCACAGAGCTCTTCTGTTTCTGTCCTTTCTTCTTAGAAAGTACAGAAACACTGAACTCTGGATTTGTTTTAATGTTTGAGGTGCAATAAGCGACACAGCAGCTTGTTGGCATGACAAAACTATTATGTTCCGCCTCGCTCATGGCGAAATTACAGCCTCGCCTACTGATTTTAATTTAACCATATATCGAGCCCGATCGTCGATTTCAAATGATGTAATGTCATTGTTTGCCTGTCTGGCCATCGTAACCGGGCGCTTTGAAGATCCACGGTTTTATTACATTTCTGATCGGATTGGCAAAAACTTCAGAATTTGTATCGACTGCCGTTCAGATGACAGCTTTGTTTTCCCCCAAAAGTGGGCGGGGCGTAATTTTCGCCTGGAAGTGACATAGGTGTTACTCTCATCTATAGAGGCGTTTCAGGCAAGGCTGGGGGGGGGGGAGAATCTCCCTCTCTGGAGGATGACACAGATTTTAGCCATAGCAGACCATTGACATGCACTAAAACCCCAAAAAGCATAACAGGGCCAGTTTAAATTCTAAATGCATTCAACAGTTAGCTGTAGTTCAAAGCAGCGTCACTCTGAGGAACCTGCAGCACAAGATGAAACTGGTTTATTACTTATTTAAATCTTTAAAATGACTTCAATCCAAGGTGTTATCCTCATGTGCTCAGCAGCTACAGGGGAGATATGGCCATGGCACGCTGAGGGCCCAGGCTCCTCCAACAGAGCAGCATGAATATATAAAGGACATCAAACAGATACAATAGTGCAAGAGAATGTTTTAAGATGTTAAATACAAATCAAATAGAAATAGTGCAGGTTCAGGTGTTTAGTAGTCTAACTTGATGTTCTCTGTGTTTCAGACACGTGTACGCCGTGGGACAGAGAGTCTGGAAACGCTGGAAAAAGCGATATTTTGTCCTCGTTCAGGTGAGGGACATCCATCTGAGATCACATGACGTGTGTTGGAGCTTTGCAGCCAATAAGAGACTGAAGGTTAAAGTGAAATGAATATATAAACAGACTGTTAGTGGAGATATGAAACCACTCACTGAGTATATTCAAACCTCAGCCTTCACACTCACACCATCTTGTCTTTGTATGACTGTGCATAGTTTAGAAGAGACGGTCAGTTCAGAGAGGTGAGATATTAAAGGGTCTCATCTCGGCGGCTGCTCTCCAGAGTCCTGCGGAGTTAATTGAGTTGTGGTCTCTTAAATTCTCATTTAGACGTCCTTTATTTGCTCCCTCCTTCTGAGCCATCACTCTGGACCTCTGAGGCCAGGGACATTTAAATGAGTCCTGATGAAACGGGTCTGCTGCAGCATCTCTCTCTCATGTGTGTGTGTGTGTGTGTGTGTGTGTGTGTGTGTGTGTGTGTGTGTGTGTGTGTGTGTGTGTGTGTGTGTGTGTGTGTGTGTGTGTGTGTGTGTGTGTGTGTGTGTGTGTGTGTGTGTGTGTGTGTGTGTGTGTGTGTGTGTGTGTGTGTGTGTGTGTGTGTGTGTGTGTGTGTGTAGCTGTTGGCCTTTTAGTGTGCTTTCTCCTAAAGAATGATGTGTGGTGGGAGAATATGTTTGCGCCACAGACCCTGACCTGAGACCTGCTGCAGCTCTCGTCCAATCAGATCTGAATGTTCAGGGTTCTTCATCTGCTTCATGTAAAAGCATGACGAGAGTCAACATGTGAGTGGAGAGGTTGTTCTCTAGTTTCAGGGTAAAACTGAAGAAGCTCTGTGTTTGGTGTTGTTGTTTATCATGCACACCTTTACAGCTTGATGATTCAAGGTTGAGACATTGAGTGTGTCTTCATTCACTTGTTTGATTTCAATTTGCCTAAAATCCTGAGAGGAAAGTCACATGTTTCTTCCTTATAAACAAAGGGTTTCAATGATGAGGTAGAGATAAAAAACAGATAGTGAGAAACTCTGTCTCTCTCTCTCTCTCTGTTTCTCTCTCTCTGTCTCTCTGTCTCTCTCTCTCTCTCTCTCTCTCTCTCTCTCTCTCTCTGTCTCTCTGTCTCTCTGTCTCTCTGTCTCTCTCTCTCTCTCTCTCTCTCGCTCTATGTGTGTGTCCTGCAGGTCAGTCAGTACACATTCGCCATGTGCAGCTACAGAGAGAAGAAGGCGGAGCCTCAGGAGCTGATGCAGCTGGAGGGATACACTGTGGACTACTGTGACCCCCAGCCAGGTACACACACACACACACACACACACACACACACACACATACACACTAGGGGTGTAACGGTTCACAAACATTTCGGTTCGGTACGTACCTCGGTTTTTAGGTCACGGTTCGGTACGTTTTCGGTACAGCAGAAAAAATTATCACAAAACATAACATTTTTCTTTTTAATTAAACTGTGAATAATGTATTCACTCAAATAAATACAAAATATAATATAATAAACATTAAGGTGCAGCTTTTCGATGAACTAAAATAATCTGTATTTGAACTTTACTGTACTAGTACTCACAAAACATAAACTATTAGTTTTGGGTTTTTAATTATTATTAAACTATGAATATTCACTCAAATAAATATAAAATATAATAAAATAAACATTAAGGTGCAGCTTTTCGATGAACTGAAATAATCTGTATTTGAACTGTACTAGTACCTAAGCAGCCAGTTTGACATTAGGACTTGCTTGTCATTTCATGTTTTTTTAAAGAAAGATGAACTTGTCCACATTGCTTGCTGAAAGGGCAGATCTGCTGGCACTAACAATGTCTCCTGCTGTGGAGAACACCCTCTCGCTAGGGACAGAGGTAGCAGATACAGCCAGGTAGCGCTTTGCTAACATGGCAACATAAGGATATTTGGCGTTTGTATTAGCTTTGGCTTGGTCTGAACTTTTTGCGAGTGGTGGAGGCTTAAATGCTAGTGGGAGTTGGGTTTGCACTTCAGTCTTTTGGTACCGGTGATATTCACGTTCGGGTGATGCCTTTTCAAATGAGTGTGCAAGTTTGATGTATTGCCAGCCGCGTAACCAATGTTAGTTGAACAATGCCGACAAACAGCTTTGGTTCGGTCCACCTGTCTTTGTCCGTCATCCTTGTACGTAACTGCGAAACCAAAATGTTCCCAAACCGGAGACTTCAATGATGCTGGAGGATTTTCGAGCTCAACTTTATCTGCGTTCGCCATTTCGACAGTTCCTCAAATTACTGACTACATTTGAACGCATCCCTCTGACCAGCTCGTCCAATGGAATGACTTGCTCGTTCTATGACGCGTTGAACACAATGGGAGCAAATTACTCTGAATGCTGCGACGCAGCACCTGAGATTACTTCCAAGAAGTTGTTCACGTTCTCAATTTTTTACGTTTAACGTTATATTCGTTCGGTACACTTCGGTACACACGTGTACCGAACCGAAGGGCCCGTACCGAATAATTCCGGTACGTGTACCGTTACACCCCTAATACACACACACACACACACACACACACACACACACACACACACACACACACACACACACACACACACACACACACACTCAGCCAGGTACACACACACACCTCAGCCAGGTACACACACACACCTCAGCCAGGACACACACACACCTCAGCCAGGTACACACACACACCTCAGCCAGGACACACACACACCTCAGCCAGGTACACACACACACCTCAGCCAGGACACACACACACACCTCAGCCAGGTACACACACACACCTCAGCCAGGACACACACACACACACACACCTCAGCCAGGTACACACACACACCTCAGCCAGGACACACACACACACCTCAGCCAAGACACACACACACCTCAGCCAGGACACACACACACACCTCAGCTGGTACACACACGTAAGGTCAGAAACACACACACACGTTAGCCAGGTAGACACACCTGAGAGGCACATATTTTACTTTTGACTTCCTCCTCTTCCTCCTCCCCCCCCCCCCAGGTCTTCAGGGAGGGAGGGTCTTCTTTAACGCGGTGAAGGAGGGGGACCTGGTGATGTTCTCCTGTGAGGACGATCAGGACCGGATGTTATGGATCCAGGCTCTGTACCGAGCCACCGGGCAGTCCTACAAGCCGGTGCCCCCCCTCCAGAACAAGACCTCCAACTGCAGGGGACCCCAGAAGCCCTCCTCCCCCATCAGTAGGTCCTAATATAAAAGTCTTCTGTCTTTGCTCATTCACTCCTTCTTCTTGTCTCTCTGTTCCTCCCTTCTTCCCCTCATTTACTCCAGTGCTCCTATTGGTCCAAATCTTGATTACAACGTTATGTATATATTATTATGTTATCAGTTTTCCCATATTTCCTGCTTTCTTTCCCTTTCTTCCAATTGCCTTTTCTTTGTTCCACACTCGTGTTATGTTTCCTCTTCCCTTCCTCCCCTTTACCTACACATCCCTTCATGTAGTGTGTGTGTGTGTGTGTGTGTGTGTGTGTGGCCTAGCATTACTATACTTGTGGGGACCTAAATCTGTTTCCACAGTCACGTGTGGGGACTCGCCTCCCTTATGGGGACAAATTGGAGGTCCCCATGAGGGGAATCATTAATTTTAGGGTGAAGACTTGGTTAGGGTTAGGGTAAGGGTTAAGGGTTAGGCATGTGTTGGTTATGGTTAAGGTTAGGATAAGTCTCCAGGAAATGCATGTAAGTCAATGTAATGTCCCCTGAAGTGATGTGGTGTGTGTGTGTGTGTGTGTGTGTGTGTGTGTGTGTGTGTGTGTGTGTGTGTGTGTGTGTGTGTGTGTGTGTGTGTGTGTGTGTGTGTGTGTGTGTGTGTGTGTGTGTGTGTGTGTGTGTGTGTGTGTGTGTGTGTGTGTGTGTGTGTGTGTGTGTGTGTGTGTGTGTGTGTGTGTGTGTGTGTGTGTGTGTGTGTGTGTGTGTGTGTGTGTGTGTGTGTGTGTGTGTGTGTGTGGACAGGAAGTAGTTTTCGCTTTAATAACGATCGTGTCAGGCGTTTCTTCATAGCAATAACATGGTGGAGGTTAAATGACTCTCTGATCTGCTGAAGACAGCACACACACAGAGACTAACATTAAACCATTCTTTTCCTGCTTTGACTTCAGAGTAAAGCTGCGTTTTTAAACTCTTCCGCTCTGTGTGAAGGTTAGTGTGTGGTGACAGAGAGCTCTCTTTGTTCCTCTCCGCTCCCTGTCTCTGGGAACATCGGAGCACAAAGCGCAGCAGTTTATTGAGCGGTGTGTGTGAGCACTAATGGAGCCGTTTACACGCTAACGTCATGTTATGGACACACACAGGACTCCCACTGTCTCCCTCTGCCCAATGCATCAGCTCCTCCTCACAGGAAGAGACATTCAACATCATATATAACAACGTGTTAGCAGTATTTGTGTTTGAATACCTTTCAGCAGGAGAGGACTCTTTAAAGTAGAGACACTACATACTGATATACACCTGAACATCAGCAGGAGAGGACTCTTTAAAGTAGAGACACTACATACTGATATACACCTGAACATCAGCAGGAGAGGACTCTTTAAAGTAGATACACTACATACTGATATACACCTGAACATCAGCAGGAGAGAACTCTTTAAAGTAGAGACACTATATACTGATATACACCTGAATATCAGCAGGAGAGGACTCTTTAAAGTAGAGACACTATATACTGATATACACCTGAACATCAGCAGGAGAGGACTCTTTAAAGTAGAGACACTACATACTGATATATACCTGAACATCAGCAGGAGAGGACTCTTTAAAGTAGAGACACTACATACTGATATACACCTGAACATCAGCAGGAGAAGACTCTTTAAAGTAGAGACACTACATACTGATATACACCTGAATATCAGCAGGAGAGGACTCTTTAAAGTAGAGACACTATATACTGATATACACCTGAACATCAGCAGGAGAGGACTCTTTAAAGTAGAGACACTACATACTGATATACACCTGAACATCAGCAGGAGAGGACTCTTTAAAGTAGAGACACTACATACTGATATACACCTGAACATCAGCAGGAGAGGACTCTTTAAAGTAGAGCCACTACATACTGATATACACCTGAACATCAGCAGGAGAAGACTCTTTAAAGTAGAGACACTACATACTGATATACACCTGAACATCAGCAGGAGAGGACTCTTTAAAGTAGAGACACTACATACTGATATACACCTGAACATCAGCAGGAGAGGACTCTTTAAAGTAGAGACACTACATACTGATATACACCTGAACATCAGCAGGAAAGGACTCTTTAAAGTAGAGACACTACATACTGATATACACCTGAACATCAGCAGGAGAGGACTCTTTAAAGTAGAGACACTACATACTGATATACACTTGAACATCAGCAGGAAGGACTCTTTAACAAATGAAAGGATGCTCAGTTAGAAAGAAAAGGACACACGGAGAGACTTCACTTCCTGTCAGCCTCTTGCCAGCAGTTCACTTAAACCCATTGAAATGGACCAGCGCTCAAACGTCCTGAAAACAAAGTCCAAACAAGTGGAAATCATCAGAGGCTGTGGGGGGGGGGTTTGACCTGAAGTCACCTGAAGACGACTTCCTGTCCTCAGTCTGAACAGGGGAGTTGTTTTTTTCCAGAGATGTTTACACCTGTCAGATGTGTTTTTAAGGAGCCAGGTGGTCAGTTTGACATTGAGGGGAGACGTCCAAACTGTCCGTCCGTTTTAACCTCCCGAGTTTTCAGCGCCACCCTCGAACGCAGCAGAGCAGATGCGTTCACGTGCTGCTCTCAAACTTTTTCCTCTAAGTTGAGTTTCCCTCGCTCAGCCAGACGGACGCTGATGGACCTGTCCGTCTGCGTCTTCGTCCTCACCGCCGCCCCGCGCTCCGACAGGCAGATCACATCTCTCAGCCCGGTGCACCTGAAACTGAAACTCCTTCTCCTCCTCCTCTTCGTCTGCATCAATAACCTGCCATCAGCGGCGCCACCTCCTCTCAGCAGCGTGTCACATGGATGTGACTGTTGCCCAGACAAGATGGATATGGAGAGATTGAGCGCAGGAGAAAATAAATACCCCCACCCCATCACTCACACACACACACACACACACACACACACACACACACACACACACACACACACACACACACACACACACCTCTAACTCATCTCACACACCTCAACAGTCACTTATGTTGTAAATATGACTCGAAGATATAGACGTACATGTAGTTAAAAGTGACATTTTTGTATTCAGCTTTTCTATAACACATCTACCCCGAAAACCGTTCAAAATTGATTGATCTATTCCACACATTATTCTTTCTTGTAAATACCTAAATTACCCATAATGCAACTAGACGAGATGCGGGTGTGGTATGTTGTAGCAGCTAATTTAGTTATCAAACATTCAGCTGCAGGATAAAAAGATTCACACTTCCAGATTATCTTCTGAAACATATGACACACACACACACACACACACACACACACACACACACACACACACACACACACACACACACACACACACACACACACACACACACACACACACACACCTCACCAGTCACTCGTGCTGTGAGTATGCCACCAAGACAAGGACAAACAAAATGTTGTTGAAAGTCTTATTTTACATTTTGGTTAAATAACACGTTATACTCAAATGTACAATTTCTTGTAAAAGCCTTCACCTTCAGTCAGAGATGACGGCGTGTCTCTTGCTGTCGATGAACAGCAGGATTAACACTTTTGGAGACTCCATAACTCCAGATTATTTCACTTTTCAAACCTGTATTGGTCAGACTCTAGTGATGATGAGCTCCCACTAAAGGCTTTCTACTACTTTAAAACACACACAGTCTTTCCCACAGAGACCTGTCGACACAGTATCTGATGCTACTAATGACATGATGGGTATCTCATGAAGTAGACCAAGCCCTCATGAGGCTCATGCCCTTTCAGACTGGCCTCATTATGATGGTTTGGCCAATACCAATCGTTTAATGTTGCCGTCACTGACCTGATCACGATTACAAACCATGATTTAGCTCCATCTTGTATGTGGTCACAGTCAATTATCTATAAACCGAGTACAAAGAAGTTGAATCAAATCTTCGCTAGCCCTAACTCAAGGACACTACTTTATCTGCTAATCAAGGACATGAGATATTTTGCCTACTTTTAATACATGTTTATTTACTTATATTACTGTAGGGGTCACATCTGATGTCCTCTTCATTCGATAGCTTATCCTTCCTCTGGCTCTCGAGTCGTTGTTTCCTCTTAACATCTTATCTAAGGTTATCATTTTTAGCTTTTAGAAAAAAACGTTTGACTTGATGGTTGTTTTTTCTTTCAAAACAACCTCCAGACAAGAAGGCGGATATGTTTGTGTGTCTTTTGAAAAGCTATAATCCTTGAGAGTATGACAAAATAAAGACCCCGTATGGATCCTGGCTACAGTCAGAAAGTGCGTCTCCATACAGGACCCTCCATTGTCCCCTGTTGGATTCACAGAGCCTTTAAACACTGATGAGAAACACTTTGAGAAATACAAAGTGAAGAACCGAGCAGCCATCTGTGCCAGGAGCCGGATCACACCCATCAATATTTTCTGTCACACACACTCGTTCACACACACACCCCCTCCCCCTTTAACACACACACACGGCCCTGTAGATAATAGCTGAAAGTTGGACTTGACACGGATCAACATCTCCTGCGCTGTCTGTCCCCCAATCAATACTCCCCCTCCTCCCCCCTCCTCTTATTATCAGCACTAATCTATATCTCTTTGTCTCGTTTTCTTTGGAGTCACCTCCTTCACTCGCCGTCTTTTCTCCAAATTACATTAAGGGACAATCCCTCGTGTTTTCGGAGGTATAACGAATGTAAAATGACCTACATCGGAATGAGACAGAAGGAGATGCGGGCCACAGGAGCCACGGGGCAGTGACCGAAAAAAGTGGGAGCGTCAGAAGAAAGGAGAGGCCGCGTCGATGGGAAGTTGATTGTGGAGATTTCACTTTTGCTGTCTTTTTTTCTTCTCTTTCGCAACAAAAGCGACAAAGAAAGAAAGGAAGGAGGGGGCTGTGAAACACAAATGTCTGAGAGTCCTTGCGGGCTTCTCTGCGTCCAAACAAAAACAAAATGGCAGCGTTAATAAAAAGCGATCACTAATGCTGGTCTCGGCGCGAGGCCGCGGGCGTCGCAGGCGAGGAATCCAACCGGCTTTCTTCCAGGAGCCGCGCTCTTTTGTGGGGCCATGTGTCACGCTCAGAAACTTCCCATCACGAAACCTCCTCCCTCAATGAAGGCAGAGTGGAGAGTGTGAGGCTTTTCTTTCGGCGGGGCCATTAACAGGAAGCCTGAAAGGACTGGAAATGAACTCAGGGTTTGTTCTTCTTCTGCTGCTGCTTTCACTTTTCCTTTTTCTGTCGATTCTTCCCTCGCTGACCCCGAAGCCTCGTTATCGTTGTCTGACGCTCCGGGCGTTTCCAGGAGAGAACATAGTGTCTGTATGACCGAGTGAGGCCATACTCGGTTTTTACTTTGTGACAATCTTTGTTTTTCAAAGACCAAATCTACCAAAGCCTGATATCTCTGCTTCCTCTGTGCCACAGAGCTCCATTGTTGTCCCAGAACGATTACAAACCCATCACTGGGGGACATGTTCCCATAATAATCACTAGAGCACCACATTTGGAGTATTTAAGGTTAACATCTTCTTGAGCCAATGGTCTTTGGATACAAGCGCCAAGACCAGGAAGTCAGAGAGTCTCACGGAGTATCACGGTGGTCAGATAAAAAAAAATGAAATGTGACCCTAATCCTCTTCCGTAGTTATACGTGTATTCAGCGTATAGCAGTCAAAGGTTAGGCCACAGTGAGTGAAATGTGACGGGACAAAACACCTTGAAAGTGCCTTGGGCTCAGAGGATTAACAAAAGAGATGAAGGTATCAAATCAGCTCACTTTGTTGGACCAGGATAACCCACTTAATAATATAACAAACATTATTACAGTCTGGTGATGAAATCTGGAGCGTAGATTTGAAGACTAAGGTTATTAGTTGAAGCTACCTTCAGATCGTTCAAACTCAACGTGGTCTTTGGTGATCTGTAGATGACTGTCTGTTTGTAGCGTGAAGTCACTGAAACATCTGTCTTTGTCTTCATGTGGACGTCTGATCTGCTCTCTTATTGGCTGCTTCTTCCGCTCTGAGGCTCTTCCAGTGTTTTGCTCACATGTCGGCCATGTTTTGTGTCAGCTGAGAGACGGCTTCACAGACGATCTGTAGCCAACCGAGGTGGGAACCATTAAGCAGAGAGAGCCCACTGCCAATGCATCCTCTGTGTGTGTTCACACTCTGGGACTGGAGAGAGGCGTGATGCTTGTGACTGTGAACACATTTATATATCACCTCTTCATCTGACGGCGGTGCAGTCATTCAGTCCATCTCACGTTACATACTGAGCTTCTTCTGTCTTTGTGTTAACCCTACCGAACATCAACTCAACTCTGATTTCACATTAAATATCCTCCAGGCAAAAGTCTATACTTCAAAAGGTAAACAAGTAATCCTAAAAACCTAGAATACCTGCTGCAGCTCAAGCTCAAAACTTTCACAATTATAACACATTTAAAAAAAAATCCCGATACCTTTTACAGCATTTAAGCGTTTATCTTTCATCACGAAACAGTAAGCTGTTCTGGAAGTATAACAGAAACCCATTTTGAAAAGTCAACCAAACTCTCAACAATTCATGGTTTTATAATCATCATTTTATCTTGTTAATGTACGACTTTAATAAAAATAAATCTGAGTTTTTTACTAACAGATATATAGCTTTTAAAACTCTTGAAAAAAACATTTATAGTCAATTTGTCTTTTATTGAGTACATTTACCAGTTTTTTTACTTACATTCTGAAAAATAGTTTTTTCTTGCCACGTTATAATCTCAAAAGAATATTCAAGTGTTTTTATTATAAATATGATTTTTTTATTTAATTTGCCAATCTAATCGAATATCCACGTTTTTTTCTCGTAAGATTTAATAATTTTTTTACTGGAAATGTATAGACAAAATTGTTTAAATGTTTTTTATTTTTTATTTAATGCACAACTTTAATCTCAAAATAAAATGTTTTTGTTACAATTGTATACTCTTGATTCTTGCAACTTTATTTACAACACAGTACAGAAGACAATTCAGGATGCACAACATTTTGGATTAATTCAATCCCATCCCTCTACCCTACACCCTCCATTCGTATTTGGTCAGGAGCTCCTTTAAGTTAGATATCAGAGATTAGATCAGGTTTTGCATCGTTGATTCTCGCAGAGGACAGTTCAAGGTAAGAAATGTTAAAAAAAACTCTGAAGGCAGTGAGAACTTGAAATATCGTGAGGAGGTTTCCAACGTTGTGAGATTCATCATTTAGAACAGTGGTTCCCAACCTCGGGGGGGGGGGGCGCCAAAGATCGCAGGGGGGGCGCCAGGCCTCAGATGATTTGAGGCCAAATATCATATTTAGACTTTTTTTTTGTTGTATTCTTTTCTTTTTTTACATATAATTGTAAGGCAATACATGATTGTCACTAAAAGCCTTGTCTCTACATTACAATAAAATATAAAAAATAATTGACTAATTAATTCTAATAAAAATTCAAGTTAGTATTAAAGGCATAAAAAGACAGAAATGTATAATTCTTTCTATAGAAATGTTTCTTCTGCCCGTAAAGTGTCCAAACCGGGCTTGTCTGGATAAGCGCATGTTTAAAACATAGTCATTGTCCATGCCGGTTTCAGTTGGATTATTCGTCACAGTTGCTCCGATCAGATCGGTCTCCTCCATTTTGATTATTTACGACTTTTGAATCCACATAAACACATCGGCAAAATCCGGCTTACTTTGAGCATGTGTTTTAAACAGTTTCATCCCTTTGTGAATTGTTTCCACTTGCGCCGTCCTTTAATTTCTTCATTCAGCGGGAATCCAAATGAATTAATCCTGAGTCCAATAACCATCAAAGTCACTCCAATAGTGCTCCTTAATTACGCTTTCATCCTCCTTTAACAAAATACTTCACATTCATCCAGTTTGTGACAGTAGTTGTAGCATTTTGAGACTTTAAACTTTAATTACCGCTGTTGCGCCCCCCCCTTGTGTGTGTGTGTGTGTGGGGGGGCGCAACTTCCAACAGCAGTCATTTGGGGGGGGGGCTCTTGGGAAAAAAGGTTGGGAACCACTGATTTAGAACATGTACAGCAGGTTCCATTGGTAACCCTATTAAATCTGTAAGGGTTCTAATAACCTTCCCCCAAAAGTGTAATACTCCTGGACACTCCCATACAACATGTAAGAAAGAGCCAATGGTTCCCTGGTGACAAAATTAACTGTAAGGGTCGGGTACCAATCCAATTATTGGTGTTAGATATGCTCTACGACAACATTTTCAATGTATATACTGATGGTTTGGGTTTTTTGAAGGACCCGTCACATTAGCCCAAATTGCATCCCAATCCAATTCTTGTCCTAAAGTGGATATTTCTCTATCCCATGAATTTTACTGGCAAATGTATGACTTTATAATCTCAGAGAATTATCATGTTTTTTTCTTGTACATTTTTTCTTGAAACATCCAAAGTAAAAAAAAGTATTACTTTATAAATCCAGAGAATATTCACTTTAAAGTCCCCTGGTTCTTTCTTTTCAAATAAGACCTTCATATGTCCTAATATCGTGGCTTTGTTTTACCAATATCTCTCTCAGATAACTCAGACCCTATCCATGTATCAAAACCAAGTCCCTTACAAACTGTCAGGGTTTGAACTCTGAGTTTTTATCCCTCCTGTCTCTCAGGTCTGGACCCCTCTCAGCGGCAGGGGGTCGAGGGTCTGATCTCCGTCGCTCCGAGCCGCTTCGACCACACTGCCCTCTTCACCGTGTTACAGAAACACACTCTGCAGCACCGCATGAACGACTCCTTCTCCTGCCTGGTACACACACACACACACACACACACACACACACACACACACACACACACACACACTCTCTGGGGTTATCTCGATGTCTTTTTATCTTGAAGTCCATTCAGAGATCTGGAGGCAGGCTGTGATGACGTATCTGAAGGCGTCTGCTCTTAATTCTTCTGGACGACAGAATGAGAGAGGGTAAAATGACATTACATTCAAAATGTCACCAAGACATTAATTGGCAACAACATTTGACTTAAATGAGTTAGTAACAATGAATGCTTCATCCCCACTCTCTCTCTGCTCTTAATTCACATCATACAATCACTTCTCTGGTCGTGTTACTCAAAGGAAATGTCAGCTGCGTTACATGATATTATATATTTTACTGACAACTTTAATTAAACATTCAATCTTAAGAAGAGAGAGTAAAGAAACAGCGATGTGCAGCTGGCAGTACAAGAAAGGGAGGAGGAGGAGGAGGAGGAGGAGGAGGAGGAGGAGGAAGAGGAAGAGGAAGAGGAGGAGGAAGAGGAGGAGGGGGAGGAGGAGGGGGAGGGTGTAATCGAACAAATCAGTGACATTTATTGATCATGTTTACACACAATCATAGGATAAAAGGAAAATGATCAATTCATAACAAAATCAAGTCATACAGTTAAATACAAGTCTCATAAACAGTTTCATCAAATCTGAACAGAATGTCATTTATTTTACATTTGAAGCTCCTTTTGAGGTTTTTGAGTGATGCTGGTTATATTTTTAACATCAATCCTACATTTGAATAAAGTATCTCATCGGGACTAATGATATATTAAAAAGTTAATTATATAAAATAACTATTCTCTAATGACTATAACTCTTGAAAGTGAAGTGTCTTGAGAAATCTTAAGCATGTGTTCATTAGCAGCAAGGCAAGTTTATTTAGATAGCACCTTTCAACACGAGGCAATTCAAAGTGCTTTACAAACAACGAAAGACATTTAAAATCAGTCATTAAAAAGAAAACATAATCAAATTAACATTAAAAGAAAAAATACATGGATAAAAGTTACAGTGCAGTTTAAGATGTGAATAGTTCAATTAAGTCGACGAAAGGAGTCACGTTTCTTTCTTGTATTTTATTTTAAACTTTTTTTAGGATCTGACATTTTCTCTCAAATCAAAATAACTTTTTAGACCGTAATGACAGACAGGAAATAAACAGTTAACTTTTTTGAGTATCATCCACAGGAATCATAAAGGCCAATTATTGATGAGAGTTCAGGAAATAACTGATCAGAAATACACACATTACTTACAGGGTTCCCGCGGGGTCTTAAAAAGTCTTACATTTGATGATCAGAATTTAAGGCCTTAAAAGGTCTTAAATATGATGGGATGTGAAAGGCACTTCTGTGTTGCGATCGCGTCTAAATGTCTTTTGGGGGAAATGTCCGGGCTGCAAAGTAACCAGTACGGTAAGAGCCTTTCAGTTCCCCCCCAACAATCTGTATTGAAATAAATCAACATGGAACCAGTAATCACTAACTTTGCATCTAGGGTGACCAGGTGCCAGAAAGCCACAAGTGGGACAGAGAGTATGTTTGTGTGGGACAATGTGGGACATGTAAATGCAATGTCGATGCGTGAACTATCAGCGCATGATGCCATTTAAAACATATAATAATAAAGGGCGGTGCCGGCCGTCAGCGAACCGAGCCGGCCTTTCTCCGCCTTTCTCCACAGAAAAAGCGTTTTGGCCAATCAAAATGAAATATGCGGGACATCGTCTCAGTTTGCGGGACGCACCAAAAGTCGTGAAAAGGCTGTGCATCTGGTCACCCTATTTGCATCCCCCCGGACCCTTATCGGAGATCACCCAGCTTGTAACCTAGCAACCAAGCTTCAGCTAGCAGCAGTCAGAAACTCGGGTATCTTCGAATCTACTTACAAATAAATACGGGGAAGTGTAAGTTCAACCGTATTTGGTTGGAAAACATCGAATTTAGTGCTTGGTTGAAACCAGTGGAGGGGAACGTGTTTGAAGCCCGCTGCACCTTTGCAAATGTAGCTTTAGCTAGTGCAGCGTTAGCTAGTGCAGCAGCTCCCGCAACAACATCGGGGGACCTCCGGGCGACGTTTGGGTCTACGCCAACTTTAAAAGCGGAGGTGCTGTGGACGCTAAATACCGTAGATAAACACCAATCCTACAACACCAACGATGAAAAGTTGTAGCCAAGCTAAAAAAAGCTCTAGAAATAGTCCTAACGTCACACTTCCAGATTATCTTCTGAAACATTTTACACACACACACACACACCGACACAGAGACACACACACACACACACAGAGACACACACACGCTAACACAGTTCAGTGTACTGTTATGTTCAGTCATCGTTCTTATGTTGAACGTGAATACATTTACTTTGTAAGTAATTATGGGACGTATTTTTTCTTTCATAGCAATTTTCCTTCATACTTTCTTGCCGTGAAATAGGTCTTAAATTATATTCAAAGTGGTCTAAATTTGAGTTGGTGAAACCTTGCAGGAACCCTGTACTTAGAAGACATCTCTGTCTCTCCCCCCTCCCCCTCCCTCTCTCTCAGCCTGGGGGACTCTCATCCCCTGGTTGAGGGGATAAACGCTCTAATCAATACCTAACAAATAGGAACATGACCCTCATAGACAACTGCTGTGTGACTCAATGGAGCGAGGAGAGGAGGGGGGGGAGAAGCCGAAATAAGTGTGTATTGGGGGGGGGGGGGGGGGAGTTGGGTAGCGTGCAAATAGGCGAGAACCCCACGTCTATATGATCCACATTCTCTTTTGTTCATCATGCTGTCATACGTCTTCTGCTAAGGTCTTTTCACTCCAACATCGAAACAAGATCCACTTTTAGGTTTAAAAAAACGATAATAACAAATGCCTATATTTTTAACCTACTAACAGTTCAACAGAAAATACACAACAGAACAGCAGCAGGACCGAAGCTACTGAAAACATGTTTCCCAAAAGTCATTCAAATCATTGAAAGTTTGATGGACCAAAATCAAGTGCTTGGAAAAAGACAAACTAAAACTCCTCAATGCTACAACAAAAACTAAACTTGATCCCTTTCTCAAATGTTCCATGTTGTACGCTTGACTTTGAATGGGTGTATGAAAAGCTCTTGATGAATTTGATGTTTGGTCTGTGAACCCTTTAAAAAGTCTCTAAAGGCATCCAATGAAAAGAAGGCATTTTGTTTATTAAAATGTCTTGAATCCATCCTCAAAAAGTCTCTTCAAATGCCAAAAATGGGCAGTACTAAGGAAAATAATTCTGACCTTGCATTGTAAATTCTCAAAATAATTGGTCAAATCCAAAGCCTCTCGCAATTGTCCCGTGCAAATAGCGAAGCGTTAAGCGTACAATTGGTCCTAAATGTCATTATAAGTGCCATAATAAAAACGTGGCCTTAGCTGTATCACCTCTGCTGTTCTCGCACCTTACATATTATATATTAATCGTATGCATTGGTCATGTGAAACTTCCCAAAGTGATTCCTATCAGCCACACAGCATGTATCTGGCAGCGACTGTGGCTGCGAGGGGGTGCGGTCGTCTTTCCACCAGAAGGTTGTGGGTTCGATCCCAGCCCGTGCAGTCAACATGTCGATGTATCTTTGGGAAAGATACTTAACCCTGAGTTGCTCCCGATGGCCAACGGTGTGTGAATGTTAATTCCTAGGGTAAGGTATCTGTATGAATGGGTGTGAATGCGTCTTAAAGACTGGATATAGCGCTATATAAGTACAGTCCATTTACCATTACCATCTCTGATCTGCAGTCCGCTCATCCCGACATGTGTTGCCTTGTGTTCCTGTCTTTTTAAAAGCAGCAGAACGAGTTCTTCAGAGGCCTCGTTTAGCTCCGTCTTTGGTCTCCTCCACCACCGAAAATAAAAAATCTGCCTCTTCAGCTGTTAAATTCTAATAGTTTACAGCGGGCTTATGGGAGCTTATTGATGGAAACACTGCTGAACCAGGCAATTCCCTGAATTCAATCTCGGAGCATAAAAAGATCTAATAATAAGATAAGATGTACTTTATTAATCCCAATTTGGGAAATGTTTTCGATGTAATGCTCCGCAGAGCTGCAGAGTTGGTGGTACTTCAACAGTACAGGAAACATTGTTGAATCAGATAAAGTCATTTCATCTATGGATCAACATCAGTTTACTTTCGCAGCAGTTGGTGGAGACCAAGGCAGAGCTTCATAAATGTGAATATTGGACTTTAATTCATCATAAAAACCAAAGTTGTAGGAACCCTGCTCACATGCTCTTGCTCGTGCTTTGAAAACACTTGTTCTGTTACGTGAGTCTTCCTTAAGTGATTCCTATTAGCCACTCAGCATGTGTCCGACAGTAAAACTCGTCCCGACATGTGTTGCGTTGTGTTCCCGTCTTTTTAAAAGCAGCAGAACAGGAGATGTTCCTCAGAGTGACATCTGTGCCTCTTTCATTTCTCTACCTGCTCACCAGGACTCTCTCCGGCTCTGCAATTAGACGGATCCTTTCACACCGCCCCTCCAGATCCTCTCCCCTCGGCCTTTTGTGAAAACTCGAGGGCTTTGTGTTCCAGCCTGAGCCCCTTTTCACCAAACACTCTGAGAAAAAGCCCGTTTCTCGGCGTGGGGGACATCTGTTGAGAAGTGGCTTGGATTCATGTCATACACAGGGTCATATTTTATTCACAAAGAGTTGAACCCAACAACAACAACAGTAATTAGGCAGAAATGTGGTTTTGTAGCTGGGGCCCTGAGTCCTGCTGACGGGATCAGAGCCGTTCCCACTGACGATTGAAGGGTTAAGTCCCACAATGCACCATTCAGGTCCAGCTTTCTGACACAACTCCATCCATGTAGGTGGTAACACTAGGGCGAGGACATTCTTGGAATAGCTCAATCCAAAAAACAAAAAAAAGTATTACTAAGAACTTTGGAGGAACTGTTTATGCGGATATTCAACATTTGAGGCCTTATGGGATGTTTCTCCCAAATTAAGCCCTTTGTTAAAACGATATTCTTAGTAGTTGTGAGCCATTTCAGGTACAGAAGAACCTGAAATGAATAGATTTTGTAGGCAATATTAACATGATATTACCTTGGTACCTCGTTAACATGTCAGCCGACAGCAGAGCATCATGAACATTCATCAGGATTGTTGTTGTGTTCACGTGATAAAGGTCAGTCCAATGTGCTCTTTAAACTCCGTGTTTGGTCTCCTCCACCTCCAGAGTTGCATATCTGTCTCTAGAGCTGCTAAATACTCAACTTTGTTCACCAGCTTGTCTCTAAACTCTGAATGCTGTTTGCTGCTGACAGTGGGTTCACAGGAGACTGAGCAGACAATAAATGTACCGTAAAACTATGAGCTAAAAGAAGCTAAAATGCTTAGTGGTAATTTGACAATAGTAAGAGATACTGTTACAGTATAATTATTCATTTATTCCATGGATCAACATCATTAATATATTTCTCAGGAGATGGCGGAGACCAAAGTATAGACATTACCGAATGTCCAACATGTCTGCCCCGTGGAGCTGAAACAGTTTAGCCAGTCAGGATTAGTGTTGCAAAGGGGCGGAAAAGTCCCGGTAGATTTCCATGGGAAGTTAAGCTGGGGAATTTTGGAAATATTCCATATTTGAAATTAATTAATTAATTAAAGTTTTCCGCACTCTCGCGGGAATATCTCCAGGAGCGAGCTTAAGTTTCTTTCAATTGCATGATATAGCCCAGCGCAACACCTTCGTCACACATGTTGCCACTTGTTTGTACCATTTTCAGGCGATTTGTAATCTATAGAAAAACTATGTGTTTTTGGATATTTGTGGAGCTAGGTGGTCCGCGAGTGTTTTTTTATTGGTGAAGTGGTCCTTGGTATGAAAAAGTTTGAGAAACACTGTACTAGATGAATACATTTGTATGTGATATTTGCAATTTAAACATTAACTAAATATGTTACCCCATAATATCATCCAAACTTACTTCACTTTGTGTAGTCCACAGGCTCAAATGTGTGGCTTCATTTGTCTTGTGCTTTGGGCTCAAAAGTGTGATCCAGTCCTCTAGAAATCATGTGTGCATGTGATGGAGGAATGCACTGTAGGGGGTGTGGTCTCAATAGCCTTGCAGTAAGCAGTATGCTATGCGCATGTGATGGAGGAATGGCATGGATATTCAAGTGTACTTGAATGGCATCTGTTTGTTTTAGTCAAGATTATGCTAAAATGTCTTTCCCCAACTATATTTAAGTTCCCTACGAAGAGCCAACCTTCAATTTAGAAAATTCCCAGTTTATTCCCATGGAAAGTTTCCATCTTTGAAAATTCCCAGAATTTTGCAACCCTAGGATTCATGTTAAGGCCGCTACACACCAACCTGAGACTAAAGAACGCGTACCGAAGGCGTCCCGACTTTTACGTCCGCTACGTCGCCTGAGTCGGCTACGCCGCCCGCCTACGAACACGCCGCAAAGACTACAGTTGACGAGTGGCAATAACTGTCCTTACCAGCAGGCAGCGGTAGTGTGTATTCGTCATTCAAAAGAGGCAACAACCGGAAGACAGACTGCGTGATACACCGAGAGAAGAAGAACAGACTGCGTGACAACAAATAGCGTCTGGGTTCCATTTTCTCTCTCTCTCGTCGATCGAAAACATGTAAACATAAAAAAGAAACTCTTGCGTCCGGGTGAGATGAAAATGAAAAAGATTAGCCGTCTGTGTGTGCCTACTTAAGTGTTTGTTTTGGTCCCTCACTTCCGCTTCGCTTCTCATGCACTGACTCGCTAAGCTGAACAGCCAATCAGAGTGATTTCTTTTTGCCGACTGTCTCAACATGTTCAATCGGCCGCGGGAGGTGTGAAAATGTGCCGTAAAGAGACGACGGTGCGGGACACACCAATCTGAGTAGGGGGCCGCGAATGCCCGACTGCCTCTGACTCCCAAAATCGGGTTGGTGTGTAGCGGCCTTTAACGAAAGTGATGACTGCATCATAAATGCTGACTATAGAGGAATCTATCTGGAATTGGTGCTAAAGCAGCTTCACATTAAACAAATATTTTACCTCATAAATATTAGATTTTCCCTCAAATGTATAGTTTTCCTTGAAATTGAGGATGCTTTAAAAAATCTGCTGTATCAGCTTTTTCCATTTCCTTCAATGAGTCTCAGAATGGGGTTCATTACCAACGTGTGCTGTACAGTGGAGCTTAATGGTGCTTATAAACCCAGTAAGATGTGAAGAAGAGCCGATATGGAAATATTCTAAAAACTGTGATAAAATCAAGACTAACTAGAAATATACAACAAAGGAAATGATATACAGATATATGACGTATTTGCACAATAAATGAATAAAAAAGCAAATCAAATATGTCATCTGTCAGTGAAATATTTAGATCCATAAAAAATAATAATATGAGCTTTTCTCCAATATTTCGGCATATAGATGTTGACATATTATTTAAGTTTGGATCTCCACCAGAATTTAAAACAAAGTTCTGTAGGATCTTGCAGGAGTCTTGATGGTCAGCTGACAGGTTGGATCATCAGCAGCTTGTCTTCGTCCCAGGACGCCCCCCCCTAACCTCTGGCTAATAAAGCAGAAGGAAAAGGGTCATGGGATCGTAGAGGATGATCAGTCATCTGGACAACATGTTTACCTACACCAGCGTCACGTGACCCTAACCCACTTCAGACCGGCATCAGGTCTGAACTACTGGCACATCTTAAAGGTCACCTATTATGCAAAATCCACTGTGTCATGTGTCTTCTACATCAACATGTGATAAAGCAGCAGGTGTATTCCTTTAACACTTTCAGGCTTATTTCAGTTGTTGAGGACCAACTTTGGGACCATATTTTCTGTCACAGTGTTGGATACTTAACTCTTTAGTTTCCTGTTGGTCTTCAATGCTAAACTCGTGAAACATCTTGAGAGACCTTTGTCCTCCCCTTTACTTTTAATGGACCAGGACACACATACTGTTTAAATAAATAATCAGCTCTATGCAGTGGAAAGATTCAGGCTTGTTGTCAGTTCTTGAGAACCAAGAATCAGCTTTGCGACCATATTCTCTGTCACAGTGATGAATACAATCACACTTGGACGTAACTCTGGAGTTTCCTGTCTACCTTTTCACTTCTAAAGGACAGCGACATCTGAATTATAACATATATAATATATATATGCTCCCTCCACTGGCTTCCGGTAACTGCTAGAATCCACTTCAAGATACTAGCGTACCATGCTGTGAATGGATCTGGCCCTTCCTACATCCAGGACATGGTTAAACCGTACACCCCAGCACGTGCACTCCGCTCTGCATCAGCCAAACGACTCGCTGCACCCTCGCTGCGAAGGGGACCCAAGTTCCCATCAGCAAAAACACGTGGGTTTGCTATCCTGGCTCCAAAATGGTGGAATGAGCTCCCCATTGACATCAGGACAGCAGATAGCTTACACACCTTCCGGCGCAGACTGAAAACTCATCTCTTTCGACTCCACTTCGAGCGATAGAATTACTAACAAAGCACTTATATACTAATAAAGGACTGGCTTATCTAAAGCAAGTTGAGTAGCACTTGAAATGTTTTTGCTCTATGAAACCTGATGTACTTATATGATTCTGTTTTCTTCAAGTTTCTATTTTGTTGGTCGAACGCACTTATTGTAAGTCGCTTTGGATAAAAGCGTCAGCTAAATGCAATGTAATGTAATGTAATATATTGCTGGTTGCAACGACTGCTAAAGCTAGCATCACTAATCTGCTGTTAGCTGTGTGATTTTTGCTCTATAAATACACTCAGCAATTCCATCATGATCAGGGTCTCTGTGTGATCACACCAGGGACCCCATCTAATAATACAGTTTCAGAAACAGACCCAAACGCAGGGTTTCCCACACATAGACTTTACTTGGGCGGGCACAACGCCATCTGCGATCGATTAACTAGTGGACAATGATCCCTCGCTCTACGCCTCCTGTGCCTGTTCGCTCTGCTATCGCGTGAAGTGTCTGCTAACAAGCGACCAACAGAAAGGGACACCTTACGAGAAACAGAGAAGATGACGTAAACATTGTTTCTTTCAGAGCAGTGTGTGTGCATCAAAACAGTGTGTTTTGTTCACATGTTGATGCACGTCACAAAGCCACCCCCCCCCCCCCCTTCGTGCCCGGCTACCACCAGAATTATATTTCAGATCTATGGGAAATACTGAAACGACTGATTTTACCCTAATCACAAACCCGTATAGGACTCTTGTTTCCTCGCTTAGCATTCTCAGATTTGTATTTCATAGAAATTAGCGCATTGTCCGACTATGCCGGTTAATTATCTGGTCAGATTGAGAATCAAGGATCAACTTTCAAACCAATTTTACTACCGCTGTGTTTAATTGATCAAACTTTCCTGCAAAATCAAACCAAAATACTGGCTTTAAAGTAGAGCTATACGTAGTTATTATTGGCATTAGTGATTTAACTTATTTTATTACATGGCTTAGTTGAATACTCGATTCTGATTGGTCTACTCAGAACACGTGACACGTTGTTAATCCAGTACAGACAGACCGCTGCCAAGGACTTATTGACCGTTGTTAAGGACGCTCACATCTGCAGAAAGAAGTCCGCTCGATTTAACTGTACACAGTTTGGCAGAAATCCTCCTTTTACACATCAAACGGCGACACATATTCAGTGTGCAGTTCCTTTGGCATCAGGGCAGGGATATCTAGATACTTTCCCAGGTTTGACATCATGAATTGTGCTACTTTTAAAGCAAGCAACGATGTTTTCAAATCTGTAATCAAAAAGCTCCTCAAAAAACGCTATCAAAGCAGTTCCTGCCGTTGCTACGTTAGTTCAAACGGTAACAACGGACTACTTTTCTTAGCGGATGCACGTCAATTTAAATCAATAATAGCCTACTACTTTTTAAATCAATAAAACATTTACTAAATCTATAAAAGCATTTCAATTAATATTTGGAGTCATGTCGTTACTTTGTTGAGAAAGTGGTTGTGTAATAATAATAATAATAAATTTAATTTCTATAGCACTTTTCTTGGACCCAAAGACGCTTTACATTTGGGAGGGAGGGTAGACAAACAAAACAAAAAGAAACAAAACAAAACAGAAAAGCAGTCAGGAGGAAGTTGGTTGAGGGGGGGGGGGGGGCTTATGGATACAGAGTTGAAGAGGTGGGTTTTGAGGCGGGACTGGAACAGGGTGAGGGACTCAGACTCACGGAGGTCTTGGGGGAGGGAGTTCCAGAGCTTCGGGGCTGCCACAGAGAAGGCTCTGTCCCCGAAGCTCCGGAGTTTGGCCTTGGGGATGGAAAGCAAACCGGCTGAGGTGGATCTGAGGGACCGGGGTGGTTGGTAGAGGATGAGGAGGTCAGTGAGGTAGGGGGGGGGGGGGCAGATTGTGGAGGGCTTTGAAAGTGAGGACCAGGAGATTGTAATGGATGATAAGCGGGACAATGTGCAGCGACTTGGTCATCATGGGGAAAAGAACTTAAGTCAAAGGTGAACCCCCTTAACAACAGAATACCATATACTTTTTTAATGTTTTAAAGGGTGTACGACGTGAGCAATCGTGGGTATCAAGACTATTACAAAGTATTGTATATGCAGGAGCACTTTTATAATCCTATTGTCTATTAAACACAAGGCTATTCTCACATAGTAGAAGCTTAAAAACAGGAAATAACAACTAGATAATGAATATGTTAAAGAAACATATCAAGCAGCACCAGAATGAGCACCAACAACTCTTCCTTTTTGGTATCATTAGGAAGAGCCACCTGCCAGATCTAATGCTCTGAATCCGCTTCAGACCCAAACAGCGTCCCCTGACCTGCGGACAGGACGGCTTTTTTTTGATTGGTTTAATTTTAAATATAAAAGCACTGATATTTTTTAATTGAGTTTCCTCCAGAACATCTAGTCCTGCATGTAAGTCTGCGTGGCAAAGTGACAGATCAGAGTGTTGGGGGTCACCAGAATCTTTGGACCAAAAACGTATTTCTCGGGCCAGAAGTAGTCTGAGAGCCTTTTAGTCTCTCAGCTTCCTGTCGGCCGTCTGTAGTGAAGTGACGAGTGTGAATCTGAGACACACGCCGCCACGCTTCCTCTCGTCCCGGGGTCACGTTGCTCCTCGGGGGGTGGGGCGGCGAATCGGAGACGTGCAGCCGGGGCGGACGGCTCGTTAGCCGCTAATTGAGCGGTCAGCGCCAAGACTGGAGTTCGCCATCTGTTTGTCACGGAGGAACATCTTGTCGCTTCACGCGCGGCGACAGGCCCCCTCTCTGCCTGGGGTGTGATATTAATAGCTCGAGCTCACAGACGGAGAGAGAGAAAACGGAGAAAGAAACAAACTGAGGAGTGGCAGGAAGGGGAGGAGAAGGGGGAGACGCTAAAAGGCCTGCAGAGGAGAAATGTGCCAGGTCCAGTTCAGCCCAAGCAGCATGTCTGAGAGAGGCTAAATAACAGACAGGAAGTAATGATTCAAGTCCTTAAATGATCTGTGATGATGTGTAACTCATTGTGCTTTAAAGGTCCCCTACCATCATCCTGTTCTTCATCAATATATCACAGGTCTCAGATGTATACAGAGCCTGTCTCTGATTGGCTGAAACACCAAACAGATCATTGCAGCATTACCCATAATCCCCTCTGTTTCAGCCCTGTTTCCAAAGTGCTGATTCTCTGTCTGTTACTTTAGATGAAAATAAGGAGCCCCTCCCCACGCCCCTCTGAGAGACATTTGGTTACAAAGAACTCAATGGTGCTCTAGGAGGAGATTCGGGTGATAAGGGTGGGGTGGGGGGGTTACCTTGGTTGCTGATTGGCTAATGGTTACACAAGACAAAACATCGTTATGACATCATAAAGTGGCCAAAATATGATCAGCTCATTTTCAGACAGGTTTTTATAGAAATGGATCAAAAAGAGAGAGAATCTTTGTTCCTGAAACTTTCAGAGTCTCTTTCCACAGAGGGGACACATGTTGATGTAGAAGAGACATGAAGAAGAGGGGACACATGGTGATGTAGAAGAGACATGAAGAAGAGGGGACACATGTTGATGTAGAAGAGACATGAAGAAAAGGGGACACATGTTGATGTAGAAGAGACATGAAGAAGAGGGGACACATGTTGATGTAGAAGAGACATGGAGAAGAGGGAACACATGTTGATGTAGAAGAGACATGAAGAAGAGGGGACACATGGTGATGTAGAAGAGACATGAAGAAGAGGGGACACATGTTGATGTAGAAGAGACATGAAGAAGAGGGGACACATGTTGATGTAGAAGAGACATGAAGAAGAGGGGACACATGTTGATGTAGAAGAGACATGAAGAAAAGGGGACACATGTTGATGTAGAAGAGACATGAAGAAGAGGGGACACATGTTGATGTAGAAGAGACATGGAGAAGAGGGGACACATGTTGATGTAGAAGAGACATGAAGAAGAGGGGACACATGTTGATGTAGAAGAGACATGAAGAAGAGGGGACACATGTTGATGTAGAAGAGACATGAAGAAGAGGGGACACATGTTGATGTAGAAGAGACATGAAGAAGAGGGGACACATGTTGATGTAGAAGAGACATGAAGAAGAGGGGACACATGTTGATGTAGAAGAGACATGAAGAAGAGGGGACACATGGTGATGTAGAAGAGACATGAAGAAGAGGGGACACATGTTAATGTAGAAGAGACATGAAGAATGGCAAATTCAAGACCCTGGGTGGGGGGGGTCTGTATGTACATTCAAAACACTTAAGAAGCTCACTCTGTGTATAGAGCGGTTCATAGACCTCCAGATTGGAAATGGCAGCAGAAATATCCCCCCAACATGTGTCTTAGTCTCTCATTGTATTCTCACACTAATTGTACCGATCATCAGCTCAACGTTCATTACGTTCTTCTTCCACTTCGATCAAAACCTCCAGCTCTAAATATAACACACGTGTTTCTAGACATACCTCCATGTATAGTCAGGCTATTTCAATGTGTGAAGATTGCCCGTGCGTGAGAATGAAAAAGCGTCCAGGCAGGAGTCAGGATGCTGTTATTCTTATTTATCTGATACACTTTTAGCCATAACCTCCTCTAACAATGACTTGTGTGTGTGTGTGTGTGTGTGTGTGTGTGTGTGTGTGTGTGTGTGTGTGTGTGTGTGTGTGTGTGTGTGTGTGTGTGTGTGTGTGTGTGTGTGTGTGTGTGTGTGTGTGTGTGTGTGTGTGTGTGTGTGTGTGTGTGTGTGTGTGTGTGTGTGTGTGTGTGTGTGTGTGTGTGTGTGTGTGTGTGTGTGTGTGTGTGTGTGTGTGTGTGTTCCGTGAGGACTCTTAATTAGCGCTGTAAGTTTCACGCCTAATTGAGTGATTGCGTGCAGGATGAATGAACCCATGAGCGTCTCAGGATGTTCCACACCTTTCCTTTCCTTTCCTTTTTTAAACTGTAACAGAGAATGAATAGTTGAAGCGTTAACCTTTACACTTCTCCGCTTAGTTGTGGTAAAGTATAGAGGATTATTTTGTTTGAATTTGTGGCGACATGTTGGTCCGAGTGTGTTTATGCGTCCCATGGTAACAGGAAGCTGGGATGGATTGTGTAAACGTTTACAAGGTAGTAGGGGTTATCTGCAAAAAGCCTGAAAAGCTTTCACATGTACGAGCATTAGAGATCGAACAGCTCTTAAACGGGGATCTAATATTAAAGTACGAGCTCCAACTGACGTCCAAAGTGAAAGAAAAAGCCATGTTTTAAGAAAAGCCTCAAAAAGGCGTAGTTTGTTGTAGTTTGTTGTATACAGGTTTGGTGTTCCCTCCAGAGTCTCCCACACACCAAGTTCACACATCAAAATCAGATTTATTCTTAAATGAGACTGAACCAAATCTTTATTTGTATTCTACTCTGCTTCCGGACAGGACTTTATTCCACTGACATATCTGAGATCCATTTTGAGTGAGACTTTGAACCAGCCATGACCATCACCCCGAAACAAAAGTCCCTCAGCATTCAGCTATTCATGTCTTTCTATTTGCATCTGTGCTTCCCCTTCTGTGACTCTGACCCTCCAATCAGTCAGACATATCTCCGTTTTAGACATTGATGAACCCAGGACCCCTCCTCCCAAGGTCACTCTCCAAGTTGATCTCTCCTAGGGGGGCCGCAACATTTTAACTTTATAAACGGAGTGAGACCGCTCCCTATAGTCAGTGTACTAATACTGACCAAGACATTTCATTCATGGAGAATGGCAGCGTTCTCATTTCTCCCTGAACAGATTGTGTTTTGGAGTTTGAAGAGTCCAAAACACAATCTGTTCGGGTTTCTTTCTTTCTTTAATATACACTTTATGAAAGCACTACTGTTTTCAATCTGTTCTGATTCATGGTGAGCTGCAGAGATATCCACGCCTTCAATCTGCAGACTTACCAAGACCATAGAAAATGCAAAATGATGATTCCCTCCACTATCGTTAATCTTAACACTATTGCAATATCAGTAAAAAGAATCGCAGTTACATAGATTGAGAGATAGATCATTTATTTATCAGAAGTTAGGAAAGTATGTGTATTTAGTTGAGCAGCCCTAATGTAAAACGTACTATCTAAACAGGTACATGTAATGTCACTGCATGGGCATATGAATAAAGTATTTATCTAAAATGGAAGACTGGGGTACAAATAATGACTTGACTTGTTTAACCCTTTCCAGTCGGATGCATCTGCCCTAAGGAAAGTCATCAGTTTGTCACGTCCGACACTCACGACTTACACAGCAGCTCCATGTGTAACATCAACAGACAAACATCAACACACGATACATGAAAACAAACATGTAACACAACAGCAGGATCAGTGAGAGATGCTCAAAGAGCCTTCAGCATGCTTCTGATCTGGAGCTCTGTGTTCACTGAGAGGACTGACTGGAGCACAAAGGATGCTTCAGGCTGACTTTATTGAATCGAGGGACCCTGTATCTCCCATTAGCAGGGAGGACAAAAGTACACACATCCTTTACTCAAGTAGAAGTACAGATACTCGTGTTTAAAAATACTCTGGTAAAAGTAGAAGTACTGACTAAACTTCTTTACTCAAGTGAAAGTAAAGAGGCTTTGAAGTGTACTTCAGTAAAAAGTACCCATAACTAGCAGCTGTTTTAAAGAGTACCTGACCTCCCTTTATATTAATAGAACAATAATGTCATTGTTAGCTAATGAATGTTTCCATGCTGAACAACGGCAACATGACAACGTTTCCATTGGTCCCTCTTCTTTAGAGAAGACCAGGAAATGATGGATACACGGATCGTGTTCAAATCAATAGGCACGCAATGACTCTAAAGAATAATGATCACGCCACCAGACACACATTCAGACTAAAGGAACCAGCTGTTTGGAAAATGAGAGAAGTAGAAAGTACAGGTATTTGAGTTCAACATGTAAGAAGTAGAAAGTACAGGTATTTGTGTTCAACATGTAAGAAGTAGAAAGTACAGGTATTTGGGTTCAACATGTAAGAAGTAGAAAGTACAGGTATTTGGGTTCAACATGTAAGAAGTAGAAAGTACAGGTATTTGGGTTCAACATGTAAGAAGTAGAAAGTACAGGTATTTGGGTTCAACATGTAAGAAGTAGAAAGTACAGGTATTTGGGTTCAACATGTAAGAAGTAGAAAGTACAGGTATTTGGGTTCAACATGTAAGAAGTAGAAAGTACAGGTATTTGAGTTCAACATGTAAGAAGTAGAAAGTACAGGTATTTGAGTTCAACATGTAAGAAGTAGAAAGTACAGGTATTTGTGTTCAACATGAGAGAAGTAGAAAGTACAGGTATTTGGGAAAGTACAGGTATTTGAGTTCAACATGTAAGAAGTAGAAAGTACAGGTATTTGAGTTCAACATGTAAGAAGTAGAAAGTACAAGTATTTGTGTTCAACATGTAAGAAGTAGAAAGTACAGGTATTTGTGTTCAACATGTAAGAAGTAGAAAGTACAGGTATTTGTGTTCAATATGTAAGAAGCAGTGTTGGGCAAGTTACTTCCAAAATGTAATATATTACATATTACTTATTACTCTCTTTTGAAAGTAATAAGTTACATTACAATATTACTGTCTCTGAAATGTAATGAGTTACACTACTTTAGTTACTTTTTAGTTACTTTCACCAAAATAACCGCAAAAGAATGGCTAGTAGGGGTGTAACGGTATACGTACCTGTACTGAAATTATTCGGTACGGGCCCTTCGGTTCGGTACACGTGTGTACCGAAGTGTACCGAACGAATATAACGTTAAACGTAAAAAATTGAGAACGTGAACAACTTTTTGGAAGTAATCTTAGGTGCTGCGTCGCAGCGTTCAGAGTAATTTGCTCACATTGGGCTCACGTGTCATAGAGCGAGCAAGTCATTTCATTGGACGAGAGGCATACTATGAGAGCTGGTCACAGGGATGCGTTCAAATGTAGTCAGTAATTTGAGGAACTGTCGAAATGACGAACGCAGATAAAGTTGAGCTCGAAAATCCTCCAGCATCATTGAAGTCTCCGGTTTGCGAACATTTTGGTTTCGCAGTTACGTACAAGGATGACGGACAAAGACAGGTGGACCGAACCAAAGCTGTTTGTCGGCATTGTTCAACTAAAATTGGTTACGCGGCTGGCACTACATTAAACTTGCACACTCATTTGAAAAGGCATCACCCGAACGTGAATATCACCCGTACCAAAAGACTGAAGTGCAAACCCAACTCCCACTAGCATTTAAGCCTCCACCACTCGCAAAAAGTTCAGACCGAGCCAAAGCTATTACAAACGCCAAATATCCTTATGCTGCCATGTTAGCAAAGCGCTACCTGGCTGTATCTGCTACCTCTGTCCCTAGAGAGGGTGTTCTCCACAGCAGGAGACATTGTTAGTGCCAGCAGATCTGCCCTTTCAGCAAGCAATGTGGACAAGTTCATTTTTCTTTAAACAAACATGAAAATACAATGACAAGCAAGTCCTAATACAGGTATTTGGGTTCAACATGTAAGAAGTAGAAAGTACAGGTATTTGGGTTCAACATGTGAGAAGTAGAAAGTACAGGTATTTGAGTTCAACATGTAAGAAGTAGAAAGTACAGGTATTTGGGTTCAACATGTAAGAAGTAGAAAGTACAGGTATTTGTGTTCAACATGAGAGAAGTAGAAAGTACAGGTATTTGGGTTCAACATGTGAGAAGTAGAAAGTACAGGTATTTGAGTTCAACATGTAAGAAGTAGAAAGTACAGGTATTTGTGTTCAACATGTGAGAAGTAGAAAGTACAGGTATTTGAGTTCAACATGTAAGAAGTAGAAAGTACAGGTATTTGGGTTCAACATGTAAGAAGTAGAAAGTACAGGTATTTGGGTTCAACATGTAAGAAGTAGAAAGTACAGGTATTTGGGTTCAACATGTAAGAAGTAGAAAGTACAGGTATTTGTGTTCAACATGTAAGAAGTAGAAAGTACAGGTATTTGGGTTCAAAATGTAAGAAGTAGAAAGTACAGGTATTTGGGTTCAACATGTAAGAAGTAGAAAGTACAGGTATTTGGGTTCAACATGTAAGAAGTAGAAAGTACAGGTATTTGTGTTCAACATGTAAGAAGTAGAAAGTACAGGTATTTGGGTTCAACATGTGAGAAGTAGAAAGTACAGGTATTTTTGTTCAACATGTAAGAAGTAGAAAGTACAGGTATTTGAGTTCAACATGTAAGAAGTAGAAAGTACAGGTATTTGTGTTCAACATGTAAGAAGTAGAAAGTACAGGTATTTGGGTTCAACATGAGAGAAGTAGAAAGTACAGGTATTTGGGTTCAACATGAGAGAAGTAGAAAGTACAGGTATTTGGGTTCAACATGTAAGAAGTAGAAAGTACAGGTATTTGTGTTCAACATGAGAGAAGTAGAAAGTACAGGTATTTGGGTTCAAAATGTAAGAAGTAGAAAGTACAGGTATTTGGGTTCAACATGTAAGAAGTAGAAAGTACAGGTATTTGGGTTCAACATGTAAGAAGTAGAAAGTACAGGTATTTGTGTTCAACATGTAAGAAGTAGAAAGTACAGGTATTTGGGTTCAACATGTGAGAAGTAGAAAGTACAGGTATTTTTGTTCAACATGTAAGAAGTAGAAAGTACAGGTATTTGGGTTCAACATGTAAGAAGTAGAAAGTACAGGTATTTGGGTTCAACATGAGAGAAGTAGAAAGTACAGGTATTTGGGTTCAACATGTAAGAAGTAGAAAGTACAGGTATTTGGGTTCAACATGAGAGAAGTAGAAAGTACAGGTATTTGGGTTCAACATGAGAGAAGTAGAAAGTACAGGTATTTGGGTTCAACATGAGAGAAGTAGAAAGTACAGGTATTTTTGTTCAACATGTAAGAAGTAGAAAGTACAGGTATTTGAGTTCAACATGTAAGAAGTAGAAAGTACAGGTATTTGGGTTCAACATGTAAGAAGTAGAAAGTACAGGTATTTGGGTTCAACATGAGAGAAGGAGAAAGTACAGGTATTTGGGTTCAACATGAGAGAAGTAGAAAGTACAGGTATTTGAGTTCAACATGTAAGAAGTAGAAAGTACAGGTATTTGTGTTCAACATGAGAGAAGTAGAAAGTACAGGTATTTGGGTTCAACATGTAAGAAGTAGAAAGTACAGGTATTTGGGTTCAACATGTAAGAAGTAGAAAGTACAGGTATTTGTGTTCAACATGAGAGAAGTAGAAAGTACAGGTATTTGGGTTCAACATGTGAGAAGTAGAAAGTACAGGTATTTGGGTTCAAAATGTAAGAAGTAGAAAGTACAGGTATTTGGGTTCAACATGTAAGAAGTAGAAAGTACAGGTATTTGGGTTCAACATGTAAGAAGTAGAAAGTACAGGTATTTGGGTTCAACATGAGAGAAGTAGAAAGTACAGGTATTTGGGTTCAACATGTAAGAAGTAGAAAGTACAGGTATTTGGGTTCAACATGTAAGAAGTAGAAAGTACAGGTATTTGGGTTCAACATGAGAGAAGTAGAAAGTACAGGTATTTGGGTTCAACATGAGAGAAGTAGAAAGTACAGGTATTTGGGTTCAACATGAGAGAAGTAGAAAGTACAGGTATTTTTGTTCAACATGTAAGAAGTAGAAAGTACAGGTATTTGAGTTCAACATGTAAGAAGTAGAAAGTACAGGTATTTGAGTTCAACATGTAAGAAGTAGAAAGTACAGGTATTTGGGTTCAACATGTAAGAAGTAGAAAGTACAGGTATTTGGGTTCAACATGAGAGAAGGAGAAAGTACAGGTATTTGGGTTCAACATGAGAGAAGTAGAAAGTATAGGTATTTGAGTTCAACATGTAAGAAGTAGAAAGTACAGGTATTTGTGTTCAACATGTAAGAAGTAGAAAGTACAGGTATTTGGGTTCAACATGTGAGAAGTAGAAAGTACAGGTATTTGAGTTCAACATGTAAGAAGTAGAAAGTACAGGTATTTGGGTTCAAAATGTAAGAAGTAGAAAGTACAGGTATTTGGGTTCAACATGTAAGAAGTAGAAAGTACAGGTATTTGGGTTCAACATGTAAGAAGTAGAAAGTACAGGTATTTGTGTTCAACATGTAAGAAGTAGAAAGTACAGGTATTTGAGTTCAACATGTAAGAAGTAGAAAGTACAGGTATTTGAGTTCAACATGTAAGAAGTAGAAAGTACAGGTATTTGTGTTCAACATGAGAGAAGTAGAAAGTACAGGTATTTGTGTTCAACATGTAAGAAGTAGAAAGTACAGGTATTTGTGTTCAACATGAGAGAAGTAGAAAGTACAGGTATTTGAGTTCAACATGTAAGAAGTAGAAAGTACAGGTATTTGGGTTCAACATGTAAGAAGTAGAAAGTACAGGTATTTGTGTTCAACATGTAAGAAGTAGAAAGTACAGGTATTTGAGTTCAACATGTAAGAAGTAGAAAGTACAGGTATTTGTGTTCAACATGAGAGAAGTAGAAAGTACAGGTATTTGTGTTCAACATGTAAGAAGTAGAAAGTACAGGTATTTGAGTTCAACATGTGAGAAGTAGAAAGTACAGGTATTTGAGTTCAACATGTAAGAAGTAGAAAGTACAGGTATTTGGGTTCAACATGTAAGAAGTAGAAAGTACAGGTATTTGTGTTCAACATGTAAGAAGTAGAAAGTACAGGTATTTGGGTTCAACATGTAAGAAGTAGAAAGTACAGGTATTTGGGTTCAACATGTAAGAAGTAGAAAGTACAGGTATTTGTGTTCAACATGTAAGAAGTAGAAAGTACAGGTATTTGTGTTCAACATGTAAGAAGTAGAAAGTACAGGTATTTGGGTTCAACATGTAAGAAGTAGAAAGTACAGGTATTTGGGTTCAAAATGTAAGAAGTAGAAAGTACAGGTATTTGTGTTCAACATGTAAGAAGTAGAAAGTACAGGTATTTGGGTTCAAACTGTAAGAAGTAGAAAGTACAGGTATTTGGGTTCAAACTGTAAGAAGTAGAAAGTACAGGTATTTGTGTTCAACATGTAAGAAGTAGAAAGTACAGGTATTTGTGTTCAACATGTAAGAAGTAGAAAGTACAGGTATTTGTGTTCAACATGTAAGAAGTAGAAAGTACAGGTATTTGTGTTCAACATGTAAGAAGTAGAAAGTTCAGGTATTTGTGTTCAACATGTAAGAAGTAGAAAGTACAGGTATTTGTGTTCAACATGTAAGAAGTAGAAAGTACAGGTATTTGTGTTCAACATGTAAGAAGTAGAAAGTACAGGTATTTGTGTTCAACATGTAAGAAGTAGAAAGTACAGGTATTTGTGTTCAACATGTAAGAAGTAGAAAGTACAGGTATTTGAGTTCAACATGTGAGAAGTAGAAAGTAAAAAGGCGTCAGGAAAATAAGTAGTGGAGTAAAGTACTGATACCAGAAACATATACTTAAGTACAGTAACGAAGTATTTGTACTCCACTACTTCCCACCTCTGCTGATTAGATGGCAGCAGTTCAGACTCGCTGTTCAGAACCTGGTTTGGGTCCGAGATGATGTTGTTGGACAGCCTTCTGTTGTTGTTGACGCTCCTCTGTGCTTGTGTGTGTGTGTGTCTCCAGGGTTGGTTCAGCCCCGGGCAGGTGTTCGTTCTGGATGAGTACTGCGCCCGGTACGGGGTCCGGGGCTGCCACCGCCACCTGAGCTACCTGAAGGACCTGATGGAGTACTCTGAGAGCCAGGTGCTGGTGGACCCCACGCTGCTGCACTACAGCTACGCCTTCTGCGCCTCGCACGTCCACGGGAACAGGTACGGAGGCTAACACGGGTTAAAGGTCACCTATTGGGCAAAATCCACTTCTTCATGTCTCTTCTACATCAACATGTGTCCCCTCTTCTTCATGTCTCTTCTACATCAACATGTGTCCCCTCTTCTCCATGTCTCTTCTACATCAACATGTGTCCCCTCTTCTTCATGTCACTTCTACATCAACATGTGTCCCCTCTTCTTCATGTCTCTTCTACATCAACATGTGTCCCCTCTTCTTCATGTCTCTTCTACATCAACATGTGTCCCCTCTTCTTCATGTCTCTTCTACATCAACATGTGTCCCCTCTTCTTCATGTCTCTTCTACATCAACATGTGTCCCCTCTTCTTCATGTCTCTTCTACATCAACATGTGTCCCCTCTTCTTCATGTCTCTTCTACATCAACACGTGTCCCCTCTTCTTCATGTCTCTTCTTCATCAACATGTGTTCCCTCTTCTTCATGTCTCTTCTACATCAACACGTGTCCCCTCTTCTTCATGTCTGTTCTACATCAACATGTGTCCCCTCTTCTTCATGTCTCTTCTTCATCAACATGTGTCCCCTCTTCTTCATGTCTCTTCTACATCAACATGTGTCCCCTCTTCTTCATGTCTCTTCTTCATCAACATGTGTCCCCTCTTCTTCATGTCTCTTCTACATCAACATGTGTCCCCTCTTCTTCATGTCTCTTCTACATCACCATGTGTCCCCTCTTCTTCATGTCTCATCTCCATCAACATGTGTCCCCTCTTCTTCATGTCTCTTCTACATCAACATGTGTCCCCTCTTCTTCATGTCTCTTCTACATCAACATGTGTCCCCTCTTCTTCATGTCTCTTCTACATCAACATGTGTCCCCTCTTCTTCATGTCTCTTCTACATCACCATGTGTCCCCTCTTCTTCATGTCTCTTCTACATCAACATGTGTCCCCTCTTCTTCATGTCTCTTCTACATCAACATGTGTCCCCTCTTCTTCATGTCTCTTCTACATCAACATGTGTCCCCTCTTCTTCACGTCTCTTCTACATCAACAGGTGTCCCCTCTTCTTCATGTCTCTTCTACATCAACATGTGTCCCCTCTGTGGAAAGAGACTCTGAAAGTTTCAGGAACAAAGATTCTCTCTCTTTTTGATCCATTTCTATAAAAACCTGTCTGAAAATGAGCTGATCAGATTTTGGCCACTTTATGATGTCATAACGATGTTTTGTCTTGTGTAACCATTAGCCAATCAGCAACCAAGGTAACCCCCCCCCCCCCTTATCACCTGAATCTCCTCCTAGAGCACCATTGAGTTCTTTGTAACCAAATGTCTCTCAGAGGGGCGTGGGGAGGGGCTCCTTATTTTCATCTAAAGTAACAGACAGAGAATCAGCACTTTGGAAACAGGCTGAAACAGAGGGGATTATGGGTAATGCTGCAATGATCTGTTTGGTGTTTCAGCCAATCAGAGACAGGTTCTGGATATATCTGAGACCTATAACAAAGTAATGAAACACAGTATAATAGGGGACCTTTAAGTTGTGGGGAAGTGATGACTGTTAGGGTTGAGAGGGCGGGGGGGCTCATGTTGTCCAAGTGGGGGTGGGGGGGCTCAGCTCTGGTCATCTGGATGCCTCTTCTCGCTGTAATCTCCCGATATGAGCATCAGCGGCGTCTTTTAGCCACTTGTTGGCACCAGCGTCCTGCAGCAGTTCACTTCTCCCCCGCTGATAATTACTGATATCTGTGCTTTCTCTCTTTGTCCACTCATTTGCTCAATTAGAGAGTAATGATCAGCTTCTCCAGCGGAATCGGCAGATATAAATTAGGGTTGGGGGAGGAGGGGTATTTGCAATTGGCTTTTTGTCAGTTGGAGCTGTAATTTGAATAATTGATGGCCATTCAGGAGCCGCTGAGTGGGTGTGGATGGGAAAAAGGAGGGTTTTTGATGGCAGGCGTTTCTCCGAGGTGAAAAAAAACAAAACGTAATTACAGAACTCGAGTTTTCCCTGGAGGGCCGCTCGGAGAAACCCGACTCCGTCAGGACAAAGAGCGACGCCTCAGAAGGAGAGTCCTCCACCATACTTCAACTGAGTTTACTCAGACTGTGCTTTTCTGTAGGAAACTCTCTCAGAAACATCAATATGTTCATTGGAAGGTCCACGTGAGGTCATAGAAAAGAGAAAGGAGAGACTCGGAGCCCTCAGTGAACAAACATGTGTCCAGTTATTTGGTCATTTTTAATTAACAACCAGATTTATGAGTGGTGAAAGAACAGTAACATTTCTAAAGTCAATCGTAATAACCCAAATCAAAGTGTGACCAAGAAGCACAGGCGATTAAATCACATTGTTTAATCGAATCTAAGATACGAATGCTCCTAACGATTGTTTTCTATTAGTATTTACGAGATGAATTGATTAATCGCTCCTTAAAATGTCATCCAGTGTTTCCCTTACCATTGTCTTGGCGGGGCGCCGTTGGGGGGGGGTACCCGAGCAGCACCCTGCCAAGGCAGTACACCTAGGGGACACACTGTCATCCCAATGCAAGGGGATGCGTTTAAATGTCTTATTGTGTCACTTCAAACCCAAAAATCTTCACTATGATAGAAAATTCAGAAAACTATAAATCTCCATATTCAAAAGAGCATTTTCTTTGACCATCTGCTGTGTGTGTGTGTGTGTGTGTGTGTGTGTGTGTGTGTGTGTGTGTGTGTGTGTGTGTGTGTGTGTGTGTGTGTGTGTGTGTGTGTGTGTGTGTGTGTGTGTGTGTGTGTGTGTGTGTGTGTGTGTGTGTGTGTGTGTGTGTGTGTGTGTGTGTGTGTGTGTGTGTGTGTGTGTGTGTGTTCTGGTAATGGCAGCTGTAATGAGTTAGATTGTGTGAGAGTTTATTTGGACACTTGGAGTCCTGCTGGTTCTTCATCATCATCATCGCTCCGTGCTGCTGGAGGTGACGGAGTGATTAAAGCTCTGCAGGTGAAGCCGCGCTGACACTTGGTGTGTGTGTGTGTGTGTGTGTGTGTGTGTGTGTGTGTCTGATGAGACGTTTGAACTGGAGTCGGGGTTAAAGGAGCATTACCAGTGCTGGTTGAGGAGGGGGTTCGCTCGCCTCCTTCTCACCTGTCACGTCCCATCTTCTCCTCACCGAACATCCACAGCACACACACTCGGGAGGTGACAGGAGCTTTTACCTCCCCAACACACACACACACACACACACACACACACACACACACACACACACACACACACACACACACACACACAGGCCATGGAGGGAGGTGCCACACTGTTTGCATCTCACATATCCATCATGACAATCTCTTTATTTCACTGTGCAGTATTTAGCTGTACTTTCTTTTAGCTTGTTTCACTTTCATACATTTCACTTCCTCTGCGTTTCTTTCACATCAGTCTTTCTGCAGTCTCTTTTATTTCTACTCTGTTTCTTCTCATATATTCATGTTGCTTTGTTGGAGGAGCCTGGGACTTGATGACAATAATAAGCCTCTGAACGTTGAACATGGGATGGGTGTGTTTACAGAAAACAGAAACTAAATGTATCGCTCAACGATTTTACATCGAGAAAGAAATGTGTCTCATTTACCTCTTGCGAAAACGTGCAAGATATTTGGATGATGCTGTGTCGGGAAAGCCCATCAGAGTTAAGATTCTCCTTCAAAGCCACTGCTGGCTGTGACGTTCTTGAACCATAATGAGAACAAATGATGACAAACTGAAATGATGCCACAGACCTTTACAAGGTGAGAGAGAAAAATATCTATTTTTATATGTATTTGTATTTGTCTTTCACTAATTCACAAAAACATAGACTTACTGTCAGCGGGAATATCTGCAAGGTAGTTCAAAGGGTTTCTAAAATGATGAAGCAGAACAGTACGGTGGCCAACAGGTGCAAACGAGCCCAACTCTTCTACTAGGAGAAACACGCTGCAGCTTCAGAAACCATGCAGATACACAAACGCTCCGACACATGAAGAGACTTCTTCAGCAACATCTTTGAACAATGTGATTCCTTCTGATGATACTGCAGATCTAAGCTAGCTAGCTAATGTAGCTAACCTATTCTTTTAAGATATACTGACAAACACTTACAGTTATGAGACAGATTTGGTCCGCGAGACTGACAGTTAGCCGACTAACGCAGATCAACAAAGTTAATACATTTTATTGAGCATTTTTCAACTCGTGCCATAACTGCTAATATGTTTCCATGACAACGCTATGTTACACCAGAAGGCAAACTATGAACGTTACTTCCAGTTCATTTACCAAGTGAGGTTTCACTGTATTTACTGAGCTGTGTTGGGTTTCTTTAACTATTTTTCAACGTGTTTGACTGGTGATGAGTTCTCCTTCACATCTTCTCCAACGTTTTCCAAACTGAGTTCCAGAGACGACATTGAACCTGATTTTTCTGACACTCCGCCCGCCCTCAGCCTGATCTCCTCTCCAACACCTCTTAAGGTGAAGTGGCGTCCGGAGCCTCGGCGCTCTCCTCTCACCACGACTCTGTCATCAGAGAGCGCCGCGGGGGGGGTCTGGAGCTCATCGTTTACACTGGAGCCACATCGAGTGTAAACACACATCCTGAGTCCCCCCCCCCCCCCCCTCGCTGCTCCGCGCTCGCTTCATTTAGCAGCAACAATGTGTCTGAACCCCGACAAGCTGTCGCATCGCCCACTCCTCCGCGTGCGCCCGAGCGCGAACACACATCTGACTGCTCCACCAAACCAAACTCCGCTTTGCGTCTGGACTCCTGCCAGATCGCTCCTCGTACGATTTGATTTGTGAGCGTGATTCGATTCAGGGGAAGTGGAGGGTGTGAGGGAGGAAGATCAGAATCAGGATTAAAGTGTTTACACATAAGGGATTTGATTTGGAGCATAATGGTGCGTATGTAAACACGGGAAGAATTATTATATCAACCTATTAACATTTAAAATAATCCTTTTGAAATACATTTCTAAATTGAATACATACAAATATACATTAAATTATATTAGGAATATACTGAAATACATACTCTGCATTACTTCCCATAGTGAGAGGAATTATCTGTAAAAAATAAATATATAGAATTAATTCAAATGTAGAAAAAAGTAAGTGCAAGAAGAATGAGAAAATAAGAGATTAAACAATAAAGAAATATGAAACAAGGAATGTACTTTGCTTCTTAATGGTGCAAACATAAGTTAAAGGTTTTCAGTTTTAAAAAGGGAGCAAATATAATACTATTATTAAAACTATTTAAAAAGAGAAAATGTTTACAAGAAATACAAATTTCCAAAGATGTAGGTCCAATAAGATTCATCCTCTGAAAAGTGAGATAACTGCTGTGTTTCAGAAAGTGGAAGAAACGTGTTGTTTTGAGACTTAAAAGATACATCCAATAAATAACATCTTCATGAGCTTTAAAGAAAGTTTTTAAAGTGACTCTATAGCTTTCAGAAACAAACGTTGTTGTTAATTATATTCAGTAATCCCTCTAACCCTGAACCCACACTGAGACACGAGAGCTGGTCAGTCCGTTTGGTTTCCTGCACGAGGAAATGAGAACAGATTGTTAGGAGACAAGGAAGGACTCTGATTACAGACAGCTGCCATTAATGAGGGCTTCCAGCCTCAGGCATCCATCTTTACATCCATC
>JAPTMU010000048.1:625882-643382 GCA_028583405.1 Pogonophryne albipinna
CCAACAGTAGTTAACTCTTTGAAACGCTTTGTTTGGTGGGTTGTGATGGAGCGTGGGCTCTTCTCTCTAAAGTGACTGCTCTCCTGTTCCTCTCAGGCCTGACGGGATGGGCACGGTGACGCTGGAGGAGAAGGATCAGTTCGAGGCCGTCAGGAGTCGCCTCGTGGCTCTGCTGGAGAACCAGATCACTCACTTCAGGTACCGTCACAATCACACAACTACACACATACTGAGCAGACTGAGTCACCTACAACCACAGGAAACGGTCTCTCTCTTCTCTCTAGTTGTATAACCATGGGTTTTATTATCAGGTTGGGAGATATCTTCCTCCAGCTAAATATAATAGTGGCGGTAGTGGCGAAGTCCATCGGGACTTGGCCTGGCAACTGGAAGGTGACTTTGGTACGCTCAAAAGAAATCACATACAACCCACCGCCACCCACAGGAAACTGTCTCTTTTCTCTATAGAGAAATATCCATGGGTTTTATTATCGTTATACACGTTGGGAGATATCGTCCTCCAGCTAAATGTAAGGGACATTTACTCTGTGCTGCTCAAAGAAATCCCATTCGACCTCCAAATCTTCGTCAGTAACACTCCACTTTGTGATTCATAACAACTCTCAAAAACAACAGAATTCAACAAACTGCCAAACTAACTAAAGGATTAAAGCCTGAGTAAAAAAGAAATAGAAATAAACCACTAGCTCAATAAAACCAAAGGATAACTCCCTTCCCTTTTTGTCAAGGCTTTCCTAATCTCTATTTGTAATCAAATGTTTCTCTTATGTCCTTTATATAATATGTTGCATTTCTGGAGGAGCACGGGACCTCAGATGTCCACTGCCATAACTACACTGTAGCTACTGTGTGTACGATCATAAAACCCTTGAAGATGAACCACTACAGCGGGAACAAAGACAACAGGTTCTTGTTTTCTGTTGGATTAACTGACCCTTTAATGCATTGATTAGGGCTGCTTTCCCTCATGAGGATAATGTGATGTTAATGGATAACACAACATGAGTCAGATAATATATTCCTAATGAAACAAAAGGGAGATAAAAGCTGAATAAAAACATGGGAGACCTCTGAAACACATTAGCTGAACGCCCTACTGTCATGTAGAGTGATTTTGAAGCAAACCACAACATGTCAAAACCACCAGCCTGCTCCTTTACCTCCACCATAAAGGATTCTGGGTATTTTTATCCCCTCAGCAGCACAACAGGTGCAGACCTCCCTGCATCTGCGTGTGAACACATTGTGAGCCGGTGTGAAAGCTGCAGACCTTGAGCAGCCCTCGTCTGAAAGGAGGCGGCCATTAACCGTCCTGAAGCCCGTCTTTACACTCCTTCACGCCTGAGAGGGGCCTCCATCTGCCCGAGAGTAGGGGAGGGGCGAGTCATTACCAACTCACCTCAACAAGAGGCTAATGCTGCTAAACAATGGCCGGGACAATGCTGGGATTATGCTAATGTCCCCCCTCCCAGACAAGAGCAAGACTTCCACAGTTTAGTTTAGATTAAAGCCACGGATTAATTGAAGGTTATACGTTTAAACTACAGATGCTCCTCCAAGCGGTGTTATTCTTTCTCAATCAGGAGGGAGATTATCTGCAGATTACCTCATCACACTTTGGTAATTATTCATTTTAACCAACCAACAGTCAAAGCTCACAGTTTAAGATGAACCTGGAGGAAGTTGTTTGTTTTGGAGCCTGAGACACCAGATAACCAACACAGGGCCGCACTGAGGTGGATGTGCTCCTTTAAAACCACAAGTGCGTTAAACTTGGTCTATATTCGCCGTAGTGTCCCTGTAGGGAGGGCACGTGAGCCAAGATGCATGTATTTTGCATCATTTTTGGGGGTTTTCCCTCCCTTTGTGTGCATGTAAATGGTCTGCAGAGGCTAAAATCCCTCGGCTTCGTGTGGACGAACCGTCTATACCAGGGGTGCCCACACCTTTTCAGCTTGGGAGCTACTTTTAAAATGACCAAGTCAAAGTGATCTACCTACAGGGCCGCCCCTGCCCAAAGTCATGTGGTGAGGCCCTCTGTGTCGCGAGCTGGGGGGGGGGGCCTCGCTGCGGCGGAGAAACTGTGGCGCGCTTACACTAATTGCGCCGCATTTGCCCTCCGCGAGGTGAGGTCCCACGCAGCCTGCGTCTGTCTGTCTACCTACATTAAGAATGCTAAGTATACCTTATGTTGGTGTACCTTGCATAACTGCATGACCCCGTATGGCACAATGCAACTCAGTACATTTTTGGTCATTACGTCAATGTTATACCCTAACTAGGTAATCAGCTCATGCGTGGTGAACTGCGTGTTAGACAAGATGAGATCTCAGACTGGCTTAACTTTACGTCAATCAAGTGGCAAATGCCATAGTAAGGATGGATGATAGGCTAACTTTTTTAATTTAATTTTTTTTCAATGCCATGCGATCTACCAACTCGCGATCGACATATTGGGCGCCCCTGGTCTATACGATAGAGAACGTTAGGGGATTCAACTGATATCGTCTCTGTGTGGGCGGGGCCTAAGAAGCGGGACATCTTCAAGCAATCACAGCAGAGCCGGCCAGTTAACCAATCAGACATCAATGTAACAGTAATCTGAAGTAACATATGCATGTTTAATGTAAATACAGTTACATTTTATTTTATCCTAATTATCCCCTTAAATGTAATCTGTTACAACCTAAGCTTTTTATTAATTATACTATGGAGGTTAAACTCTTCTCAATATGCTCCAAACTTTTGCCCTCCGTATGTGTCGCCTATAGGTGCTGAAAGAGAGAGTGGACAATGACTCTGAAGTACACTCCTTTATCTCTCTGTTCACACACACACACACACACACACACACACACACACACACACACACACACACACACACACACACACACCTCTCAATTCACTTCAATCCAAACATGTTTTACTGATATTCATTTGAGCGATACATGACTTACAAACATAACGGCGTCCTTTCAATGACGCCAAACCATCTGTAGTCATGTCTATATATCTATTATTAACTGAATGCAATTGCCAGGCCCATTTTCACTTATAAAAGGGTTAGATTCTGTGTGTGCAGCACTCAATAAGAGGAAGGTCAAGAGCAAACAATACAGAAATACAATCAAGTTTGAACAAGGTGCCGTGTTGAATGTATACTACAGGAAACAGCAGCAAGTGCAGAAGTATTCATACGGTGAAAAGTTCACAGCAAAGAGAATACGTGCACTACACATGGAAACTGATGACAGTATATAATAGAATAATAACCTTTGACCCATCAGCCTTTAGTGGAAACTCTTTATTCTTAAATGCAGAACTCTTACAGACGATTTCATGACTTTCTGAACGTTTGTATAACTGTTAAAGGTTCGATGTTTGGAGAGTCTCTGGGTAACGAAAAGGTCACGGTCTGTGTTAAATACAACCTGTATGAATCTGAGAAGTATTTAAATTAAAAACCATGAACTGTCTTTACCTACTGATTATTATCCAGGCAGGGAATCAAGTTTCAGGCTAAACTAAATAGTATAATTTAAATTTCAAAGACAGTTATTTGACCCTGGTGTGTGTCAGTGTGAAAGTCTTATTAATAATTTAATGTCTGGGTAAAAAACACCTCAGTTACTTTAACAATGTGCAGCAAATACATGACAAACTGTGGCGTCAAAATAATTACTGACTACATCGTTTTTTCTGTATAATCTGATTTAATGTCACCTGAAATATTTCAATAATTACGTTTATAATATATCATTTTATATGACAGTATTTCTTCTGCTTTTTCTGCTTAATGTGATTTAAAAACTCCTGAAATAGTTCCACTGAAGTCCCTCATGCATCCATATGTCATTCTTTAAAGGTCACCTATCATGCTATTTGTAGGCAAAGGATGGGTCTCATATATATACAAATATATAAAAAACATGTCTATGAAGTGTTTTGATCAAAATACTAAACAGATCCCCCATTCTAGCCATGCCTCATATCCCTCTATTTCACTTCCTGTTTCTAAAGGGCTGATTTGGGTATAAAGCTTTAAAACATAAAAAATAAGGGGGCGGAGCTCATGCGGGACCCGGCAGCTACTGTCTAAACTAAATACTGCCGTGATGAAACGCCATATCATGGATTATCAAGGATTCTCTCTGAAACAGTCTGGAGCTCAAAGGCTTTCTCTCTTGCCGGTTATACCACAAGGTGAGTTCCTTTTTACTTCCTGCTTCTTCACACACATGCTCTCCAGTACAGGTTAGCTCTGAGTGTTAGCGATGCTAATGTAAACACAGACCATATTACGTCCAAAACAGTCGGGCATTATTTCTGATAGCAACGTTTCTGATTGGGCCGTGGGTCCACATTTCATATTGGAAGCAAATCTGGATCAGCTCCGTTGTTCCCCCGTTTTTAGAGATTTGGGTACGGAGGAAAAGAGAGGGTTTTATTTGCTGACGCTGCGTGAGTTCCCCGACACACCGGGGACACATATTTATGTATAAAGGACATAAGAAAGTGCATTTTGCATGATAGGTCCCCTTTAACACTAGAACCGCCAGAGGTCGCTGTATACCTAAAACCGCCAACGGGTAAAATGTACCCGCTATTGATTTTCAAGGTACAATGTTATTTTATTTATCATACAGAACAGTGAGTTTTGATCGCACAGGGATGAAACTTAGACCAATAGAATCTGTGGACTCTCAGCTTTTCATATGATATAGTTTGTGCAGATAGCATGAAGTATAAAATATCGCTAAGAATGCTGATTTAAACGCTTGGTGTTAGACTTGTGTTTTGTTTAGGTACAAATCTCTCTCTCTATCCATCTATAACTATCTATAGATCTATCTGTAATGTTCTGTTCTATGGACATATAATTGTCTACATAAACAGACGACGCGGACTACTTCTCTCATTCAGAGTGTCCATTTTTATTCAACTGGCACGTAACCTGCACACATGCATTACGTCCTCAACGTGAGCTCAGTCATCCAAGATCTTGTATTCTCCAAGATGTTACACTATCTATAACTATCTATCTGTCTATCTCTCTATCTATCTATCTATCTATCAATATATCTATCTATCTATCTATCTCTCAATCTATAAGGAACCGCAGTAGACAAAAGGCGTTGCTATAGCAACACGTCATGTTTACGCTGCATTTTCTATGAGGTAAATATTACCCGCTGGCGGATATGGGTATAAATGGCATTTTTTTTGGCGCGTTTTTCAATCTGACTTCATATTGACAATTGTTAACAACAGAGAATGCTACATAACTCACTTTCAGGAAAAGTCACGGACTGGGAGACTTTAATATGTTGTTGAAAAAAAGTTACATACAATCAAAAAACAGCTGCGGGTAAAATTTACCCGTTGGCGGTTCTAGTGTTAAATAATATCAAATATTTGACACGATGTGGTCGATCCTCGAAACAAAATTACCTTTATAGAAAATAGTTATCTTAAAAAAAATGTACTTTTCAAATTCTTTCTTTTTTTTTGTTGCCATTATACCTTTTTTTCAGTTTTGATTTTAATTTGTTTAATTATTCTTAATATTCTGTAAATAATATCAATGTGCACACAGTGTTTTGAAAGCCTTTGAAACATTAATCAAGAACAATTCCACATGGCCCGCTTTATTTCTAATTAAATGAACACCGCCCCCCCCCCCCCCCCCCCCCTGGGACCTTTCCTGAAGTTGGAGCTGATTCTTCAAACTCCTTCGTTTTCTGTCCTTACATGTATTTATATTTCCTCCTGAGAGTGGAGCAGCAGAACATCTGTCTGTGTGTTTACGGTCTGACCTGCCTTTGTTTATTTAGCTGTGTTCACTTGTCAATTAGCGACGTGAAACTCCCCGATCCTCTTCGTCTTTGCCGAGGTGAGAACTCTTCTTCATCGGAGTAATTAGAAGAAAGCAGGCGGCCATCTGCTGACGTCTTCCTGCCGCCTCCATCTTCCTGTTCTGTTTGTCCTTCAGGTTATTTCTAAGTGTAACGACGCCCACGTTCTACATCTGATTTACAGGTACTGCTTCCCCTTCGGACGACCAGATGGGGCCCTGAAGGCAACGCTGTCCCTGCAGGAGCGGGTACATTTAAATACTTAAGCATCGTTAAATATGTCTGTACACTGACTTTAGATCTGTTAACATGTCTCCTTCCAAAGGGGGGTTCGTTTGGCATGAAACACAGAGTGAGTTAAAGGTCTCCTGTTATACTGTCTTTCATCAATATATCACAGCTCTCAGATATATACAAAGCCTGTCTCTGATTGGCTGAAACACCAAACAGATCATTGCAGCATTACCCATAATCCCCTCTGTTTCAGCCCTGTTTCCAAAGTGCTGATTCTCTGTCTGTTACTTTAGATGAAAATGAGGAGCCCCTCCCCACGCCCCTCTGAGAGACATTTGGTTACAAAGAACTCAATGGTGCTCTAGGAAGAGAGTCAGGTGATAAGGGGGGGGGGGGGTTACCTTGGTTGCTGATTGGCTAATGGTTACACAAGACAAAACACCGTTATGACATCATAAGGTGGCCAAAATCTGATCAGCTCATTTTCAGACATGGATCAAAAAGAGAGAGAATCTTTGTTCCTGAAACTTTCAGAGTCTCTTTCCACAGAGGGGACACATGTTGATGTAGAAGAGACATGAAGAAGAGGGGACACATGTTGATGTAGAAGAGACATGAAGAAGAGGGGACACATGTTGATGTAGAAGAGACATGAAGAAGAGGGGACACATGTTGATGTAGAAGAGACATGAAGAAGAGGGGACACATGTTGATGTAGAAGAGACATGAAGAAGAGGGGACACATGTTGATGTATAAGAGACATGAAGAAGAGGGGACACATGTTGATGTAGAAGAGACATGAAGAAGAGGGGACACATGTTGATGTAGAAGAGACATGAAGAAGAGGGGACACATGTTGATGTAGAAGAGACATGAAGAAGAGGGACACATGTTGATGTAGAAGAGACATGAAGAAGAGGGGACACATGTTGATGTATAAGAGACATGAAGAAGAGGGGACACATGTTGATGTAGAAGAGACATGAAGAAGAGGGGACACATGTTGATGTAGAAGAGGCATGGAGAAGAGGGGACACATGTTGATGTAGAAGAGACATGAAGAAGAGGGGACACATGTTGATGTAGAAGAGACATGAAGAAGAGGGGACACATGTTGATGTAGAAGAGACATGAAGAAGAAGGGACACATGTTGATGTAGAAGAGACATGAAGAAGAGGGGACACATGTTGATGTAGAAGAGACATGAGGAAGAGGGGACACATGTTGATGTAGAAGAGACATGGAGAAGAGGGGATGCATGTTGATGTAGAAGAGACATGAAGAAGAGGGGACACATGTTGATGTAGAAGAGACATGGAGAAGAGGGGACACATGTTGATGTAGAAGAGACATGAAGAAGAGGGGACACATGTTAATGTAGAAGAGACATGAAGAAGAGGGGACACATGTTGATGTAGAAGAGACATGAAGAAGAGGGGACACATGTTGATGTAGAAGAGACATGAAGAAGAGGGGACACATGTTGATGTAGAAGAGACATGAAGAAGAGGGGACACATGTTGATGTAGAAGAGACATGGAGAAGAGGGGACACATGTTGATGTAGAAGAGACATGAAGAAGAGGGGACACATGTTGATGTAGAAGAGACATGAGGAAGAGGGGACACATGTTGATGTAGAAGAGACATGAGGAAGAGGGGACACATGTTGATGTAGAAGAGACATGAAGAAGAGGGGACGCATGTTGATGTAGAAGAGACATGAAGAAGAGGGGACGCATGTTGATGTAGAAGAGACATGAAGAAGAGGGGACACATGTTGATGTAGAAGAGACATGAAGAAGAGGGGACACATGTTGATGTAGAAGAGACATGAAGAAGAGGGGACACATGTTGATGTAGAAGAGACATGGAGAAGAGGGGACACATGTTGATGTAGAGAGACATGGAGAAGAGGGGACACATGTATAAGAGACATGAAGAAGAGGGGACACATGTTGATGTAGAAGAGACATGAAGAAGAGGGGACGCATGTTGATGTAGAAGAGACATGGAGAAGAGGGGACACATGTTGATGTAGAAGAGACATGAAGAAGAGGGGACACATGTTGATGTAGAAGAGACATGAAGAAGAGGGGACACATGTTGATGTAGAGAGACATGGAGAAGAGGGGACACATGTTGATGTAGAGGAGACATGAAGAAGAGGGGACACATGTTGATGTAGAAGAGACATGAAGAAGAGGGGACACATGTTGATGTAGAGGAGACATGAAGAAGAGGGGACACATGTTGATGTAGAAGAGACATGGAGAAGAGGGGACACATGTTGATGTAGAGAGACATGGAGAAGAGGGGACACATGTTGATGTAGAAGGAGACATGAAGAAGAGGGGACACATGTTGATGTAGAAGAGACATGAAGAAGAGGGGACACATGTTGATGTAGAGGAGACATGAAGAAGAGGGGACACATGTTGATGTAGAAGAGACATGGAGAAGAGGGGACACATGTTGATGTAGAGGAGACATGAAGAAGAGGGGACACATGTTGATGTAGAGGAGACATGAAGAAGAGGGGACACATGTTGATGTAGAAGAGACATGGAGAAGAGGGGACACATGTTGATGTAGAGAGACATGGAGAAGAGGGGACACATGTTGATGTAGAAGAGACATGAAGAAGAGGGGACACATGTTGATGTAGAAGAGACATGAAGAAGAGGGGATACATGTTGATGTAGAAGAAACATGAAGAAGAGGGGACACATGTTGATGTAGAAGAGACATGAAGAAGAGGGGACACATGTTGATGTAGAAGAGACATGGAGAAGAGGGGACACATGTTGATGTAGAGGAGACATGAAGAAGAGGGGACACATGTTGATGTAGAGGAGACATGAAGAAGAGGGGACACATGTTGATGTAGAGGAGACATGAAGAAGAGGGGACACATGTTGATGTAGAAGAGACATGAAGAAGAGGGGATACATGTTGATGTAGAAGAAACATGAAGAAGAGGGGACACATGTTGATGTAGAAGAGACATGAAGAAGAGGGGACACATGTTGATGTAGAAGAGACATGGAGAAGAGGGGACACATGTTGATGTAGAGGAGACATGAAGAAGAGGGGACACATGTTGATGTAGAAGAGACATGAAGAAGAGGGGATACATGTTGATGTAGAAGAGACATGAAGAAGAGGGGACACATGTTGATGTAGAAGAGACATGAAGAAGAGGGGACACATGTTGATGTAGAAGAGACATGAAGAAGAGGGGACACATGTTGATGTAGAAGAGACATGAAGAAGAGGGGACACATGTTGATGAAGAAGAGACATGGAGAAGAGGGGACACATGTTGATGTAGAAGAGACATGAAGAAGAGGGGACACATGTTGATGTAGAAGAGACATGGAGAAGAGGGGACACGTGTTGATGTAGAAGAGACATGGAGAAGAGGGGACACATGTTGATGTAGAAGAGACATGAAGAAGAGGGGACACATATTGATGTAGAAGAGACATGAAGAAGAGGGGACACATGTTGATGTAGAAGAGACATGAAGAAGAGGGGACACATGTTGATGTAGAAGAGACATGAAGAAGAGGGGACACATGTTGATGTAGAAGAGACATGAAGAAGAGGGGACACATGTTGATGTAGAAGAGACATGAAGAAGAGGGGACACATGTTGATGAAGAAGAGACATGGAGAAGAGGGGACACATGTTGATGTAGAAGAGACATGAAGAAGAGGGGACACATGTTGATGTAGAAGAGACATGAAGAAGAGGGGACACATGTTGATGTAGAAGAGACATGAAGAAGAGGGGACACATGTTGATGTAGAAGAGACATGGAGAAGAGGGGACACATGTTGATGTAGAAGAGACATGAAGAAGAGGGGACACATGTTGATGTAGAGGAGACATGAAGAAGAGGGGACACATGTTGATGTAGAAGAGACATGAAGAAGAGGGGACACATGTTGATGTAGAAGAGACATGAAGAAGAGGGGACACATGTTGATGTAGAACAGACATGAAGAAGAGGGGACACATGTTGAGGGGACCTTGTGTTGAAAGGTGCAGTATCAATGAACCTGCCTTACATGGCAAAACCAAAAGGATCAAGGGTGCAGAAATGAAAGCCAGGACTGAAAACCTTCAGCGTCTGTTGGACCTGAGAGTTCTTTAGTTTCCTCTCCAAACTCCAAACCACTAAATGTGAGACCCTCTTTAACTGTGAAACGCAGCATTCATATATGTTATATAATAATGAACCACTGCCTATCTTCTTTATTTGAACTTCTTTAATTTTTATTTTATTGATTTGATTGCACATTTGAACTTAAAACAAAAATAATACTTGTGTTAATATACATTTTTATTTTCCTAAATTGAGCAACTGTCTCAAAGTTAGATTTAATAATATGTAATAGAGTATTGCTCTTTCACAATGAATTAAATACATAAATAAAGTATTCTAATCAAGTGTATTATCACCTCACCTATATGTATTGTACGTCTCCGTCTTACCGTCCTGCTGTATTTGCATTCTGTGTCTCTGCATATTCAAACGAGCCGTCTCCAATTAGTTACTGAGAAAGTAGGGCCGACCTTCTTGGCCATCAGCGAGTGATTTCCTTCTCAAAGAATGCCTGATATCAGCCAACAAATCAACTTGTTGTGTGTTCTGTATCACTGGCTGATTCCTCTTCTCTGATATGTGTCTGTTGTTGTTGTTTGTGTTGTTGTTGTTGTTGTCCAGGTGCTGATGAAGGACATCACCACTCCGGTCCCTGCGGAGGAGATGAAGAAGCTGGTGCAGAGGTGTCTGGAGAACGCAGCCCAGATCAACTACAGCCAGCTGATGGAGTACGCTCAGATCACAGGTCAGACCTTACACTATATCATAGCAACTTAACACACAAAGGAAGGACATTGGTGTTTGGTAGATTATTTCTTTCATTTGAGAGGAACATGCATTTGTGGGATGAGCAGCTGAGTATGAGCTGAGTATGCGTTTGGTGGATTGGATGATTGAAGTCCCTAACCCACCCCACAAATGCATGTTCCTCACAAATGTGGCACCATTTGAAAGGTAACTAAGCAGGCTTTCCAACGGTATAAGATGTATTGCCAAGAAGCATTGTTACAACAAAGAAATAATCTCCCAAACACAAATGTCCTTACTTTTTGTGTTAAAGGGGACCTATCATGCAAAATGCACTTTCTTATGTCCTTTATACATCAATATGTGTCCCCGGTGTGTCGGGGAACTCACGCAGCGTCAGGAAATAAAACCCTCTCTTTTCCTCCGTACCCAAATCTCTAAAAACGGGGAACAACGGAGCTGATCCAGATTTGCGTCCGATATGACGTAATATCTGAAATGTGGACCCACGGCCCAATCAGAAACGTTGCTATCAGAAACAATGCCCGACTGTTTTGGACGTAATATGGTCTGTGTTTACATTAGCATCGCTAACACTCAGAGCTAACCTGTACTGGAGAGCATGTGTGTGAGGAAGCAGGAAGTAGAAAGGAACTCACCTTGTGGTATAACCGGCAAGAGAGAAAGCCTTTGAGCTCCAGACTGTTTCAGAGAGAATCCTTGATAATCCATGATATGGCGTTTCATCACGGCAGCATTTAGTTTAGACAGTAGCTGCCGGGTCCCGCATGAGCTCAGACCCCTTTTTTATTTGTTATAATTTAATTTTTTTAAGCTTTATTCCCCAAATCAGCACTTTAGAAACAGGAAGTGAAATAGAGGGATATGCGGCATGGCTAGAATGGGGGATCTGTTTAGTATTTTGATCAAAACACTTCATAGACATGTTTTTTTAATATATTTGTATATATCTGAGACCTATGCTATTACCTAGAAATAGCATGATAGGTGACCTTTAAGTTTATATATATATGTAACCTTCACATGACTCCACATCACTCTGTGGTTCAGTAGCTACATACAAACCTATAATATCCCAGAAACCAACGTGATTTCATGGCAAGGCCTTTTACGCCACTTTTAAGAACACTTCCTGTTTGATGTCATGCATTTGAAGCTTCATGCGTGTCATTTAACGCCCTGTTTTTATTCCCAACTCGTCATTTACTGACACGGTTTTTAAACATGTGGTGAACTTTGTCTTAAATGGTTACAAGGTTTGGAAAAGATCACAATTTGGTTTAAAACAAAGTATACCCGTTACGTATTCAATGTAAATAAGTCAGCTGTTTGGATTTGGCAGTCTTCTGCGTTAGAGTTGTCGTCACCTGACTTCCAAAAGTACTGAGTGTTATATCTCTGCATCTTAAATTGAAATGCATTTACAAGTGTAAGGGATGGCACGCCTAAAACTCGCCGTGTTGTTCATGCACTTTGGTGATGTTAATAAGGTCGTTTTAAAACACCTCTTCATGTCGTGCTGTTAGTGATTCAAACCTGTCAGAGGGATCTTTGAAATCTAAAGGGTTCATCCTCTGAGGAGCAGGATATCTCAAGCATTCAGCGGTTAAAAGGGGTTCAATGGGGCGGCGAGAGTTCAAGGTTCAAGGCTTTTGTTGTCATGTGTGCTCAGTGCAGATATGACAATGAACATCTGAGGTCACAGGCTCCTCCCACAGAGCAACACAGAAATAGAATAGAAATAGTGCAGAAGAGTCTATAGACAAGTAATTGGGATATTGATAAGTTGCAAAAGATGAATGTTATGGATGTTGTTTCAAAGGTCAGGTGTTTAACGGTCTGATGACCTGTGGGATGAAACCGTCCCTGAGTCTGGTGGTTTTAGGAAGCTGAGGATTATGGGAGTTGTAGTTGTGTATTAACTGAGTGTGTGTTCCTCCCTGGTGCTCCCCTCTGTGTGTGGGACCCTCAGTGGACCCTCAGGCCGCTCCGGAGAAGCGTCTGGAGGACATGCTGCGCCTCGGAGAGCTCTGTGTGGAGGTCCTGACGCAGAACGAGGAGCACCACGCAGAGGTACCACGCTGTTCAGAACCACTGAGGAACCATCGGACAGGGCCTGGAGGACAACTGTAGTCTATTTCATATCACACCCTGCCCAAATAATCTAGTGTTGGGAGAAGTAATTAGATCCTTCACTTAAGTAAAAGTGCTGTAAAAATACTCAGTTAAAAAACCCTAATCACGTAAATGAGCTTAAAGTATTCAAAGCGATAGTGTTTGCAGACGATCCCTCACCAGCAACTAAAACTGAAATGTAACCGGAAGTTATGCAAAACAGCACAGGAATAATGTTGTTGTGATTTAGCACAATTTTTTTTGATTAGTTACTTTAGATAAAATATGCATAGTACTCAATAAAGAGGGGCAAACCTGAGTCTCCTGGATAAACCAAAGATACAAATACTCTGAGTTCAAAGAACCGTCTCAAGCATAATCGAGAACATGTACTAAAAGTATTTAAAGTGATAGTGTTTGCAGACGATCCCTCGCTGTTGATGAGCTGGAAAACATTTCTAAAAGTTAAATGATCCAATGTATGAATTAATTGACCAATACTTTATGTACTTACATTGTTTCCTTAAGTCTTCTTCTCCTTATGTTGAATATTCTTGATTTTAAAACCAGAAACTAAAACGAATAAAAGTAGAAAGTGGCATTAAAACAAAACCAAAATGATCAGATACACAATGAGATACAAAGCAAACATGTTTGTTCCCTGACTCCGTATACCACAGTATCTTTAGTGACTTTAAATACTATATGCGTGTATATACTTTAATACAAAAGGGCAATGCTGTCTTTGAGCCCCCCAGGTAAACCAATTGATTAAGATATAATACACTTGGGAAAGTTCATATTTGCTAAGTATCTCTATTTCCCTCTGAAATCTTCCTCTTCCTCTCCCTCTTCCTCTCTCTCTTCCTCTTCCTCTCTCTCTTCCTCTTCCTCTTCCCCCCCCCCCGCTGTGATTGACAGCCGCAGCGTCTCTTGATCATTTCATTACGTTTTTTGATCACTTTTCGCCTCACTGTCCATTTGTTTTCCTCCTCCCCCGCTCGCTAAGTGGCGGCTGACACAGGAAGTGGCGCTGCTGATTCCTGCTCCCTGAACACACCACGAACACACTACGAACACACCATGAACACACCACGAACACACCGCCCACGGCCCATATGCAAACGCCGCGGTGTTCAACTGATCAATCATAGGTGTTGAGACGGAGGCATCTGTTTCTCACATTAATAACACGCCGCTGCCATGGAGACCGCGCGTCTCTGCCCCGTGATGCTAACCACAAATTAGAGGCTTTTTACCACAAGCTGTCACAGATTAAATATAGATATGATTCATAATTGTTTACTCGGTGACTGTCACGTCCTCGCTCCACTCCGTGTTTGTTTTCTCTCAGTGTTTCCTCTCTCGAAGAAGAAGAAGAAGAAGAAGAAGAAGAAGAAGAAGAAGAAGAAGTGAGAGAAGAAGTGAGAGAAGAAGAAGAAGAAGAAGAAGAAGAAGAAGAAGAAGAAGAATTGAGAGAAGAAGTGAGAGAAGAAGAAGAAGAAGAAGAAGAAGAAGAAGAAGAAGAAGAAGAATAAGAAGAAGAAGAAGTGAGAGAAGAAGAAGAAGAAGAAGAAGAAGAAGAAGAAGAAGAACGATGTTTCTGAATGATGCATCGTGGAGCTGCAGAGAAGACCCTGACTTGATACAAAGTCAGTTTCTCACCGATAGTTGGAACAGCTGTTCCGTCGTTCTGACAGTCCCACATCATATCGTAATAGCAATATCAGTCTGTATAATCAAAATGAGTTTGTCCAAGTCGTGCTGCCCTACTCTGGAAGTTTGCACATTTCTTTGGACCTTGATTGGCTCAAAACTTGTGATGTCACAAACTCCCGCTGCTCCGTACTCAAAGTTAAAGTCATGAGGCGCGTTCACACCGCAGTACTTTTCCCACTTTAGTTCCGATACAGTTCCGAAATGTTGCGTTCACACCAAAAAGAGCCGGAACAAAAATGTGTTCATGAGAACCTTTTCACCCCCTGTTCAGTCCCTGCTAGAGAGCAGGGGCTTTCGTGGGAGAAAAAGGTTCCTATGTCTGATTGGCTGGGCGGATTGCAAACCACGCCCCGTAAAACTCCCAAAAAGTTTTGTGAAGCCGCCATTTTATTATCCTCGCATTAGCATGAGCATTAGCCCAGCACAGAAACGCAGAGAGACTAAGTCCCCAACTCCGGGGACTTCCGGCCGGGGACTTTGGGTGGCAGTATACGCCGTGAAGTGGTTTGCGACCTGCCAGTAAACCCAAAGCAGAAGAAGAAGAAGTGACGTCAGCGGCTGCATTTGCCTAATCCTCCCCCAGGGACTTATTCCGGTGTGAACACGATCTGTACTTAGTTCATGAGAACTAAAGAGTTCTCATGAACTAAGTTCTCATGAACCTTTGTGGGAAAAGTACTCCGAGTAGCGCTCCTCCTAAACAAACAATCTTGTAACAAACCCAATACGTCAGAAACTCAACATAATACAATCCCAAATGGTTTTATTGACATTAGACTTGTTGTTATTTCTCTGACTGTCCTTTCTGTCTCTCTCTGTACTCCGCCGTGGGAAGGGAAGAGAGGTGAGTGTTTCTGTGTCTCTTATATCCATCCTGTTCTGCATGCAGCATTGCCAAACGTGACCTGCTTCTAAGAGTCATCTCCTCGCTGTGTGTCCTGGGAAGTTATATTACTACTTCAGAAAATCAGTCACCATGTCAGTTGGTGTTTTCATAGTTTCTGTTGGACTTTAAGTTGCACATTTTAGATGATATTTTTCTCGTTTCCACCCACTCTCACTCATTTCTGATTGCACTTACACTTCATTGACCGGAAAGTGCTGCCGTATATCTCAGTTTGTAGAGCTTGGCCCCGATGCAGAGGAATCGGGTTCGAAACCTGCCCGGGACGATTTGCTGCATGTCTTCCCCCTTTCATATCTGTCACTCCAATAAACACTGTTTTTATTTTGTATTAAAACACCTGGAGCTGTAACTGGTGCATGGCAGGGTCAGTGGGGTTTGGAGATGAATGTAAACCCTTCAGTTCACGCAGGTACATTCAATAAGTTAATAATTTATGAATTTAAAACATTTTTAAAATATTAAAAGTAAATGAAAAATCAAGATTAGGATTAAAATTAGATTAAAATTAATAAATTCTTTAAACGTGGTGCCTGCTGATCGTTGTTTTGTACGCTTGGTCTTAATGGTTACCCTAGTCTACAGGGAAAGCACTTTGGAGTCCAACGGTTTCAGGAGAGTGCATGTACGTAGTTGCGTTGTGCCTCTTCACTTTTACACTCCAGGGGTCAGAGTTCATATGGTGAGGGATTCCATTGGCGGTATGCGCCGGCCTGGGCCTTTACCGTGGACTTCTGATAGAACTGCTCGGGTCTTGATAGATTGAGTGGGGAAGTTCATGAGATCTTTCTAGAAGGAAAACATATCGATTCTGGTGCGAAGAGACAAAAGATATTATTTCCCAAAATCCAGGAGACATAAATATAAGATGGTTTGGTTTTCGTTCATCTGTGAGGCGGTAAACCCTTGCTTGAAGATGAGATTTCAACAAAGAAGAAAGTGTTGAAACTAGTGCCGTCAAGTTAACGCGTTAATAGCAAAAAACAATTTTTAACGCCACTAATTATTTTAGCGTGCGACTAACGCATGTGTATTAGTCCTCGGCCCGCCCCGTAGTTTCAGAGCCCAAAGGCTTGATGTTGTTGTTGTTGTTGTTGTTGTTGTTAGTTGGATGGTGGGAGATTCTAGCAAGAGATGTGGATACAAGAAAAGGTGTTTTAAACAGCAAGCCAAGCACACAGCTGATGCTGCTGCCGCTACAGCGATAGCTAAATGGGTGCTACAGCTGCGTTAGATCATTCGATCTCATCCAACGTGTCGACTGCACGTCACAGCCCGTTATTTTGACCCACAGAGGGAACTTCAGTCTCATGCTTTGATTGTTATGAAGACAGAGGAGACAAGGCTTGTCTGTTTGAGCAACTGGCTGCAGAGAGAGAGAGAGAGAGAGAGAGAGAGAGAGAGAGAGAGAGAGAGAGAGAGAGAGAGAGAGAGAGAGAGAGAGAGAGAGAGAGAGAGAGAGAGAGAGAGAGAGAGAGAGAGAGAGAGAGAGAGAGAGAGAGAGAGAGAGAGAGAGAGAGAGAGAGAGAGAGAGAGAGAGAGAGAGAGAGAGAGAGAGAGAGAGAGAGAGAGAGAGAGAGAGAGAGAGAGAGAGAGAGAGACGTTGTTGATAAGAGTATTAAAAACTTGAAAAATATTCCTCTAATTTGCGATTAATCGCGATGAACGATGTGAATGGACTGACAGCCCTAGTTCAAACACACCATCATGTTTCAGTCGAGGAAAAGCTAAAGCAGCTTCGAGTCTGCAGAGAAAAACCCCAAAAGAT
>JAPTMU010000048.1:648382-820930 GCA_028583405.1 Pogonophryne albipinna
CTTTCAAGCCCCTGCAAACAACCAACCTTCAGCTATTTATTCATCTATGATCTGAGGTGCAAAGAAATGACACTAAGGGAAACTCATCAGTGCATCTGTAATGACTCTTTAAATGAGAAAAGATGTTAAATTGGGAAATTGCAGCATCTTCACAATTCATCGCACATGAGCTGAAAGTATAATCAAATATATAAACAGTAAATAAATACATATAACAGATAAAATACACAATAAGTTAGAATACATTGTAAAAGACCAACCTACGAATGAACAAAACATATAAATATACAAACAATATCCGAGCAATGATTGCAATGAGGAAATAATAATAAAACATTGATAATAATAATAATAATAAATCAATCCATAAAGAAAAATTGAAAATAATGAATGAATGAATTTAACAAAAATAAATAAATAATAATATAATCATAAAATAAATATATAGCAATAATATTAAAAAGTATTTACAACAATTAAAATAAGAAAGAGATTTCCTGCTTCCACGAGATACTTAAATAATTCCCATTTATTTGGTAGACGTAAGAACAGTTTACCGTTTTCTGGACACAACAAACAGCCTCTTATTGTGTGCTCTTCTGCGTCTCAAGGCTCCCACAGTGCAGGGAAACAAAACATTAACTTCTAGATTAAAGTGTGACAAACATCAGAATTGCACTTCTTCTGCGTTTCAGTTTCTTATTGTTCCTGATAAACCACGGCTCGTTGTTAGATTTCATTTGACTGCCGGAGACAAACCGCCTCATTGTTCCCCCCCCGCCCCTCGTTCGGCGCCCAGTCTTTGTCTCGGAGCCAGAAGAGATTTGGCGAGAAGCGAGGCGTTATTTAACATGGCTGATGCCAAAGTACCTCCAATACAGTAACAGACAGAACGAGAGACAGACAGCCCAAGGGCACTGCCGGGAACAAAAACTTCATTATGGGAAGAACACACTCTCTGTCTCTGGCTCTTATCTTTCCTTCCTAATTACCATCCTCTGTTAATGCCGTAATTATTCCAAGTGTCACAACATTAGTCAACTTAAATTGGAGCGTAATGAGGCAATAGACACGGAACAAGTGAAATCGTAGTTTTTACACAAAGGAGGTCTTCCCTTTTCTCGTAATTACGTCTAAAAGCGAGATCCCACACGCGGGGTACAAAAGTGAGACAAGTTTCGGAGGGAAATTAACTTTGATTTGAAAGTTCCCTGAACCTCGCCAGGATGAAATAATGAATAATCCTTAGACTTTCCTAAATGCATCTTTTTAACATTTAAAACAAGGAGTGACCGCCGCTCGGCTGATCTCAGGTGACTCCACTCTTTCTTCAACAAGTGTATTACGTCTCCGTTGTTCTGTCGATGGTTTAAATGCTCACTTGATTGTCAGCGTGTGAAGGCGAGGCTGCTTCGCTCTCTGGAGGTTGGAAAAGGCTAGTGTTAATCATGGCAGAGCAGAGCGAGAGGAATTAAAACTAATGAAGTCCTGAGAGACACGCCTGCTCACTGTGTCTTTGTCTCTCCTCGCTGTGGACTCTGAGCGTCTCGGGGGGTTTATCTGTCTGTCTTTCTTTAAACCTACGGGGGGGGGGGGGGGTATACAGTATCCTGAACACCTGTGCAGTCACCTTTAATCCTTGAAGTACAAATGATACCTTCTAGGGTTCTGATGTTCAGTTAGTTCCAGCTTCAATGTTACTTGAACACACTAATGTATTATTTTGAAGTCACACATATTGAAGTTCATTGATCTGGTTACATTTAAAACGGCACAAATCATGGACAGAGCCAGACATCATCTAAATTAAAAACATTGTTCATAGACAGAGGGTATAATGTGAGAGGAAATCTACATTTGAAACTCAAGGTCAGAACAACTCTGAGTTTAACAATCTGTGGGGTGACTTTATGGAACGGATTGGAGCAGGAGTTCAAACAAAGCACAAGCATTCAGTTTAAAAGGATGTACAGAAACACTTTTTTGGATAAATATGAGAATGAAGAAAGGTGATTGAAGATGAGAAATGATTGTGTGTATTAATGTAAATCTAAGTAGGAATAACTTGCATAATGATTTAAAGGACAATCACTGATCAAGTAAGGGGTGGGAATGAATAAGCATCTGCTTCCTTTCGGACACATATGATTTATTATTATTATTAATATGAAGAATTTTTTCTTTTTTTTTGTTGAATATACAAATATTACCATGAATGTGGATAAATACTATTATAACAATACGGTATTCTGTTTTTCACATTTGTTATTTGTTATTTTTTAATCTGTTCGAAATAAAGACTAAAAAAAAAAAATGAACAAAAAAAGGTTCCTAAAAACGCATCTTTTTAGAAAAGCCTTTGACTCGATTTTTAAAACCCCCACTTGTTGCCATGCCGGCGTAAACGTCGCTGCTTATTTGTTTTGGTTGTTTTGGTTCAACCATTTTACTCTGTAGCACTTTGAGTTGTGTTTACTCAAATGAAAAGTGCGCTTATAAATATATAGTGACGTTAGGGTAACGGCCCGTCTACACTACAGGCATCGAAAAATGCTTTCAACGCTTCGCCCATTCATTTGAAGATTTTTAATCTTCGCCGAACTGCATTGTGGGGAGCATGGCTTTGCAAGCATCACGAGCATCTATCGGCATCAAAAGTTGAACAATGTTCAACTTTTGAGGCTCGATGCTTGGCATCAGCCAATCAAATCCCGTTTATGCAATTCCCGCCAGTACAAGCGCTAGCCAATCAAACCGCGTGCAAGCTGGGAGAGCCAGACCGCAGTTCATTTCCTCATATTCCAAACGAGAAATTACGGTAGCAAATCAACCGGTTCTTTACGACCAGAACTATTTACCGGGATACAAACCGGAGGAACCAGGCATGGAGGGAGGTGGCAGAGACAGTGGGTGAAACTGGTAGGTTTTCGTCTGTTTGGGGATTTTATATCCAGTTTACTTCGTTTTAACATTGCTATTGCTTTGTATGTCGGGGGCGGGAGATTCATGTGATTGGTTGTTGGTCGCAAAAAATCGCCAAGCTTCAGACACGCCCAGCATCAAGATTTTTTGATGCCTGTAGTGGAGACGGGCCGTTAGGGTTTGGAAAGAGCTGTATGAGTTGTGTAAATGGTTAGGAAAGGAGCTTCAATGCTTCCTTTATTATCTCCTTTAGGATAGGAAACGTTCAACGCACCATTTATGTGACCCACCAGCTTCTCCCTGTCAGCTTCTGTGGGCTCTGCACCAACACACACACACACACACACACACACACACACACACACACATATACACACACACACACATACACACACACACACACATATACACACATATAAACACACACACACATACATACACACACACACACACACACACACACACACACACACACCAACATACACATACACACACACACATATACATACACACACATACACACACACACATATACACACATACACACATATAAACACACACATACATACACACACGCACACACCAACACACACATACACACACACACATACATACACACACACACACACATACACATATACACACATATAAACACACACACACATACATACACACACACACATACACACACACACACACACACACACACACACACACACACACATGCTTATGATTTTCTCCAAATTAAATGTTGTCATTTTTCTCTGGTGAGAAATCAGGAGTGAAAGTTCCAAACTAAATCCTTAAAAATATATTTGTACACACACACACACACACACACACATTCAGTAATTGCAGATTGAGTTTTGTTTACTCAAATGAAAAGTCAAATTGATTATTATTATTAAAGCAGTGAGGTTAGGGTTAGGGTTTGGAAAGAGCTGTATGAGTTGTGTAAATGGTAAGGAAAGGAGCTTCAATGCTTCCTTTAGTATCTCCTTTAGGATAGGAAACGTTCAACGCACCATTTATGTGACCCATCAATCGTTTGCTAGGAAAACAAGCGATCGTAATGACAGCTAAACGCAGATCATGCACGTTAAGGTGCTCATTCGCTTCATGAAACTGCAGTTATTCAACTCAAAAAGTCACTCGCTGATTTCTTTCACAGGAACATCTGAACGTTATCAATTGCACAATGTTTATCTTTGGTTGTATTCATCTTGTGTGAATCTGTACTCTCGCTCTTATTCTGTTGCTGAATTTCCCCACGGGCATTAATAAAGTTCCATCTTATCTTAAGGTAGTTTTGAAGGCGGACATTTTCGTTAGATCTTGATTAAGCAAACAGAATAAGAGATGGAAGCTTGCTTGTTTAAAGTATGCTAGTTGAGACTTTAGATTCAAGATGAAATCACTTTATTGTCACATGCACAATCGAAACAGTGAAGTTTAGGCACATCTTATGTTCCAGGCTCCTCAAACAATGCAACCTACAATATATGTATATACAAATAAATAAAATAGTGCAAGACAATGGTGCAAAAGAAGACAATGAGATATAATATGATGAGATATGTCCTTTTGATAGATATATACTTTATTTAGTTGAATGCTACAGTAGATTAGCTTAGCTTAGCACAAAGACTGGAAACGGGTAAACATGGACAGCAGTTTTAATAATTGTTAAAAAACTTGATTTGATTAGATTTATTTTGAATGTGTAAAACAATAATACAAAAATGTAACATGAGAATTATTATACAATACAAAATTAATCAGTGTCAAATTGATATACAAAAATATTACTGATTCTAAATTATGTATAAACAAATTATCTACTTAATTACACATCCCATTTTTTTTCTTTCCTTTCTTAAATAAATACATTTGTTATTGAAAACCAAAAACAACAAATAAATAAACCGATAAATAAACAAAAAAATACATAACAGAGGTAAATGATATTCAAGGAAATACCAAACTTCACCGTATTACTGTTGCCGACCAGAAGAATATAAAAGCGTTCTGGGGTTAGGGTTGAGGAAAAGGTCTAAAAAGTTGTACACTTGCTCACCTGGTCCTCTTCTCCTCAGCTCACCTGTGCAATGGCACGTTCCACAAACACCTGCAGGACCTGTTTGTGCCGCTGGTCGTTCGATACATCGACCTGATGGAGTCGTCCATCGCTCAGTCCATCCACCGCGGCTTCGAGCAGGAGACCTGGCAGTCCGTCAAGTAAGATCATTTTGGGTTTTTGCACTCACCTCAAGGCCGTTTGAAACTCTTAAAATTAGGGAGACAAGAAAAGATCCACACAAACCCAACCGTGGTTTCTGTCAGAGCTGTCAACACAAACACAAAGCAGATGCAGTCACTATTGTACCGTTGACTCTTTGTTGTGGATAAAAAGACTTTGAATGTAAGTGAAATTCACCAAACATGGACTGTTTTGCAAAGCATCGCTCAACCCATATTACTGTCCTGAAACGTCAAACATTCAAAGAAATCCATTGACTTTGAGTAGAGAGAAGACGAAGCGCTAAAATGCTGACTCATTTCCGCGTTTAAGGAGTGGTGCAAGAATGAGTCTTAAAACCCGGGAAATAATGAGCATTTACAACTTTCTAGTTCCCTCGTCTTGAAGTCAATGTTTTCTTGATCCTTTGTGTGGTTAGAAGCCTGAAATAAGGTCGGTGGTTCACACATTGAGTCGTAGAGACAGCTGTTCAGAATCAGAATACTTTTACTAGTCCCACGGAGGGGACATTTGCGTAGTTACAGCATATTAAATATGTGACATGCATTTAAAAAAAGTACTAAGTCATGATATAATAAAAAATAATAAGTTACATCATTTACAAAATACACATCCTGTAACAGTTCTAAGGATTTAGCAGCCAGGTATATATTACACAGTTATTAACGGCATTTATATATTGTGTTGTTAACAAATGTCTAAATGAGACACAAAATGTAATCACACCAACAGGTACGTAGCATAACGTTAGCTATTTACTTTTGGCGATTGCATTAACGCTTAAGAAATCACAAAATGGTGTTAATACGGGAAGATTATCCTGCTGAACAAAACGTGTGGAGTATCGCCAATCCCATTGCCCCTTGTCGAGGGAGCCCTCTGCCATGCTAACTTCCAGAACGGCCTACAAATACCTCAAGTGGCTGAAACAATGTGTGACTGTTCCTCCTTGTGTGTGCTGTAGGAAAGTATGAGCACTATTTCTGTCACTTTTTCTTCCCTTTCACTATCTCTTTAGTCTCCTTTTAACATTTTACTTTCCCGCCATCCACCGGCAGGTCGCTCACTAACAATCTAGCCAGCGTTGCTCTCCCCAAAGTCCCCAGCCTCCCTCTCTCGCTGCCTCAGATGCCGAGCTTCTCTGCCCCCGCCTGGATGGGACCGCTGTGTGAGAGCACGTATGTATGAGGGAGGGGGGGGGGGGGCAGAGAGGGCAAAAGTACACACATCCTGTACTCAAGTAGAAGTACAGATACTCTTGTTTAAAGACTAATCTAAAGATCTTCACAGGGTCCGAGAATCCATATGTGAATTCATAGACGTGCCAGTGTTTCCGTTAGCCCGTATTTACCAGACTCTTATCTGAAAGAAATCTGATAAAGTCCGACAAATGTATTCCTTTGTGTCCTTTTAGCTAGCTGCTGCTTCAACAATGACAATGTTTTCTTGTAATCATTCAAACTATCGGATTGATTCCCACTTAGACCAGATATCGATGATGCCAAGAGGACGCATCCTAGTTTTCCTCCTGAACCACCTGCAGGTTACAGCTTGTACTTATCTTATGTTCCACAGATTCCTCTAAAGAAATTCCTGTCACCATCCTGTGGATATTAGCAGTAGCATGTTTAGCTTCAGCATTAGGACTTATCTCAGTGGTTAAAACTAACTACTACAAAATAATGGGGTGTCTAATTCTACCAGTGATATCCGAAGCCTATGGATAAAGGCAAAATGCCAAATGAGTGGAAAGCTAACAAAATGTGCTAATGCTAAAGCTAAACATGCATCTGCCAATATGTACAGGATGCTAACAGGAGTTTTATTGAGGAATCTGTGTTAAAGTGAAACATAGGGTAGGTGAAACTGTACATTGCTTTTGGTTTAGGCGGACAATTACCAAATGTATTGGATTCCATCCTCTGGGCATCGATATCTCAAGAAAATCCATCCAATAGGAGAAAACGTTTTTATCGTTACAGCAGCTAGCATGGCTAAAAAAGTGTTATTGCTTTTGCTAATTAAAGATATAGAACTCCAGGGCCAAGTCAGCACCGTACAAAGTTCTGTAGTCAGACTTGAATCAGAATTAAGTTGGACAACTATTTGAAAAGGAGAACTGGATCAAGTTTAGACTTTAGGGAGTTAGTGTGAAGACCTGTAGTCCTGACTGTCCTCCGTCTGTCTCTGTTTCTGTTCGTCTATCTGCATGTTTGTCAAACACTCCACATCACTAAAAAGGAATGAATACACCAAGAAACTTCTGTAGTAAAACTCCTTTGAATCGTTCTGCCTTTCCCTCCCCCGCATGCTCAAGTTTTACAGTCGTACTACTTCAAAACTTCTACTTGTCATCCTGTTTGGTCCCAGTCTCTGAGAGACAAAGAGCACGCAGCGTTACTCGTATCTCTCTGAGCCAAGCTCGGCGCTGAGAAACGACAAATTGTTTCTGTGACACCGTGTCTCTGCTGTCAGCGGGGGGGGCGCCTGCATGCGATCGCTCCTCAGAGGCTCGTTGGTGGAGAGTGTGTGTTGTGACGAGTCCTTGTGCTGTGTGCATGTCACCATGTGAAGGATATCAGCGCGATAATAATTCAACACTTTCTTTTTCTAGCTTGCATGGGATGAATCTACCTGACATCTTGTAAGTCGAGACAAGTTCTGTGTGAAAAACCTTTCAGGAGTTCAATGTTTAAGAGAAGATTGGGAAATGTTTGTGTTGCAGCCGCATAAAAAACAAGGCATTGCACATACGGAGAAATTGTAGAAATAAACAATACTAGAATTAAAACAGAAAATATTCAAGTTGACAGTGAAGATAACAAATCTATAAACTCTGACGATAAAACACTATTGAAGAGCTTTAGACACAATATAAAGCAGGTTGTTATTTATATTAAGTGTGTTAAATTAAATATAAATGTGAAATGTACACTTCAACTTTTACATTTACAACATTTGTATACAACCTACCTATTTAAAAGATAGTTCATGAAGGTATACTTTCATTTGTCTGGTTAAAAACTGATGACAAAATCAATACAAACATTCAGTTTGAATCAAGCAGCATAACGCAGTGTAATTTTAAGTAAGTCTGTTTAGAGTTAAGAGTGTAAATGCCTCACTTCTACTGATTCAGCTGGACGTGACTCACGTTTTGTTCCAGTACTATTCACTGTTTAGTTTTCCTCTGAAGACGTTATCCGCAGAGTAGGAAGGACTCTTATCTGACAAACGTCACCTACTAAATCCTCGCATTTACAAACCAAATAGAGTTACGTATGCACGGACAATATTGAAAGTGGATTGGCTATTTTATAATTGCCAGATTGTGCAGGAAGTGCAGTCTTGCACACGTTACCATTTTCTTTGACAAATCATTGGTCTGCAGTTCTCAACAATATCTAAGAAACAAATGCTTTATTTATCAAATTCACAAAAGAAAACAAATTATGTTTTGTCCAAGGATTCAATCAATGCAACATACAATATAGTTAACATATGAGAAAGAGACTTAAAAAGAGTGCAGTAATAAATACTGTAGTAATATCTTTGCGTACAATTGGCTGAAATCATTTTGAACCAGGTATCGTCCACAAATGTTGCTAATGGTAAAACAAAAAGAGAGTGCAGTCGAGCATCGAGCAGTGGAAATGTGGAATAAATTATGAATGTTATGAACCCATCAATGTTAGTTTCTTAGCTTCAGCTGTGAGAGATCAGAGGTTGTAGAAACAGTTCTGCATGTTTCAATGTGTCTGTCAGTCTGCAGCAGAACTGGCCGCGTTGGTGGCGTTTCTTAAAAAGGCTCCTCTCCCACAACACAGACCACACTGTTCCTCTACCTCCTCGATGCACTGAAAAAAAAAATCTGGCACTTAATTAGCGAGCACAGACGGGCGAGTGGGATCGTCCCGTCCCCGGGGAGAGAGGAAGAAGAAGAGCGCCACTAATTAGACATGAGGGGGAGAGACACAGAGCTTTAATTGCACCTCAAACTCAGCCCAAAGCGTTTATTCCTGTGCGCCACTTGTTAAGGTAACAGTCTTTTAAAGGCGAAGTGAGAAAAGTGAGGGAGTGAGTGGTGCTTGGTTTAACCCCCCCACCCTCCTCCATCCTCTGTCACTGTAGCCGCTGTACACTTGGATGTCGTTGCCATGTGTTGCTTTGTAACCTGTGTTGAGAGGAGAAGGAGGGAGACGTCCATCTGTCTCTGAGAACACAGAACCTGTCGGTGACCTGAACTCTTCTTTGTTCCTCTCAGGATGACAGGAAAGATTGTTTCAGGCCACCGTGGTTGTGCAAAATACCAACGAAGATCCAATCATGACAGTGCATTCAAATGTTTATGCACATTAAATACAAATCCAAAGTAATTTGCTGTAGAGAAAAGCTGCGACAATCTCTGATCCACTCTCTGAGAACACAGCGCACTGCACCTGTTGGTGACCTCTTTGTTCCTCTCAGGATAACATAAGATAAGATAACATAAGATAAGATAAGATAAGGTAACATAAGATAAGATAAGGTAACATAAGGTAACATAAGATAACATAAGATAAGATAACATAAGATAAGATAAGATAACATAAGATAAGATAAGGTAACATAAGATAACATAAGATAAGATAACATAAGATAAGATAAGGTAACATAAGATAACATAAGATAAGGTAACATAAGATAAGGTAACATAAGATAAGATAACATAAGATAACATAAGATAAGATAAGATAAGGTAACATAAGATAACATAAGATAACATAAGATAACATAAGATAAGATAAGGTAACATAAGATAACATAAGATAACATAAGATAATAAGTACTTTATTGATCCCTATTTGGGAAATGTTTGCGTTGCAGCAGCATAAAAAGACATGGCATTGTACATAAGAGAAATTAAAAGACTAGAAATAAACAATCCAAAATGTAATCATCTCAAATAGAAATAAAATAGCATTAAAAAAGTAAAAAATATACATTTACAGTAACAACATATAAAGCAGGATATACATTAACAGGAAATATGTTTCAGGCCAACGTGGTTGTACCAAATATCAGCGAAGATACAATCATGCCAGTGCTTTTACATGTGTATGCACGTTAAATACAAATCAGAAAATCTTCCTTGAATGTTTTTTTTCTTCTTTGGAAAGTAACTTGCTGTAGAGAAAAGCTGTGACATTTGGTCTACAAATCGGTTAGTCGAGTGATAGGAAAACATTTCGGCAAGAGAGTTAACATTTTTCATTTTTAATCCAAAAGTCACCCTGTCAAATATTTCCTGATTTTCTCTGTTTTAGATCGTACAGAAGGGAATGTTTTGGGGTTTTGGACAAGTCATTTAAAGACATGCCTTGGACCATGAGGAACTAGGAAGGACATTTTTCACAATGTTCTGACTTTATGGACCAAACTGTTAATCCATAATGGAAATAATTGTTAATTGTTGCCATTTGTAGAGTAATAATCCATTACAGTTCACACATTGAATCCGGCAGTGGCTCAATCAGTAGGGGCTTGGACTGGGAGCTGTTGGGTCGCCGGTTCAAGTCCCCGACCAGACCTAAAATATGGAGTGTGGACTGCTACTTGGAGAGGTCTCAGTTCACCTCCTGCCCTGCCGTGGTGCCCTTGAGCAAGGCACCGGACAAGACTCCTTGTGCTAGACTCCTAGTATTAGACTCCTGGTACTAGACTCCTGGTACTAGACTCCTGGTGCTAGACTCCTAGTATTAGACTCCTGGTACTAGACTCCTGGTGCTAGACTCCTGGTACTAGACTCCTGGTGCTAGACTCCTGGTGCTAGACTCCTAGTATTAGACTCCTGGTACTAGACTCCTGGTACTAGACTCCTGGTGCTAGACTCCTGGTGCTAGACTCCTAGTATTAGACTCCTGGTACTAGACTCCTGGTACTAGACTCCTGGTGCTAGACTCCTAGTATTAGACTCCTGGTACTAGACTCCTGGTGCTAGACTCCTGGTGCTAGACTCCTAGTATTAGACTCCTGGTACTAGACTCCTGGTGCTAGACTCCTGGTGCTAGACTCCTGGTACTAGACTCCTGGTACTAGACTCCTGGTGCTAGACTCCTGGTACTAGACTCCTGGTACTAGACTCCTGGTACTAGGATGGGTTAAATGCAGAGAACACATGTCACTGTGTGTGCTGTGTGCTCTGCATGTGTGACCATTAAAGAGGGTTTCATCCCTCCCAATTCTATTCTATTCTTACAGTAAAAGTGGCATAGCAGGAATGCAGGAATGCAATCATACAGTAATAAGCACATATACAAGAAAAGCACACATCAGTTATTCTAAGTAGATATGTAAACATCCATGGTTACAAGTGATGATCAGCAACTTCAGAACTTAGAAGTTTGTGTTTTATTTATGTTAATACCCCCCCCACACAGTAACGGCTCGGCCACCGCGGAGGATTTGTTCTGGAAGCTGGACGCTCTGCAGTCGTTCGTGCTCGACCTCCATTGGCCGGAGCCGGAGTTCGCCAAACATCTGGAGCAGAGGCTGAAGCTGATGGCCAGCGACATGATGGAGGCCTGCGTCAAGAGGTCAGACTGAGGGCTCTTTTACCTCACCTCTACCAACGCTGACCCTAACCCTAAAGATAGTACACAACCTTTTACATACACATACATGTCCCTTTAGTCATTAGCGTCTAAGTTTATGACCTCAACAAGCTCAGGTGCAAATCTAGGAAAGTAGTTGCTAACCTTTATTGATTGTGTTCCTTTCTGTTGTCTTCCTATTAAGTGTTAATGATGATGGAAAGCACTTTGAATGTGCTATATAAATAAACGTACCTTACCGAAAGAAACTCATCAATCTCTGAACAATAACCTGCCTTTGTGATGCTTGTTTATGAGTTCTTTAATCAATTCCAAACACTGCAATAATTGTTTGAATGCAGAATTTGTAGTAACCAAAAAGACTCTCACAAAATGGGTGAGAGTTTAATGAAAATAATAAAACACACAATATTTAATCTCTTAAAAAACAAAAGGTGAGTTTTAATTTGAGATTTGAATATAGACAGTCATGTTTTGGGAGGGACAACACAGTTACCAGGAAATATATCAAGTCGTAGCCATTTATGATCAACAACAACAACAAACCCTTCTTGCTGTTTTTTCCCACAGAACAAAATCTGCGTTTGATGCCAAAATGCAGAAGGCGTGTAAGTCGACGGACTTCAGGGTGCCGCTGTCCGTCTGCACGATGTTCAACGTGCTGATGGACGCCAAGAAGCAGTGCTCCAAACTCTGCGTGCTGGACACTGGCCAGGAGGTGAGAGGAGGGCACATGGAGGAGAAGAGTACGCTTCAGGGTGTGATTACTTTATGTTGCAGTTTGGCTTCTAGCTAAAGCTTTTAGAGAAGAAAAGACATCTCCATCTGGGAACTTCAAAATCATGTCCTATTGATCTGTCCCTGCAGGATCTGCTTCTTGTTGGTGGGACAAACGAGTGTTCGCTGAATATCAGAATACATCCCTTAAAGGTCTCCTTTTATGCAACATCCTCTTCTCCATGTCTCTTCTACATCAACATGTGTCCCCTCTTCTTCATGTCTCTCCTACATCAACATGTGTCCTCTCTTCTTCATGTCTCTTCTACATCAACATGTGTCCCCTCTTCTTCATGTCTCTTCTACATCAACATGTGTCCCCTCTTCTTCATGTCTCTTCTACATCAACATGTCCCCTCTTCTTCATGTCTCTTCTACATCAACATGTGTCCCCTCTTCTTCATGTCTCTCCTACATCAACATGTGTCCTCTCTTCTTCATGTCTCTTCTACATCACCTGAATCTCCTCCTAGAGCTCCATTGTGTTCTTTGTAACCAAATCTCTCTCAGAGGGGCGTGGGGAGGGGCTCCTTATTTTCATCTAGGGATACTCCGATCGATCGGTAGAGAGTGAGTATCGGCCGATCTCGATCCCGATACTCACTCTCTACCGAGAGATCGGTGCTCTCTAAACATGCCGATAGCGAGAGCCGATCGCATGACGTAAAATACATGACACTTTTCTCTGTGCGGCGAAACAAGCTCGCCAAAATGGCTTCACCGGTCTGGCAGTATTTTAAGGTGTCCGAAAAAGACAGTAAAATAGCGGTATGCAACGTGTGTGAAGCAGAAATCCTGCAGCTCCGCCCGCCGGACCGGTGAGCGGAGCGAAACACAAGAGTTAGACCTCACACACTTAGCTATTTTATCTACATCTGGAACTAGCTACACTAGTCATTATAAATATATTTATTCTTCACTGTCGGGTCACTCATTACTGGATCAGTGAGCTGCATGAGATACTGACAGGCTGTCAGGAGAGGGGGAGAGAGAGAGAGAGAGAGAGAGAGAGAGAGAGAGAGAGGGGAGAGAGAGAGAGAGGGGGAGAGAGAGAGGGAGAGAGAGAGAGAGGGAGAGAGAGAGAGAGAGAGAGAGAGAGAGAGAGAGAGAGAGAGAGATCATTTCTCCCGTGTTATTCTCCAAAGTTAATGTAAACTTGAATAATGTACATCATTTGAATGTAAAAATTAAGTTGGTTGTTTGTGGAAGCTCCAGTGAATGAGCATTAACTGAGTTTTAAACATCACTTTAAATGGAAGATTTAAAGTGATGTTTAAATCTTCAATTTAGGCCCCGCCCACTCGATCGGATCGCCGATCGGTATCGGCCTATACTGTTTCCGACGATCGGCCCCGAAATTGGCGATCGGAGCATCCCTATTTTCATCTAAAGGTACAGACAGAGAATCAGCACTTTGGAAACAGGGCTGAAACAGAGGGGATTGGATATATCTGAGACCTGTAATATATTGATGAAAAACAGTATAATAGGAGACCTTTTTCAATTGATATAATACATACAACATATAAAACAGAAGTGAGAAGTGAAGATAGCAGGTCAGTCCAACTCCCTCATACTGTCTGAGACAAACTGTCCTGCAGCTTTCTTTATATTCCCCGAGTAACATCTTGATCTCACAGCTCATCATCAAATCTAAAAAATCAAATCAAAATGTATTATAGCCCCAAATCACAAGAAATGCCTCAAAGGGCTGTAACAACAAAATACAAACGTCATAGCATAAAAATTATAAAAACATTATACAACAACATGTGATAACAAGTCATCAGTGTCTCCCTAATGAGTCCACTAGTTCCTGGTTTTCTCTATTGTATCTCACACAGAAGGGAATATGTGTTGGTTTTGGACTGATACAAGACATGTAAAGCCTTGGACCATGAGGAACTAGGAAGGACATGTTTCACACATTTCTGACTTTATGGACCAAACTATTCATCCATAATGGAAATAATTGTTAATTGTTGCCATTTATAGAGTAATAATTCATTACAGTTCAAACATGTTGTGTTAAATGACAGCATGGTCTCCTGAATTTGATATGTATCTGCTAGAAAATGTTTTTTATTAACCATTTAGTCAGAAATAAACCCTTGAAAGGAAAACATTAAAGGTCACCTATCATGCTATTTGTAGGCAATAGCATAGGTCTCAGATATATACACATATATCAAAAACATGTCTATGAAGTGTTTTGCTCAAAATACCAAACAGATCCCCCATTCTAGCCATGCCTCATATCCCTCTGTTTCACTTCCTGTTTCTAAAGTGCTGATTTGGGGATAAAGCTTTAAAGAGGAGGGGTCTGAGCTCATGCGGGACCCGGCAGCTACTGTCTAAACTAAATGCTGCCGTGATGAAACGCCATATCATGGATTATCAAGGATTCTCTCTGAAACAGTCTGGAGCTCAAAGGCTTTCTCTCTTGCCGGTTATACCACAAGGTGAGTTCCTTTTTACTTCCTGCTTCTTCACACACATGCTCTCCAGTACAGGTTAGCTCTGAGTGTTAGCGATGCTAATGTAAACACCGACCATATTACGTCCAAAACAGTCGGGCATTGTTTCTGATAGCAACGTTTCTGATTGGGCCGTGGGTCCACATTTCAGATATTACGTCATATCAGACGCAAATCTGGATCAGCTCCGTTGTTCCCCGTTTTTAGAGATTTGGGTACGGAGGAAAAGAGAGAGGGTTTTATTTTCTGGAAAGTAGTTGTAACTCCATCTCATAGTTCTCTAATTAAAAGTGAAGATGTTTTTAAATGTCCCTGATGTATCATTAAATAACGGTTTTCCTCTTTTTCCCCTCGTCTCATCTCCTCCCCGTCCCTCACGTCCATCCTCGTCATTGTTTGAATCCCAGATTGACAAACAATGGGTAAGTCCGTCCATCACCTCCAAACATGTCTTTCCTGTCACACTTCTCCACATGAGCTCCAACTGGCCTTGTTTTCTTATCTTAACACATGTCAATAAACACATCCCAACTCATCAATCAAACTGAATATCACAAAGACTAATCTCAAAATGGAGACTTCACAAAGGCAGTGGGTCAACTGGTGGTCCTGCAGAGATTCTACGTGTTTCCATACTTTTCCACACCTGAATAACTCTTGATTTGCTGAAAGCCCCTTAACTAGTTAATCAGATGTAGATAATAAAGACAACAAATGTAAAAACATGCAGTGTTTTCCCCTCAAAGACGTAGTGGGAGACTGCAGTAAAGCGTCATATCATCTGCATACAGGGAACTCCTACAAATAAAGGTCCTTACACACCAAGCCAATTTTCGGCGTCGGTCGATGTGTCCTGTCGCCCTACTCAGATTGGTGTGTCCCGCCCCGTCGTGTCTTTGCGGTCGTGCAGACACCTTCCGCCGCCGATTCGACATGTTGAATCTGGAGGCTGTCGGTAAAAGTTTGTCTGCAAAATAAATCACTCTGATTGGCTGTTCAGATTAGCGAATCAGTGCATGAGAAGCGAAACGGAAGTGAGGGACCCAAACAAACGATTAAGAAGGCAAATCTGAGATTTCATTTAACTCCAGCTCTCGACACAGGTTCGGGAAAGCCCCGTGAGCTTCTCGCTGTGGAGTGAAAATGGAACACGCTATTTGTTGTTTGTTTATATCACGCTGTCTGTTCTTCTTCTCTGTCTTCCGGTTGTTGCCTCTTTTGAATGACGAATACACACTACCGCCGCCTGCTGGTAAGAAGAGTTATTGCCACTCACGCATGCGCAGTTCGTACGTGCTTCTTGGCCGTCGGCTGAAGTCTAGACACAGAGACGCGAGGCGACGCAACAGTCGGGTCCGTCGGGACGTGTCCTTTGGTGTCAGATTGGTGTGTCAGGACCTTAATATGTTATATGTAGAAGCTTAAGGAAACTTCTTAGACTTAAAGAACGAGAAATCTCTCCAAACAATGAGCAGACATCGAGCTTTGTCTTCTAAAAAGTTTATATCTTGGGGAAACATTTTCACCTGAAGCAGTTCCACGTCATCTACATTTAAAACATGGGAGCTTCGTTGTCGTCTCTTTCCTTCTTCTGGGTGTTTCAACACTTCTTGGTTCATTGTTAGCACAGAGGAAGCAGAGCAGGGATTGTTAACTCATATTAAATCATTATTCTAACCCAAACCCTCACCTTTGTCTGTGTGACGTAGGATAGTTTCTTACCCTTGTTCATATTTATAGCATTTGGCATGTCTTAAAGTTCCTTGCCTCATTAGAAACACTTTGAAACCATGGTTGGTTATTATAGAGCTAACTTAAAGGGGACCTATCATGCAAAATGCACTTCGTGATGTCTTTTATACATAAACATGTGTCCCCGGTGCGTCAGAAAAAAAAAACCTCTCTCTTTTCCTCCGTACCCAAATCTTTTAAAAACGGGGTACAACGAGCAGATACAGATTCCCATCCGAACTGACGTGTCCATCCGTGGTGACGTCGGAGGACCCACAGAAAGTTGCTATCAGAAACAATGGCTGACGTGTTTTGGACGTCTTTGTTTACATTAGCAAGCCTCGCTAACACTCAGAGCTAACCTGTACTGGAGAGCACATGTGTTTTAAAAAGCAGGAAATAAAAAAAGAACTCACCTTGTGATAAACCTGAGAGAGAAAAAGCATTTGAGCTCCATACTGTTTCAGAAATAATCCTTGATGTGGTTTAGAACAGGATGGCGTTTAATCACAGCAGAATTTAACTTTATCTCCAGTAGAATTCTGATCAGGCATTAGCTCCGCCTCCTCTTCTTTTCTTTTTTTCAAGCTAAGGACCCAAGATCCGCGTTTCTCTAATGCGGCTTTCACACCAGCGCTTTTCCCTTTCTAGCTCCGAGCTAGAGCTTTTCTGGTTCAGCTCCGGTTTCCCTTTTCTGCTCCCGCTCTGTTCACACCGCCCAGAGCTGCCGCTGCTGCGTCATGACGTAACCGTTTACGTGCCTGCTTCATAAAATCCAAACCGCGGAAATCCCTCACATCAACAACAACAACAATGGCCGATTGTATTGAAGCGCTGTTCGCTTTGGTTATCCTCTTACGAAACGAAATGGAAGGCATCGGACGACTTTACTTGGAACTTTACAAACATCAAATGCGAAATGCAAGACTTCTTTGTGGTCTTCAGCATCTACTTCTCTGCCCCTGCCCCCGCCTCGACGTAAGAGAGACGTAAGCGACGCCGCCTCTTAGCTCCGAAGCTCTTGCCTCTAGACGGACAATTTTTTGGAGCTGGAAGTGAACTGGATTCCGGAGCTAAGAGGCGGCGCCTCTGCGGTGTGAACAGGAAAAACCGGTACTTTTCAGGCTCCAGCTCCGAGCCGGAGCTGAAAACGCGTTGGTGTGAAAGGGGCATAACAGGGCTTCAAAAGAGGGGTTTGAGCAGTATGAGGCGTGGCTACAACGGGTGATCTGTTTGGTATTTTGAAAAAAAAACTTCACAGACCTGTTTTGTATATGTATGGCCCTACAATATATGTTTCCAATATAGCATGATAGGTCCACTTTAAGTGTATATTTGAGGTTCTACATAAACCAATATGTCCTTAATACTTTACAGCGTTATAACTGGAACACTTATAAGCCACTTCCAAACGTAGACATTGCTGATCTACTCTGAGAGCAACATTTCCAACAAGGCGACAGGTCTCCTTTCTGCACATTATACAGTCTGGACATATGGTTTTCATTTCTATACGGGGAGGAAGCAGCAAGGCTTCATTTGAATGCACATATGTTGTTGTACAGAATGCTTGCAAGCTTCGATCAAATAATTGGCCCGGATTTAAAGTGCCATATGTGCGAAGTGAGACTAGAAAGAAAATGTATTTTACTTAGGCCGTTGGTGTTGGAATAACCTTCAAATAATAAGCACAATATACATATGTGCATTATATGTCCTCTTTAAACCTCTGTTATATTTTACTCTGTTGTTCTTATATTGCTGTTGTTCTGTATGTTAACGAATCGATGTGATTGACATGTGCCTGAAATCCCACTTGTACAAAAGTGGTTAAAATGACTTTAATATCTATAAGACCCTTTAAGCTGGTTTTATCTTGTTAAATGCAACCAGCAAATCATAAAAGCATGTAGCCTTCAGCGAGCCGTTTGAATTCAGCAGGTTTCTTTCTCTGTGCTCTTTAAACATCACTTGATTCTCCTGAATGCGGTTCAGTGGATGCAGCTCGTGCTCACTTTGCGGTGGGTGTTGTGAATGAGGCCTCCTGACCTCTGACCCCTGACAGTCTGAAGGCTCTCAGAGACGTCACGGCAGACCTCTAGTGCGGTCAGTTTGTCTGCAACTAGCTGCGATAGAGCGTCCATCTGCAGCCAATCCTTTCTGGCAACAAATCCTGCTGGCGTTCCTCAATCACACCTCTTGTTTCGACTGAGAATGCTTCCAGATTGTTCCAGCTCAACAGGCAGGACTGAACAATCTGCTCTTGACAGTTCAATACGGACATTAAACTTCTGGATTCATGAATTCTGCTTGTATACACTGCGGTAATCAGCGTTAATCAATGAACATGCTAATGAGTGTGCTGTCTTTTTGTCGCTGAGGTCATTTGAATAGCGACGGCGTGGGGGGGGGGGGGAATGTGACCCGGTTGCAGAATCTAAAACATCCCACAGAGCTGAAGGAGCAGCGGCAAAGACCAAACTATTTCTCTGCTGTCTTACGGGGGGGGGGGGGGGATAGAGCATCGATGTTAATTGAGGTAAGAAGAGAGGAAAAAAGAAAAAGCTCTCAAGATCTGCAGGAAGATGGGCGCGCTGAAAGCCATTTTGCGGACTTGGGAGGGGGGGGGGGGGACAAAATGAGGGCTTTCGGCTCTGACCTCACAGGACCCGCAATTTGTCAGCGATCCGTTCGCTTTGTTGATTGAAATTTTTAATTTGGGTGTTCTTTAGACGGCCAGTGAAAGGGCATTGTCGCCCAGAGATGAACTCCCCTGCTGCTGCCGCCATTCAGCCCGCAGCCCCAGCCTTTTTATTTTTTATCCTTCAAGGGAAAAGGTGCCATGAATATGTTTTCAGGGGGGGCCAAACGAGACATGAAATGGCGGATTAATTGAATCTTGTGTGAGCCTTTGGTCCTCGCAGCTGGACCGGTGCTTTAGAGCAATACAAGGCTGCTCTAATTGTAGGGAGACGCACAAAAAGTATCCTTCAGATTCCTTCGCTTTTTCCAGCGCGGACGGGAATGTCATTCAGACGCTGAATGGTCCTATTAGCTGCTTAACTCAGCGGAGGGGCACGGATGGGGAGGTTTGTCACGGGAGGTGTGTGAGAGTGTGTGTGTGAAGACTTGATGTTCATTGTAGGTTTCTCCTTTCTGTCTCTTACAGAACAGACAAAGCTGTACTTCTGTCTCAGGAGGCGAGGAGTCACTTTGACTTTTTGTGTGTCTTTCTAGAAATAATAAAATATTGCTTTTTGTCTCCCCCCCCCCCCCCCCCCCCCCCCCCCCCCCCCCCCGCTCCCCCCAAGCAACAATACCACTCCAAAATCGATGTTCTGATCGACGAGGCGTTCAAAGACATGCTTTCCTCCCTGGTCACAAAGGTACATTTCTTTCCAATCGAATCCTCTCTCGTGCTGTTTACCCCGGGTGGGGTCACACCTTACACTTCTTTTTCTTATTTAGTTATTATTCTATTCTTTTGAGACATGTTTTATTTTTCCACTTCTTTTTTTAAAGCCTCACACACGCGAGAAAAGATGATTTAACACTTTCTATTCTGATTTCATTTTTCCGTATCCGTTCGTTTTTTGCTTGTAATGAACATGTTATTAGACAAATGTATTATATTAATATTTTATATTCTCACTCTTATGAATGTTTTTAAATTTGTAAAAGTTCTGCTTTATTTCATCATTTGTATTATAATCATTGTTGGTCACTTTTTATTCTGATATTAAATCACATGTTCATTTTCTATTTGTCTTATTATTATCAGTATATTATTAATAGTATGTTTTCTTTTATTTACGGCTTTATTTGTTTTACTCTTTGTTCACTATGTTGTGATTAAATTGGATTTGTCGTTCATTATACAAATAACATGTTCTAATAAAACGTATATTTTCTTTACTGTATCTTAAACCGCTGACTGAATGATGCTTTGTTGCACTAAAAAAACGCTATAAACTCTAAGAGAAATTCTCAAATAATTCTGATTGCTTCGTTTCATTTTCTCAAATCTTAGTAACATTAGATGCCGTTTGAAAAGCGTCCAAATGACGGCAGAGTAAGAGCATTAACGGTTGTTGTGTCTGCCCCTCTGCAGTTCGCCGCTGTTTTAGACGGCGTCCTCTCCAAACTCTCCAGATACGATGAAGGCACATTCTTCTCTTCAATCCTCTCCTTCACAGTGAGTACGCTCCTTTTTGTCCCCGCGAACACAGAGTGCGCTTTCTTTCTCCGACTCTCTGAGGAAACCTGTTATTTGCTGGAAACCAGATCTCAGCTGAACTCCAGTGTCTTCCTTCCTCTCCTCCTTCCTCTCCTCCTCCCCCCCCTCTGAAAGGTGAAAGCAGCTGCCAAATATGTGGAGGTCCCCGTGAGTCCCGCTGTTTTATTCTTCACCCTGTCCATCCTTTTTTTCCCATATCACTGTTTCTGTGCGCTTTCAGTCGAAGAAACGAGGGGAAAGAAATGCAAAGCGTTTTTCTTTGCATCGCTCATCGTGCCGTGTTTAACATGTGTGGAAGATAAAGAGGGTTTTTTATTCCGAGCCAAAGATCACACAACAAGTCTTAATTAATTGCACTCTCGTCCTTGGAGATGTGTTTTGCTGAAGTGTCGCTTTGTGGGCGGCAAAGCGTTTAATGAGCGGCGGCGAATGGGCAGAGATCAGAGGAGTTAAAGTGTGGAGGTGACGAGGCGTTCAGGGTGTGAAGGAGAGAGTGGGTTATCTCCACAATTAGATCATGGTGACCGCTCATTTCCTAAAGCAGCGATTAACAATTCCTCTGAGATTCTTACTTCTTCCATTGTTCGGTTTTATGAATGCTGGCCGTTTTTAAAAGCGTCCACTGGGACTAAAGATATTCAAACCTCTCAGGCTTCAATCCAAAAGCAATGTGACTACAAGAAGAAGGTGGAAAGGGAACACATTTCCTGCCTTACTCTGAGCAGTTTGGCTGTAAATGTTTCTGAAGACTATTTTGAGAGCTCTATATTGGATATAACAGAAGTTGATATTCATGCTATCAGAAGAACATTTGAATGCCCTTCAGAGTTCTGTTAGTATGGAGGACATGATAAAGTGATATTAGGATGATGTATTCACTTTATCTGAAGTTGCCTTTGCTAAAAAAACAGGGCTGAAACTCAGATGTGAGAAACTCTGAGTCACTGAACAGCTGACAACAACATCTCACCTCCTTAATCCTCGGCCCCGCCCACATATCCCATCATGCTCTCTGGTTCCCGTCCAGACTTCCCTTCTCCCCTGAAATTATAACGTAACCGCTACCTTGGCCTTTTTGGTCTTTTGTGTGGAGGGAACCTGACGCGGGTAATCCTCTTTTAATCCCAGGTGAGGTGGTGAGCAGGTGGGCGGGGCTTCTGAGGTTGGCTCCGCCCCCAACAGCTTTTCACAAAAACAGGAAGCTTTGCCCCCCCGAGGGTTTTCAATTTAGAGACTTTTATTTCTCTGTATTTAATGAGCGAAATACCTGTTTTTTAATTTATCGAACAAATGCAACTGATGTATTTATGCCTTTTATATTTGACTTACAATACGAGTGATTTACGGCTTTTTTTCAATGCTAATTTTTCATTTATTCCACCACAAAAAGGACATTCATAATGATGAAATAGTTCAGTGGTTAAGCTGAGCCTTGGTTAAAACTCACAGGTTTTTATACCTTTTATAATTGTTTTAATTTGGTGTAAATTGACCAGTTTTTTAAATGTTATTGTATTAATGTTTTCTACGGTAAAGCAAACGCGCTACAACGGCCCTAAACATTGCCATTAACGGAAACACACTGCAGCTTCAGAAACGATGCAAATATAAAAATACAATTGTGCCAAAACACATGCAATTTAAGAAACATTTACTAGAAGTGCATCAGAAACCAAACGCTATATCAGGGGACACTAAAGCGTGACTTAAACAGCTGGGACCGGAGCACTTGGTGACATTTGGGGTTATAAAGTTGGCCATAATATCAGACGGAATCATGTGTGAGGTGTGAAAACAATTAAAATCACATGTGCGTTTTCCAACATTTTGAACACCTTTGAAATTAAATTGTTCACCTTTCCAAGAAATACATTTGACGTAAGTCCAATGTCAAATATGGCAAAAAGGTTAACCTATAAAACCCTTTAACGTGTGAAATATACGAGTCACTTTGGGACATATAACAAAACACATTTAAAAACAAAAGCTAAAAGAATATTTGCTTGGAAAAAATATATATCTTGTGTTCAGAATCTTTTAGCAATTTATTTTAATGAATGTCAAATTCACTCATAAAGGATCAACAGAAAACCAGCAAATGTATATTTTCATTATTGTTTAATCATCAAAAATACCCCAAAAAGGATCTGGTTCTTCTTGTTAAAATATGTTCTGTTGCTCTTCATTAATTAACATATTCAATATTTATCAGCCGTTTTTTTTTTAAGGCTGTTTGTTGTAAAAATGACTGCTGATGGATATTTACAGTGAGTGAAATCTATTATTAGTTACAGCTAATCCAACCTGCATCATAAACATTGTTCCCGGGTTATTTTGGATAATATCGGGACTTTTTGCCGTGCCGTGCCAGCACTCATACGTGTACACACGCACCGTGCACACACACACCGTGCACCTGGCAGAAATGAATCCAGGGCAGGAAAGGAGGCCGGTAACAGTGTGTGATTACCTGGCATTTCACTGCCTCCCACTCCTCACCCACAAACCGCTCATTATCAACGGGCCAAACCCCTCCCTGTCTGTATCCGAACACGTCTTCATTTTACACTCTATTTTTTGTTCTTCCTTCGGTGTTGTCAAATGTTGACGGACATCCAGGTGGCCATTATCCCGTGGCGGAGGGGATTACTGGTGTTTGGCTACAGTGCAGAAGACCAAACAGAAAGAGAGGGCAGAGCGTGACAAGAGCTCCGAGCCGCTTGTATCTTTTGTTTTTTCTCTTTCCTCTTCGTGTTAAAGTCTTAATCTCAGTGGCTGGAACTGTGCCGGCGTCTCCGATCTGTCACGCCGCTTTGTCACCTCGTCTGAGCGAGAGAAAGGAGAGGTAAATGATTGAGACTAAGCCTTAAGGGGAAATTGATGTCTCCAGTGACAACAAGGGCAGTAATATGTTGCCAGTGGCACACACACACACACACACACAATCAGGAATGTTGCACTACAGATTTCTCTCCTGCTTTGACCCTGTTCACACTTGTGCGGATACGTTTTTAAAAGTTGATCTCCCTCGCTCCTTCCTCCTGTACTTGTTGGAGAGTGGTGGGAGGGGTTGATGTCAGCGATGTGCAGGCTAGTCAATTCCCTCCAAACCAAATCTGGTAACACCTTTTTTTTGTTTTGCTATCTTTGTGCACGGTGCGTCAAAGTAGGAAACACAATGTTGTTTAAAATATCATCTCATAAAGCAGCATTTAGATTTCTCTTTTTAGAACTAAGATGTCAGAGGGTCATAGAGTTCAAGTTTGATTTCCTACTGTTGACAAGTCAATGTTTTGTCTCACCTGAAACACGCCTGGTTTAGAAACATAAAATCCATCCTCTTTGCCAAGAAGGCCTGTAAAATAAATGAAGGTTTGGTTATTCCTCGGCTGATCCTCTGCGTACTTCAGCCTCAAACTTGCTTTCACAGCAACCGATGACAAACCCGTTACGACCAGTTTAGCATCTTGCATAATAAAGCTAACTTTGACTGTTTTCCTTATTGAACTATAATAACGATTGCTAATTTCCCCGTCTGCCAATGTTAGAATTGATAATCAGCTATTATCTGTAGTATAGTGTTGGACAGGAGTCTTCCTGCTTATCTTAATCCGCTGCAAAGTCATGTCTAGAGTTGGCAGATTGAAGACAACTTTCTAATTCCATTTTCACATGTGGCTTGGCAAGTCTATGCATGTCATGGACTGTGCTTTGCAAGCACCTTGATTGATCCAGGGATAGTTCATTCGTTGACCTGGTGCCAGAACATATGAGGCCAAAGAAGACTGAATTTCTACTCTCATATCTGCGGCTGTATGTCCACTATCCACCACCTGGGTATCGGTTGAATCTGGTTGGGAATGCTGGCGGGAAAATCTGATAAATCAAAGCCTAAGGCGATCTTTAGTTCTTTAGGTTTTTATTCCGCGACATTGGAAACTTAGGGTTAGGGTTAAGGCTTGTTTGTTGCCAAAAGGTCATATGGGCATGTTGTGTTAGCAATTGGAGAATCCACTGGTGGAAAAAGGTTGTGAAGGATAATTATTTTCTTTGGGTCAAGGAGATTCCTGAATCAGCAGTGGAAAAAAACTCAGGACTCACGAGTATTGGAAAGGTTGTAGAGTCAAAGAGTCTAAAGCCCAGTACTTACTCTCGGTGTAGAGAGTTCAATTCCTACTACAATTGAGACAATCAGTACGTCATTCCACGAGTGCACACTGATCCACCCTCCGCAATATGTTGTTTGTCAGGAGTTCAATGGCACATCATTCCTTTAAAGACGCGTTATATTCATGCTGGTAACGGCAGTATCGGCAAATCTGCTTACACAACTGTTCTTGAATAAAATCAATACGTTTGTTATATTTCTTCGGTCAGCAGTTCTGCTAAGGGAACAGTTCTGCTAAGGGAACAGTTCTGCTAAGGGAACAGTTCTGCTAAGGGAACAGTTCTGCTAAGGGAACAGTTCTGCTAAGGGAGCAGTTCTGCTAATGGAACAGTTCTGCTAAGGGAGCAGTTCTGCTAAGGGAACAGTTCTGCTAAGGGAACAGTTCTGCTAAGGGAACAGTTCTGCTAAGGGAGCAGTTCTGCTAAGGGAACAGTTCTGCTAAGGGAACAGTTCTGTTAAGGGAACAGTTCTGCTAAGGGAACAGTTCTGCTAAGGGAACAGTTCTGCTAAGGGAACAGTTCTGCTAAGGGAGCAGTTCTGCTAAGGGAGCAGTTCTGCTAAGGGAACAGTTCTGCTAAGGGAACAGTTCTGCTAAGGGAGCAGTTCTGCTAAGGGAGCAGTTCTGCTAAGGGAACAGTTCTTGCCAGTTCTTGATTAGTCACTAATGGGCATGGCTGATGAAGTCATTTGCATCAGAAGGATTATAAACGGACCATCGCAGACACACGGACATTGAAAGTATAAATTGGACTTTAATATGCAACAAGATAACGGCTCGGATTATCTACCAATACTGAAGATTTGAATCGTCAACATACCACTGCAACTCCTCTCGGGTCTAAAGTGTGGATGGAAAACTTGATGAGGAGGAATCGCTAGTTGTGGATAGAAACCCCCCTGACATTCAAACACAGTTCTGAAATGTACCTGCATCATTGTGGACGTGACCTGGAAGCGTCTGCTGGATCAGATCAGAGACTTCATGACGAGCCCTGAAACAAACAGGCTTCAGATTCACCGGGTTCATTCTCGTCAAGATTTCTGAGCTTTATGGGGATTCTGACAGGCCTGTCAATCACAGAGCCTCCCCCTCCTCTCTCTGGTTGAACAATACACTCACACCACACACCCCCCTCTTTTCATACACACACACTCAGACTCCAGATGCCCTTGCAGCCATGTGACCCCACTTTAACCTCTGGTATCTGCAGGTTTTCTTGTCTGTCTGAATCACAGCTGAGCGTCTCTGACTGATCTCAGCCTCTGAAAGCTGCTGCTGCTGAGACCGGGTTTATCAGGAAATATTTAACAGAAATCATAACATTTACGTACGGCTGCAACAAGCAATTGATTTCATTACAGATTATTTATAAAAGGAATCGTTTGGTCTATAAAATGTGAGAAAATAGTGGAAAATGTCCAAACCAGATCCTTAAAAATCAATGTCTTTAAATGTTCTGTTTTGTCAGTCGAAAAACGAATTTACTTTAGTATTATATAAAACTGAAAAAGCAGGAAATCCCCATATTTGCAAAACTGAGACAGCATTTTATTACATGAAGAAATGATCAAAATGTTGTTGAGGATTGTACTGACAGTCGACTAATGGTTGCAGCTCTATATTGAATACGTGTTGGTGTGTTTACTTGAGAAATTCCTTTCAAAAGAAACGGTCTTGAAGTCTTGAAGGCAAAAGGGAGAGTGGTTTATCAAAATAGTTTCCGTCAATCGACTAATGGTTGCAGCTCTTCATTGAAGAAGTCTTGGTGCATGGAGACAACATTTATTTTAAGCATACTATTGCAGACAAAGTACATTTGATGCTTTTTATTTGCACCAAGAACAAACAAATGTGTCTGATAGTTCCTCCCTTTACAAGATGTGATGTGTGGTGAATGGTCTGTACACTTCCTGCTAAAGGTTCCCTCAGCTGCCTCTGCTCTTCAAACCAAAGTGAAGGCACTAAAGGTCCAGCTCTTCTCTCCAACATTAGCATGTGACAGTGTGAGTTTCTTTAGTGTTGTCTCTGACGAGCAAAAGGTTACAAACCCAAATTCATAATCAGCCTCCAACCTGCCTTTTTGCCTCTAAGTGAAGCCAAAAGGTTTCTGGGTTTCTCTTCGAGGCTCCATTTCCTTGTGTTTCCACGGGGATCTGACAGCAGAACAACAGCCCCCCCGGGGGGAAGGACGCACGCCGGCTCAGAGAAAACGGGTGTGAAAGATGTCAAAGCAATTACAATAAGCATTACAGTTGTAATCTCCCCTGACAACAGGGAGTGTGAATGAGCAGGTTCACACACTGCTGCCTCTCCCAGCCACACACACACTTCAGAAGCTTCTTGATACTCCAAACACGGAGGAAGTGGTTTTATTTTCTTCTTCTTTTCACCAGGCACTCAGCGGGAGATGCTGAACATTTGTTGTGTTTTCACAGTTTACCAGAGTTTGCCTTAATGAAAACCAGTGGGGGAAGTACATGTACCTAAGAACAGTACTTGAGTACTTCCATTTTCCACATGATACTTCCCCTTCTCCACAGTTCAGATCAAACGTTTGAGTTTACCCCGATTATCTTGATAAAATGGCCTCGTGATTGTTATCGCAGATCAGTAGAGACACCATGAGACCGTCACGTCTTGTTCTTCAGAGTTTGATAAATGCGGAGTTGTTTCATTGACATTGAAATACTTGCCTGTATTTGCTTTCTGCGTGTGTCAACTGAGAAAACATATTCTTCTACTGGCTATAAAGTGAGGCTCTAAGGTGCTGCTTTTATTCAGTCACATTGAACGAGTTATGGTCACTTTATTTAAGAGCCTTACTTTATCACCAATTTTCCGTAGTTTTGTCTTGGCAATGTCTTTTATAATGGATTTTTTAAAATCTCCATTGGTTGATTGTTTGTTGGTCCGATAGCCCGGTAAGATATCTGTCTCTTGACGTAGGAAACCGTCAATGACACGGCGTCGAGTTATAGAAGCTAGCTGAAGTTATCGCAGGACTCTCTTCGTATTGTCCTATGTTTCTCCCAATGGCATTATCATCAGGGGTTTGTTCCATCATCACCTTCTCCTGTGCTGTGATATCATTGATGATCAGCATGGACGAAGCTTTGCACGATGAATGCCAGGCATGATCCTTTCCACCACCAGGCTGAACGCACTGCATGTAGTTTGACATTGTTCTTCGTATCCTGCCTCCTCCTCCCTGCAGTTCCTCTTCAGGTGTCTGTGTCCTCTCTCCTGCAGAAACCAGGCATGGACCTGGCCGACACCTACATCACCTTCATCCGGCAGAACCAGGACATCCTGCGGGACCGCATCAACGACGAGCTGTACACCGAGAAGGTGTTCGAGGTGAGTCTAAAACACAGCCGGTTTACCGCAACCTAGGTCATACTTTTGGAGTTCTATCGGTTATAATAACGTTGTACTTACGATGTTTATACCTGAGATAATATCACTAAAAGAAGTCAAATGATGCGAGAAATCTAACTTGAAGCAACACACAGTTCATCAAGTTTATCTAAAGCATTTTAATGATGCTGACGTAAATGGCTGACGTATTTAATGTAGTAAAACAAAACGTTAAAATCTCTTGATTGGTGTAACCACAGGCTAACAACCAATCAGAACATAAGGACGCAAAAACGGTTACAGTGTATTCTAGGGATGTAACAATACCAAAAACTCACGGTACGATAATATCGCGATAAAAAGTCCACGGTACGATATTTATCGCGATATTGAAAAATAAAGGAAAAAATTGATTTCTTTCTCTTTTTTTTTACTTACGTTTTTTTTTCTTTATGAAATAATAAATCTGATTTGTGCAGCATTTTAGTAGATAGCAGTATTTTAAAGTGTCAACAATATAATAATCAGACCCTGCAATAGAATAAATCAAGTTTCACTTTAGTTTTTCAAGTAACTCGACTCTAAATCACTCACTCACTCACTCACTCACTCACTCACTCACTCACTCACTTACTCACTCACTTACTCACTCACTTACTCACTCACTCACTAACTCACTCACTCACTAACTCACTCACTCACTCACTCTCTCACTCAGCATCATCAAGGTTATCTTTTAGGAATATGAGCATGTCCACATTTCCAGGTAGAAGCTGTGATGTTTGGGCGTTTGCAATATCCCCTGCTGTGGAAACAACTCTCTTTCTTGGTACTGATGTTGCTGGGACAGAGAGACATGCTTTGGCCATGGGTGACAGCAGGGGGTCAAACTGTGCATTGTCTCTCCACCACTTCAAAAACATTACAGTTGTTGCCAAGAAGGTGAGGCTTATTGACAGAGATATAGATATACTGTTGGTACTTGTCCATGTCTCTAGGTGTGTACATGTAGCCCTGTAAATACCATGTCCTTTTGTGTTATCTGCTGTTTTGTGTTCATGTTGTAACCTACTTGCTGCCATGTTGGACAGGTCTCTCTTGAGAAAGAGATTGATGATCTCAATGGGACCACCTGGTTAAATAAAGTTTTTTGTTTTTTTAATTATTAAAAAAAAAAAATATTTAATTTTTTTTTTTTTTAAATCGCGGTAGATTTTGTCAGTCTCACGACGGTATTGAGACATCTATTTACCGCGATATATCGTTACATCCCTAGTGTATTCTCCAGGCATGATCACATAGAGCTGTTCAGTTTTTATTTCACTGTGTTGACAATCAGAAAGCGTTGTCCTGTATCTCTGAAGAGTGTGACCGATGGACAGACCAACGTTTGCAGTAAACCTTGGAATCAGCAGTGAGTTGAATAGCCGCTCTGAGCGTGTAACAAACAAGACGTCAATGTTTATGTTTTCTTGACAGGTAGCGTTTGTGTGAATAATGACTCAATTAAATATCAACTGCACATGTACCTGCTGCAGGTAAACACTGAACACACTTATCTTAACCCTGAGTGTAAGTTGTAATTGATGTTGACTCCAGTTAAAGCATCATTACCTCCACCAAGGAGGTCATGTTTTCTGTTCAGGTAGTTGGCTTTCAGCAGGATGAAAGGAAACCTGGGCTGATTTACTGGAAACTAATCCAAAGGGCGTGGCATGGGCAAAGGAAGAACAAGGGATCATTTGCAGCGAGGCGGCCATTACAGGTGTCATGCTCTCCACAAATATAAAAAAGATATTCAAAAACTATTCCACAGTGTTTTCTGAAGGAGGAAGCTAATCCAGAGCGGATAATAAAATTGCCCGGACTTCTTTCTGTGGATTGATTGGACTGCACATAGACACTTGATCCTCCTTAGCAACAGTCTGTTATCCTTAGCAACGATCTGTTAGCAGAAATTAGCGGTCTCTGTAATGTTAAAATTGACCAATCAGAATGGAGTATCCAACTAAGCCCTGTAAAAAGAATGACACAAATCAAATAAAAGCATTTGATTGCTGTCCGATTTTGTACTATTTAAAACAAATGGAGGACATGTTGACGATAATGTTTTACTGCGTCAGATCTTTTCATACGCAGTAGCTGCCTGTCTAGACCCACCTTGCTGATAGAGACCTCCACACACACACACACTGCTCACACACAGCGAGGTGTGTGTTCTCTCAGAGCTTTCATTGTGCCGCAGCAGCAGGTCACTGTGAGTTGAAAACACACACCGCTTCTGTTTACCTGTTTATCACTTAGGAACCACGAGAGCCTTCTGCACACACACACACACCTCCACCTAAACACCCATAGTCCATCCCACACCGTCCCTCTTCCTCACACACCACCTCTCTCCAGGATTCAGATTTATAAAAATATTTCCAAACATGCCCCATCTCTCCGCCGTGCATCAAAGCAGCGGACATGGCGGCTCAGAGCTTCGGACACATTAGCAGCACGAAGCCGAGCGATGGATTTCTGCCACCCGCCGCCTCCTGAGGGTTCAGAGCATTGTAGCCGAGGCTCGTGTGTGTGTGTGTGTGTGTGTGTGTGTGTGTGTGTGTGTGTGTGTGTGTGTGTGTGTGTGTGTGTGTGTGTGTGTGTGTGTGTGTGTGTGTGTGTGTGTGTGTGTGTGTGTGTGTGTGTGTGTGTGTGTGTGTGTGTGTGTGTGTGTGTGTGTGTGTGTGTGTGTGTGTGTGTGTGTGTGTGGAATGAGTCTAATAGAGCTCAGAAGCAGCCAGTCATGCACCGAGGAGGAGCCGACGCTGGGCCTCTCAGCCTTTCAACGTGAAACACACACACACACACACACACACACACCCATCCCCGATGTGTTGAATCGTAATTGACAGCCTGTATATTCTTGGCTGTAAACAAAGACATCTTTAAAGTCTTTATTCTCTTCTCCTTTTTGTCCTAAATGTCCACAAACGACAACATTCCTACCACGCTGTTTACACAACTAATCCAAAAAGATTTACACTAATATGTGTGTATTTTTATGCCGTGCACACTCCGATCAACGTAACATTCCCACACATGCCATTTTGCTTCTCTGCGCCAAAAATATGGTTTAGCAAAAAGAAAATGTTAATACTGGTCTGACATATTTTAGGACCAAATGATTAAATGTTATACGAACCTATCGTGCAAATAATGCTGCTTTCATCCTCATTCCCCGATACAAAGCCCTCTGTGTACACACACACACACACACACACACACACACACACACACACACACACACACACACACACACACACACACACACACACACACAGAAAGTCAATCTTGTGTTGAGACAGCAGCATCAGGCCTCCAGCCAGGTGCATTATGGGTATGCAATTGTCTTGTTTACGTGCATCTGAGCAAGTCAAATTCATGATGGAGCCTTTTCTTCAAGCAGGAGGTTTATCAACACAGACGGAGTTAGAGTAGAAAAGAGTGTGTGTGTGTGTGTGTGTGTGTGTGTGTGTGTGTGTGTGTGTGTGTGTGTGTGTGTGTGTGTGTGTGTGTGTGTGTGTGTGTGTGTGTGTGTGTGTGTGTGTGTGTGTGTGTGTGTGTGTGTGTGTGTGTGTGTGTGTGTGTGTGTGTGTGTGTGTGTGTGTGTGTGTGTGTGTGTGTTTTGGGGGGGGGTCTATGCACACAGCTGTAAACACTTTTTTCTTTTTGTCTGTGTGTGCATGCTCACATGTGCCTCTCCATCTATTTGTGTACAAGTGCTCACCAGGGAACGTCTTTGTGTGGATAAGGAGTGTAATTCATACACACACACACACACACACACACACATTAGCAGCCAGATCACCTTAATGAAGCGTTTTAGAGGACAAACCTGCAGGCTGTGAAAGAACATAAATAAACGAGATGTGGATTCAAGACCTAGAATCCCAAATTCAGTCTTTAACGATATTATTATTTTTTTCAACGAGATCAAATATTTGAAGTTTGTTTTATTGTTGCAGGTTTGTTTAGGATCCATTTTTTTTTAAGGCAGACAACAGAAGAAAAAAAAGTGATATCTTGGCTCAATAATGAAGGAAAAGACCTTAAAGAATTACAAATATTTTCATCATCCTTGTTTTTCTTTTTAGAAAATAAATAATTTGTTGTCGCTCAAAGACGAATCGTTTTGTTCCAATACAAAATACCCTTTGATTTTTACTACAGTGCAACATTTATTCTGTTGCTTTTGTCTCTATATTTTCTAGAAATGCAATCTGTTTCTCACCACATCTCAGCACCAGATTCAAGACAACGACTTATAAATAATAATAATTCATTTTTAAATGAGAGACTTAATAGTTAATTATTTTACAAAATGACTGTTTTTTTTTGCCAAGCCTTGACAATGTGTGAGATGTTTAAATGACATCATTACTGTGACACCAGCAGGAAGCCTCTCCTCTTCATCACGTAGAAATTGTTTCTAACAAGACCAATGCAGCCCCCCCCCCCCCCCCCCTTATATACCCTCCATCTGTTTCCCCTCTCATCCTCTAATCAGCTCAATTAAGGAGTGTCTTCGTACTCAATTTCCACGACAGCTAACGCGGCGCGCGAGGCGAGCGTCGGGCCGATGATTATCCGCTACTCGCCTCCCAGAGACTCAGAGAAACGTTTCACTGAGAGGGGGGGGGGGGAGGTAGAGGAGAGAGAAATCAGAGGAAATCATCCCAGGAGCAGCAAACATCGTCCAGTAATTTCAACATGGTCGGGCATCTGTTAGCACGGCGAGCCGATTAGCACACGACTCGAACTGCAGCGTTAGAAATGTTTAGTGTTGATAGAGGAGGAGGAAATGAGGAAGAATGAGGAAGAGCAGACATTAGTGATGGTGGAGGAATCTGTCATCCGCAATGAAACCTTAATGGATGTCTCTTCTGATACACCAAGAGAGTGGAAAGTAACTACTTGATTATTTCCATTTTATGCTACTTTATTCTTCTCTTCATTTATTTTAAACATTACTTATTATGGCTTTGTTGAATACTCGATCCTGATTGGTCAATTTCAACATTCCTCGATTTTTTTGCTAACAGATCGTTGTTAAGGAGAACAGACTGTTGCTAAGGAGCATTAATGGACTGTGTGCAGTCATATCAATCCGCAGAAAGAAGTCCGGTCAACTTTACGTCAGCTGTGGAAAACAGTCTTTTGTTTTCTCCATCAGAAAACTTTGTGGAATTCTTGTTTAATATTTATTTTGATATTTGTGGAGAGAAGGAAACTCTGGATTGATGATGGCTAAACTGTCTTCAGTAAAGAAAAGAAAAAGAGAAGGAAAGAGGTTAAAAGACAGAAATCATTAGACAGGAAGTAAACACTAACAGGAAACAGTAGAAGAAGACAGACAGGAAGTAAACACTAACAGGAAACAGTAGAAGAAGACAGACAGGAAGTAAACACTAACAGGAAACAGTAGAAGAAGACAGACAGGAAGTAAACACTAACAGGAAACGATGGGTGTTTCTCAATGTCGAGGAAGGATGCTCCAGAGCCACTATTTCAAGCATACTACGTCATCGAGTGCCGCCGAAGGACTGTTCCAATGTCCAGGCTCCTTGGAATTCTACCGAGTCCGGCGTCCTTCGTTCCGGGAAATTTCGAGGCTGCACATGTGTATCCTCTGCGGTCTTAAAAATCCCCACAATGCTTTGCGCACGGAAATCTGTGGGGGGAAATTTAAGGCGGGGCCTCTCATATGACGCACACCTGCACACTTGCTAGCCTGTTCCACTCTTTGTTTTCCGAATGCCAGGAAGGATTCTTGCCTAGCTTCTGAAGGAAGTGACTCGGAAGACAAGGAAGCGTCCTCGACATTGAGAAACACCCATGGACTCTGGCAGAGTTTAAAGACTCGTTAATATTAATGAAATGTGGAAAATGTTGGACATTTAAATAACATTTAGTTCAGTGCTGCTGTCATTTTAAGATACGTTGATGTCGCCGCAGTTTCAGTCGTTGGTACTTTTGATATCGGAAGCAATACGATCATTTTCAAGCCAATAGTGTGTCAGTGAAATCCAGAGTGCAGGACTTTGACTTGCTAGGCTCTTTCCGTTAGTAAACACAACGATGTGGGTTTCGATGCCATGTATTCGGATCCGCTGCTTCATTGAATGTCTTTTTATTTAGCTCAACAGTTTTTACACCAAGTTTTAGGAACATAGTTTTTTCGTAATCCTGCTCACAACGGAGAAGTGAAACCTCCTTGACTGTGGCTCAAAGAAAGTAGAACTCCATTGAATGCAGAGAAAGAAAACACAAAGTATTGTCTTTTATGTCAGTGTCTATAAATATAAATAGTCAATTGATTGCAACGCTAATTGTGTGGATGTACATTTGCTGTGGCCCAAATTGAAATGTGTGTCTGTGGAAATTGATAACATTTAGAGGTCAAAATTGGTGCTCATCTCAAAGATGTGTTTCCTAAACAAACAGAATTGAGGAGGAAATGAGATAAGTCAGAGTGTGAAGCACACACACACTCCCAGTTCGTGCATTTAATGCTAGCTCACATTACCTGTAGGAGGCAAAGCAATACAAAGTGCAGAGAAACTCACATCTGCACGACTTCTGGAAACAGCGGTGGCATCTTAAAGTGCGTCAGAAAACCCTTTCCTCTTCACAGCGTGGAGCACATGCAAACAACAGCCTTCAAATGACACTTTCTCTGAGCAAACTCACTGTTTGTAAGACCTCTGATTGAAAGTCCACATTCATTCTGGTTTGCTTGACACTGCTTCATTACTTTGACATAATTAAAGGAGACGGTGTCGCTCCCACAATAAATGGATTCAAATATTTGCGTGACCCTCGAATAATCACGGACGTGTTTTGGCTTTTGTCAAGTGCATTAAATAACCTTTGGACAGCTTTTATCTCTCAAATTGGAAGGTAATTGCAGTCCATGTCGGTGTGAAATGAAGTCTGTTGAGGCAGATCTGAATATTACGGGTCATTACGGTGTCAGAGCAATTTCCCTCTGCATTCTCTCTGGGTGGTGGGAGGTGTGACGGAAGAGAGTTCAATGAAAAGTACAAAGCAAGAACCTGATTATTTCTCAGGTCGACGCAGAGCCGTGAACTCTTCTTCCCCTGACACGCTGCATTCAGGAGTTTCACAGTAAATTGGTACCTTTTTTAAATAAAGAACTGCCCCCCCCCCTCTTTGAGTTCGGATGCTGCTCATCCTTTGACCTCGTGTTGAAGCGTTGTGTTTCTAAAGACAGCTCTGAACTCTGAACCCAAACCATAAACCGCCCTCTTTAGCATCACCATCATGTTGTTTTTATGTATGTTCTTTTTAAGCATATTTAAAGAAACTCCTCAAGGTGTTTGCTTTCGGTTTTCTGACTTCAAAAACAGCTTGACGATGTTTTCAGGAGGATGAAAAATCCGCTTTCTGCTGGTGTCTGTGAATAATGTGCTCTGGAGCTGGGGGGTCACTTCCTTTATACTGCGAAATGTGCTATACTCTGCCTGTAGATGTATGGTAGCCTCCGAGGGTCATGTGGCATCCCTTGTAATACTCCACTCTAAAGGTTAAGGCTGTTAAAAATCAAGGTTTTGGCTTAATGTGACTTATTGTGAAACTCCAAACTTATAATAATCCACTTTTTGCGTTGTCAAAGTCAAAGCTTGTTAAAAGCGTTGCGGCTGCCGTTTCTCTAAAGTCAGATCGATGGATTGAAGTGAATGGGAATAAAAACAACTTTCTTTTACAAATACAAAGTGAAAAGTCTGTTTTGTGTCAGTTTCAGGATATTTTCACTTCTCCTGAGTTTTGGTAGGAAATATTAAACCTTAACACGGACACTTTGAAGAAAATGCTTTATTATGTTATTACTTTTTGTCAACTTGTGCCATCACTTATCATCGCACTCTAACATTGAGGTTATGGTAAAAAGGGTTGAGGTCATGTCCATATATCGTACGATAGGTCGATAACGTAAAAACGCTCAAGGTAATTTCTGTATATCGTACAATTTGTCCATAACGTAAGAACTTATCCAGGTCATTTACATACGTCATACAATTGACATAAAAACGATCCGGATCACGTCCATTTTTAGTCCGATCGAGGTCAAGTCAACATACCATAAGATTATACGATTTATTGTACGATATGTCTACGACGTGAAAAGTATTGAGCTCACGTTCATACATCAAACAATCATTTGATAACGTAAAAGGATTGTGTTCATGGTTATATATTGTGTGTTAGATCAATAACAATAAAGTCATTGTTCCTTTATCGTTGATCACTTTAAAAGGATTGAGGTCATGTCCATATATCGGACGATAGGTCGATAACGTAAAAACGATCAAGGTCATTTCTGTATATCGTACAATTTGTCCATAACGTAAGAACTTATCCAGGTCATTTACATACGTCATACAATAAACAATTGACATAAAAATGATCCGGATCACGTCCATTTTTAGTCCGATTGAGGTCACGATTTATTGTACGATATGTCTACGACGTGAAAAGTATTGAGCTCGTGTTCATATATCAAACAATCAATTGATAACGTAAAAAGGATTGTGTTGTGTGTCGTATGATAGATCAATAACGTTAAAGTAACTGTTCCTTTATCGTACATTAAGGTCATGTCCATGTATGAGATGACTAGATAACGTAAGAATTGTTGATTTGAATTCCATATATAGGATAAGTTGAAAATGTTATAATCGCGCAGAAACACCATGTGACCACATCAGTGTGTTGTTGTTGTTGTTTACAGCAATGGTACAGCAGCTCTGTGAAGTTGGTGTGTGTTTGGCTGACGGACAGAATGGACCTGCAGCTGCACGTCTACCAGCTGAAAACACTCATCAAGATCGTTAAGGTACGAACTGTTTTAAGATCCTCAGAAGAGAACAGAAACTGGGTCCAAAACAAACTGATGTTCGCGCTGAAATGCACATTTCTCTAACTTTTTACCCACAAGAGTCTCCTTTTCTCTGCTGTGAAAAGAAAGGCGGTGAAAGAGCCTCAGACTGGCAAAACGTCGTCTTCAAATGACGTCTTATTCGTGGTAAAACAGCCAGAAGTGACATTGAAGAAGAACAACAACAAGAAAAATACGGACGAATCCAACGAGGAGTGTCCTTGAAGCCTCAGCGGTGTGAAGAGAAGAGGAAGGAAACAAAAAGCTCAACGGAGACGCTTTGTCTTTTCATAGTTTGCTAATGTGCAGAGATGCGCGAGTTTAACTTGAAAGCAAACAGACGAGGAATTACAATGGCTTCTGACTGAAGGTAAAAAAAACCTTTAGACGCCTCGGCCCGACACATAAAAGACTCGGTTTGTCCTTGAGCTTTTTGTCCTTTCAGACGCAGAACGGCAGCTCCCTCTCCCTCCTCCTCGATGCATTCCTCAGACGCTGCCTTCTTCTACTTTATCTCCTAAAACAGAAGAACTATCAAGACTTCAGGCCAAAGGGATCATTTCATTTCGTTGTGTCCCTGGGCGAGTGTCTTGCCCAGGGACACAACGACATGCTGACTGCAGTGGGGTTTGAACCTGTGCTCCCCTGAACACCAACGCACTAGCCCACTGCGCCACAGCCTCCTGTGTTAGTACGATAAGCTGCTAAGTCAAAATGATGACAGCACTTTCCATTCATATCATATAATAAGTCAAAATGATGGAGGTCATTTCCATATATCGCACGATAAGTCGATAACAAGAAAAAGATAATTTACATATAACGTAGAAATTCTCAAGAATGTTTCCATATATCGTAAGATACCTTTAAATGGTCGAGGTCATGTCCACATATTGTAATTTCAATACAGTATGTCGTACAATAAGTCAATAACATAAAATGATGTTTCGAAATGACAGATAATTTCCACATGTTGTACGATGGGTAGATAAAGTAGCCAATTTTTATTTTTCAATTTTATTTTCATATTTATTGTCTGTAAGTTAATAATGAATAAATTATCAATGGTATTATAATTGGTAAATGATGAAAAGGTCGAGGTCTATCTATATATTATCACATAGGTCAAGGTTATTTTCTATTGTATGATAAATGAATAATGATTGAGTCTTTTCTATATATTAGAACTAGTCCATATTAAGACTCAATCTTCCCGCTAAGTTTCTTCCAAACTGCATTTCTAAGATGCTCTCTTTTCCCTCCCTTCCGCTGCTTCCTTGTCTCCTTCCTTGTCTCCTTGTCTCCATCAGAAGACGTACCGTGACTTCCGGCTGCAGGGCGTTCTGGACGTCTCGCTGAACAACAAGAGCTACGAGACCGTCTACAACCGTCTGACGGTGGAGGAGGCGACGGCCGCCGTGAAGTCTGGGGACGGCCTGCAGGGGATCAGCATGAGAGACAGCGACCAGGAGGACGACTGAACACACACACACACACACACACACACACACACACTTCATACCGTCACACACACATCCTCTCTCTGAAGGACCAGGACCTTCCATCACACATTATGTTCTAGATCAGGGGGGTCCAAACTTGTATCACTGAGGTCCACATAATAATAATAATATAATAATAAACTGTATTTGTATATAACCTTTCAGAATCAGAATACCTGTATTAGCCCCACAGAGGGGTTAGGGTTAGGGTTAGGTTACATCATCACATCGTTACAGCAGAAAAGAGCCAAAGACAGCTTAATGTTACCTAAGAAACAAAATACACATGTGTGAAGGTTCTGAGGATTTATCAGCCAGGTATATATTGCACAGTAGTTAACGGCATATATATACATATATATATATATATTGCACATAGTTGGTATTTAACAACAAGGGGTGTTATAGTCTTTCATGCACAAAGCAGCTCAACGTGTTTACAGAACAAGAAGAAATCATTCAGTTCAATTCAAAGGTTGTATTGTCATGTGCACAAAGCTGCAGAGTAGAGATGGCAATGACACGCTTCTGACCTGAGCTCCTCCCACAATGCAACATATATGATAAAGTACAAAATAACAAGTTGTGGAAAAAGTCTATATACACGTAAATAGAGTATGATATGTACGAGAACAGAATATGAAATATACATAACAACAGAAATAAAAAGATAATGGTAATAAAAATGGCATAATTCTAATAAAGGTTAAAGAAATACTAGATTGTACTCAGGCTGTAGTTTGGACACCCCTGTTGTAGATGAAGAAGTGTGAAGCAAAGTCATCGTGGCTGAACGTCCTAGTAAAAAAAAACCTCTTGCTCATTGCCTTGAAACTGCTGAGAATGTACAGGAAGTCAAAAAGAGGCGTGGCTTCTGACGGACCAATCCCTGTCCTCCCTCGCTCACTCACCTGCAGGACAGGAAGCCCCGCCCCCTTCAACACGCAGCCATACTCTGATTGATGTCAATTTGTACAGCGATGGCCATCAGTACATTGTCTTCCTGTTGTTTCTTTTCCATCGTCATGGTCGTAGCTTATTGTTCAAAAACACTCCGACAGTTCTTGGTGACTTCGCCGCCTTTTAACGATGTTTTTCATCTACAGCAACGGCAGCAACAATCGACTAAAGAGATTAAGGAAGCTTGGATTTGTAAGGTTCTGTTTCAATCAATAACTCTTTCCTTGTCTCTTTAAAGTAGAGACACTACATACTGATATACACCTGAACATCAGCAGGAGAGGACTCTTTAAAGTAGAGACACTACATACTGATATACACCTGAACATCAGCAGGAGAGGACTCTTTAAAGTAGAGACACTACATACTGATATACACCTGAACATCAGCAGGAGAGGACTCTTTAAAGCAGAGACACTACATACTGATATACACCTGAACATCAGCAGGAGAGGACTCTTTAAAGTAGAGACACTACATACTGATATACACCTGAACATCAGCAGGAGAGGACTCTTTAAAGTAGAGACACTACATACTGATATACACCTGAACATCAGCAGGAGAGGACTCTTTAAAGTAGAGACACTACATACTGATATACACCTGAACATCAGCAGGAGAGGACTCTTTAAAGTAGAGACACTACATACTGATATACACCTGAACATCAGCAGGAGAGGACTCTTTAAAGTAGAGACACTACATACTGATATACACCTGAACATCAGCAGGAGAGGACTCTTTAAAGTAGAGACACTACATACTGATATACACCTGAACATCAGCAGGAGAGGACTCTTTAAAGTAGAAACACTACATACTGATATACACCTGAACATCAGCAGGAGAGGACTCTTTAAAGTAGAGACACTACATACTGATATACACCTGAACATCAGCAGGAGAGGACTCTTTAAAGTAGAGACTCGACACACTGATATACAGCTGAACATCAGCAGGAGAGGACTCTTTAAAGTAGAGACACTACATACTGATATACAGCTGAACATCAGCAGGAGAGGACTCTTTAAAGTAGAGACTCTACACACTGATATACAGCTGAACATCAGCAGGAGAGGACTCTTTAAAGTAGAGACACTACATACTGATATACACCTGAACATCAGCAGGAGAGGACTCTTTAAAGTAGAGACACTACATACTGATATACACCTGAACATCAGCAGGAGAGGACTCTTTAAAGTAGAAACACTACATACTGATATACACCTGAACATCAGCAGGAGAGGACTCTTTAAAGTAGAGACACTACATACTGATATACACCTGAACATCAGCAGGAGAGGACTCTTTAAAGTAGAGACTCTACACACTGATATACAGCTGAACATCAGCAGGAGAGGACTCTTTAAAGTAGAGACACTACATACTGATATACAGCTGAACATCAGCAGGAGAGGACTCTTTAAAGTAGAGACTACACACTGATATACACCTGAACATCAGCAGGAGAGGACTCTTTAAAGTAGAGACACTACATACTGATATACAGCTGAACATCAGCAGGAGAGGACTCTTTAAAGTAGAGACACTACATACTGATATACACCTGAACATCAGCAGGAGAGGACTCTTTAAAGCAGAGACACTACATACTGATATACAGCTGAACATCAGCAGGAGAGGACTCTTTAAAGTAGAGACACTACATACTGATATACAGCTGAACATCAGCAGGAGAGGACTCTTTAAAGTAGAGACACTACATACTGATATACACCTGAACATCAGCAGGAGAGGACTCTTTAAAGTAGAGACACTACATACTGATATACACCTGAACATCAGCAGGAGAGGACTCTTTAAAGTAGAGACACTACATACTGATATACACCTGGACATCAGCAGGAGAAGACTCTTTAAAGTAGAGACACTACATACTGATGTACACCTGAACATCAGCAGGAGAGGACTCTTTAAAGTAGAGACACTACATACTGATATACACCTGAACATCAGCAGGAGAGGACTCTTTAATGTAGAGACACTACGTACTGATATACACCTGAACATCAGCTGGAGAGGACTCTTTAAAGTAGAGACACTACATACTGATATACACCTGAACATCAGCAGGAGAGGACTCTTTAAAGTAGAGACACTACATACTGATATACACCTGAACATCAGCTGGAGAGGAGTCAACTCCAAGGTCTTGATATGTTGCTGCTCTGCTGTAGTTTCTGAACTCTCCGTAGCTCAAAATGTCCCAAACACCATCAGGTGGTGAAACGTGCAAAAAAATGAAATATTTCTACAGTAGTTGGAAACTGTGAAACGGACCGAATCAGGAAACAAATCTACGCAGGTCTACACACAAAAATTCTCACAAAAAATTATCTGAGATTTGGGCGAATAATCGTCCAGAATCACGACTACATGTTGATGTAGTTTTTGTTCATCGTGAAACTTACTGTTGTGAAGAATAATGTTGAGCTGTAGAGGTGATGTGGTCGTACTGCATCAAGTCCAACATCGATCAAAGTCTTAGAAACGTGCCGACGAACTGCAAACATCGGGACTTTTGAACAGATCATCTCGGATGTTTCTCACTCACTGCCGTCCGTTTGCGTGTCGTTGAGAAAAGAAAGGCCGTGTTTAACAAGCTGCCGTTTGTTCAGCTGTCAGATCCAGGGCGTGTCAGTGCAGTTTCGAAGGACAAAAATACTATATGAAGAAGTATATTTATATTGTCTTATTGTGCACCTGTTTTGTTCAGGTGTCTAAATTTCACTATTAAAAGTGTTTTTAAAGCACCTGTGTTTTCACTTCGTGGGTTTTTTATTGTCTTCACCAGGGCCGTTTCTAGCTGTTTGGGGGCCCTATGATGCTGTTTGGGGGCCCTAGTTTTTACATTACATTACATGTTACTTGTTAGTCGCTTTGTATAAAAGTATACTCAATACTGAGGGCAATCCCCACAGGAGCAATTTGGGGTGAAGTGTCTCAGGGACACAACGACGTGCTGACTGCAGTGGGGTTTGAACCTGTGCCCCCCTGATCCCAACACCAACGTACTAGACCACTGCACCACACGCCTCCTACACTTTTTTTAACCACAATGGGGGGATTCCGAAGCCTTTAAGATGATCTGTGGAGACTCATCAATCTGTTACACTTTAAGAGGAAAACAGGCTAATTTCACCAAAACCAAGCAATTAAAACGTACAAAAATGATATTGAAAAGGTAAACAATAAGGCTCCTCTACGTCAATGAATGCAAGAGATGCAGCATTTTCTCAACAATGTTTAATTTACATTTTTCATCTTCCTCAGACGTCACTCATTGGCTGACAGCCCAACGATGATTTGGACTTTTTGATCCCCAAAATCCCAAGCCACAGCTTTGCTATCGTTGCAGTTTAGTTGTGTTTATATCCTACATTTGATTTGTAAGCATATCATGCTTCACCGAACACAGGAGGGGGCTCGGCTGTCTACAAATAAAGACGGCTCATTTTTATTCTCCCCAAATATATTGAGGCTGAACCTGAACTTTCATCTTGGGGACCCCCTAGTGGCCGCGGGGGGAATCTGCACAGTCCACCTATAGGAAGAAACGGCCCTGGGGCCTCATTTATAACGCCGTGCGTAGGATTCACGTGGGAAGGTTGCTTACGTAGTAGAAATCCAAAAAATAGGTACAGAAATGTTCCGACATTTTCCGATTCACCAAACATTGCGTACCGGAGAGGAAAGTGCGTACAGCACTTCCTACGCCGGTTTCCCTTTATAAATCACAACAGACTCGAAATGCGGTGCAGCTTTTGCGGGCTTCACGTAACGCCCATATTTGCCTATAAATAGTCAAAGAAACGCCCATTCATTCATTCTGACTGACTTTATGAAGAAGATCGCAGGAAATGACGACAGAACAGCTAAAAAAGACGTCTCACACCGTGTCAGATTTTGGTTATTTTGGGGAGGTGGAGATAAATCATATTGTTTGGTGGATGCCGTTTGAACCAGAGTAGCAGCATGGAGGTCGGATCGTCACCAAAATAAATAAATAAGTGGTCCGAAAAAGGTGAATGACAAAAGAATACACATAGCCTTCCTCAGGCAGTGTGTTTGTACCGGGGACAGGAGACACCTCCTTGATGAGAGACTGTAATAAATGATCGGGGAATCCCTCCGGAGTGGAGTCATGACGACTGGATCTGAATTATGTTTTTGTATTTGGTGGTTTGTGTCCCAGCTGTCGATCAGCTGTGCGCAGCGTCTCCACTGCAGCAACTCTATATCCACCAGTTAAAGGAAATACAACTAATGTGTTGTGTTATATCAGCTGTACAATTGACCACATATGGTGTTCTTAGCTTCCAGACCTCCTGTGTTTTACGAGCGACTTATCAAGTCTTAGTAAACGGCATAAAACATGTTTAAACATGGTAGTATATAAAACCATGCTCGTACAACCTAGAAATGCAAAACCGCATAATTTATGAGAAAACATTTCATAACATTATCACAACATATTCGAGGTGGTTTTCAATAACATATCCGTATTTATTTATTTCTCCAGGTTATGTGTGTGTGTGCACTGAGGAGTCTCAAACAGGAGTTTGTTTAATCATTGTAAGATCAGCTTTAATCAATGTTTGAAAATGAATTCTTCATATATGATAAATGAGAGGTAACATTTTGTTTATGGTATTATTTCCACATATTTCTCTCCATTCTTCCTTCTGCCAACGGAGTCGCAGTCTCTCGTCTCTCCCGTTGTTGTGCTTAGTGCGTACGCATGGGTTAGAGTTTGCGTGGAGGACCGCACATTTTCCCGTCAAGTTAGTATTTTATAAATCGCAAACATTGCGTAAAACTGGCGTACGCCATTTTTTTTTGCGTATATCCCTTTATAAATGAGGCCCCTGGTCTTCGCCAGGATGATGTTCTTGGTTCGTCTGTCTTTGTGCAGGATTACAAACAAACGACTGCCTGATGTTCACAAGAATGGGTGGAAGAGTGTAGCATCGGCCGAGGATTAACACACATTTTGGATGGAAAAGTACTTTTTAAAATGTGTTAAACTTGGACATTTGTCCTTGGCGGTGTTCTGATTTCCCTTTGAGTTTTTTCTAGTTTTTCACTCTGTCAAAATAGGTTCTTCTTCATCTTTTGGTTTGTTTTTATATCAAGGATACTTGAAGTTTATTTTATACAAATCCAGAGCAATTATATTATTTTTGGGAGGAAATTTGCAATTTTGCAAAGCTTTAAGCAATTTGATTTGATTTGAAGACGTTTCCTTGGATTTTTACACTGAACCATTAATTGATGAATAATCCCTACTGTTATTCCTTCAAGCTGCTTTTCAAATGCCTTCATGTTCTTTTCACGTTTATCTCATTTTAAAGGCTCTGAAGGGGGGGGGGGGGGGTCAAACTCAATTTGATCGCGGCCCATATCAGCGTTTTGGTTGCACTCAAAGGGCCGGCTGTAACTTCAAGACTGTATAAAAATACATATATACATATTTAATAAATATAAAAGTATGCATTATATTACATTATTTCCTCTGCATTGGATTATTATCGGAGAGGGTAATAACTTCATAATTAACTACGTCTGAAAGCAGAAGTCTAGCGCAAATAATTGCAAGTCTCTTCAGTGTGCATGTCACAAAATGATTTTAAAAGAAAAGCCAAATTCTGGAAATAAAGTCACATTTGAGATGCATTGTGGGACATGTAGTTTATGGGCAACGTGCTTCTGTAAATTGGCATGTAACCGTAAAATAAACATATTATATTCTTTGCAAGCTCTTGTGGGGCCACATGAAATGAAGTCACGGGCCGGATTTGGCCCCCGGGCCTTGAGTTTGACACCCCTGCTCTGAAGGGAATTTAAAAGCAGTTTTCAGTCGTTAATTAATTAAATCAAACCTCCCTTTATATTTTATGAATTTGGATCAAGCTGCTTTTAATATGCCTTGATGTTATTTTCACTCGGATCTAAATATAAAAGGTTTAAGGGAATTTAAAAAGCCTTTTCACTCGTTAATGGTTTCAAACAATAATCCCTTTATATATACACCTGAATATCAGCAGGAGAGGACTCTTTAAAGTAGAGACACTACATACTGATATACACCTGAACATCAGCAGGAGAGGACTCTTTAAAGTAGAGACACTACATACTGATATACACCTGAACATCAGCAGGAGAGAACTCTTTAAAGTGGAGACACTACATACTGATATACACCTGAACATCAGCAGGAGAGGACTCTTTAAAGTAGAGACACTACATACTGATATACACCTGAACATCAGCAGGAGAGGACTCTTTAAAGTAGAGACACTACATACTGATATACACCTGAACATCAGCAGGAGAGGACTCTTTAAAGTAGAGACACTACATACTGATATACACCTGAACATCAGCAGGAGAGGACTCTTTAAAGTAGAGACGCTACATACTGATATACACCTGAACATCAGCAGGAGAGGACTCTTTAAAGTACAGACACTACATACTGATATACACCTGAACATCAGCAGGAGAGGACTCTTTAAAGTAGAGACACTACATACTGATATACACCTGAACATCAGCAGGAGAGGACTCTTTAAAGTAGAGACACTACATACTGATATACACCTGAACATCAGCAGGAGAGGACTCTTTAAAGTAGAGACACTACATACTGATATACACCTGAACATCAGCAGGAGAGGACTCTTTAAAGTAGAGACACTACATACTGATATACACCTGAACATCAGCAGCAGAGGACTCTTTAAAGTAGAGACGCTACATACTGATATACACCTGAACATCAGCAGGAGAGGACTCTTTAAAGTAGAGACGCTACATACTGATATACACCTGAACATCAGCAGGAGAGGACTCTTTAAAGTAGAGACACTACATACTGATATACACCTGAACATCAGCAGGAGAGGACTCTTTAAAGTAGAGACACTACATACTGATATACACCTGAACATCAGCAGCAGAGGACTCTTTAAAGTAGAGACACTACATACTGATATACACCTGAACATCAGCAGCAGAGGACTCTTTAAGACTTTGTTTTCTGTTGTTTCCTCTTAAAGAAGGTCTTATTCTCCATTCCCCTTTAATCTTGCAGGTTTAAGGGTTTTCTTTTAAGGGCTTCTGTTCCTTTGGAAACTGTCGCTGGCTGCCGTCCATCAGCTTCCTTTTCTCTCCTCATTAAAATGAGCATCGAACATCGAGCAAGGACACATTATTAATAATTAAAATAATAATAATTTCAATAGAAAGGTTGTGATAGGTTTACACTTAGATTCCAGTAAAGAGAAAAAAATCTAATGAACATCACATTTTTCATCCAGATTTTAAAAAGGAATGTTTTGTTCATTATTATTATTAAATAAAAAAAAAAACATGAAACTGAAAGATTAAAAAAAACAATAAAACACAAATCTTTAAAGCTCATATTAATATATAAATGAATTCAGCAGGAGATAAGGCGTAAATGATAAGGTCATACAATGAATTACTCTGCAGAACAAAGACACATCACTGTCAATAATAATTTGATAATAATGAAAATGTGCACTTTCTTTTACTATTTGCATATAACTCTTATTTCCATATGTGTTGTGCAGACTTGCATCGATGTACACATATAACTGGTGTCTTCATTATACCTCACATTACACATTGAATGACCTTTACTCCTCATTATTAACTGGTTTTCTGATCTTCATGCAATAAGATATTTGAATGCCTTTTGTTACTGCCAACAAAAACAACCGATTATAGTGTTAGTAATATTATTGTATCTTTAAATGTGTGCAATAATGGCAACACTTTAATTTCCCTTTACGTAGTTGATAAGTGCTTTATAAGCTAAAGGCAGGTTTAAGGACATTGAAGGTATTTGTCAACAGTTATCACCTGTCATATAATATCAATTCTGCATTATTTGATCAAGTTGTTATCCATCATTAATGGATGTCAACACGGGGGTTTAGTTGTTTAAAAATAACGCTTAAATATGCTAAAGTCTACATTACAGTGATGCATTAATATTATTATGGTTATAAAACATGATTATTATTTACATTAGGAGGACAGAATGAAACACAGAAGGCCTGCAACAACGAAGGCCTTTTGTAATAAAGAGCTTTTTGGTTTTCCTAAGGCTTATCAATAATTTGCTGGATGACAAAATAATGATTGTATTTTTTGCAAAACGAGTATTTTATAGAAATGTGTTTAAATGTTTTCTGCGACCTCTGAAACTCAAGCATCCCATAGAAATACAAAAGTCTTAAATCTCACATTCCTTCATAAAAAATGCCACCTTAATGTTTTTTACAAACTGCATTCGTTTAAGATTGATACGCCAAACATATATATCCCTAATATTACTGTTTTAAATACTGCCTTTTTAAGACATCGTGTTATCTGTGTTGCTGTTGAAGGGTTTTACAGCAGATTCATTTTAGGACGTTAATGTTCACTTTTTGGTTTTTTATATTAAAAATCTTTACGCGCTTCTGATATTTTAACAAATCCTTCCGATCATTTCCAGTCATTGTCTCACCGTCAAAAATGTACAAATCAGAATAATATAAATGAGTAATAATAATCTCAGGCTTCATCAGATAAACTGAAAAGTGAAAAACGACATTTTAAAATCTGGTGTTTGTGTTTTTTACAATAATGAAACACACACCAGTTTCAGTCCAGAAACACAAAACAAATACCGTACACATGTATTCTTTATTATTTGTATCTCCTGCTTCGCTTGTCTGGCCCTTTCTGTCCATCTAATGTTCAAAATGTAACAATAAATCCTCCTTATTAGCTTCAGCTCACTCTTCATCATCACTGGAAGGATGAAGGTTTACGCACATCGTGTTATTTATTCATCCTGATGAATTTGCGTAAATGCGCGTAAAAGAGCCAAATGCATCCAAAACAAAAAAAACAGCATGCAGGAGATGAGATAAGAAAGCACAGCTAACTGTTATTTCTCAGGTTGCTTCTTCAGAATATATACACAAGTCTATAGAGAGCCTTTTCTTTCGTGGATGTGTTTGTTTGTGCATCCAAAAATCATGAGCGTAAAAAATAAAAGGATGAAGACAAAAAACGCTCTGAGTCAAAGTGTGATATTCAAAGCCCACCCAGGCTGAGATCGATGTCTTTAAATCCATTTCCTGTTCAACATCTCGATCCGTGTTCTGTCTCAAGTTCAGCCACATGACAGCTCCGTGTGTCTCCGTGCGTGAAGAGGGGCTGGCGTTAGAGGAGCCAAAGACGCGTCCAAACCTCCTCCACAGCTCCTGACCCCCGCGTTACGTGATTCAAGAAAGAAAGAAATGATGTCACGCAAAGCCACAAGGGGACCTGGGATTTACCAAATACCTTCCAGTTGAGCAGGAGTCCTGCCAAGTGAGGGACGACCTTCCTCCTCCTCCTCTTCCTCCTCTTATCCAGCGGTGACAAGTGCAGAGAATCGACAGCGGAGTATTGAGCAAATTATCTACTTTCCCTGCTCTCTCTTCCTGGACGGTTAACGATCCGCGAGGTCTCGGCTCTCCGCACGCGCTGATTGCCGTCGATAAGGACGATAAGGTGATTTTTTTTGGAGGGGGGGTTCCCCAGCAGATGATGGGCCGGTGAGGAGCGACCTTCCCCTCCAGCAGCTTCTCGTCGCGGCGGTGATGGACGGTCCTCTCCGCCGCCCAGCGGGGATCCTCGGCTCCCCCCCGGCTTCTGGGAACCAGCCTGCGGGCTCAGACTCGCTCATCTCCGGCAGCAAACCTCTCGCTTTCTCCATCGACCGGATTATGGCCCGGACGCCCGAGCCCAAATCGATAATCCCGCTCCCCAGCTGGTTCCAGCCCGCTCCTCCCGCGGGGAAACCCGACCCGGCCCCGCTGCACTGCATGATCCCGCTGCTGCCGCTCGGGTATGAGACCGGACACCGGATCAGCATCACCGGGCTGGAACCGGGACACTTTGACGCCTCTTCTCTCGCGGCTCCGGCAGACTTTCTGGGTTTCGGGCTGAACTACAAGCACGGTCCCACGCAGGATGAGTCCTCTCCGGGGCAGTACAAGCTGTTCCGGCCGCGCGTCGTGAACCAGTCCCATTTCCCCGCCATGGGCACCGTGTGCTACCTGAACTGCACCGGGGACACCGGAGGAGGAGGGTGCGCGCCCCCCGGGCTCGTGAACCTGCACCCCATGGCCTCCTACCTGCTCAGCGCGCGCCACAAAGCCCTCATGGCGGAGAAGAGCGTGAAGCCGGGGTTACAGCAGCAGACGGATCGGTACCCGGTGAGTCAGAGTCAGATCCAGAACTACATGAAGGACCACATCCTCACCGAGAAGATCTTCAAAGGCTCCGCGGCGGTGGCGGCGGCGGCCCGGATCCAAGGCTCGTGTCCCGGGAACAAACCCAAAGTGTTCACCTGCGAGGTCTGCGGGAAGGTGAGTGCTCCTGTATTATTAACCATCACCTCGAGACGTAATGATGTATGTGTTAAATAGAGAGTTCATTCAGAAGGTTTTTGGACCAGATTTAAACTAAACCATTTCAGGGAAAGTGAGTCCTGAGTCCGGTATTATTATTATTATTATTATTATTATTATTATTATTATTATTATTATTATTATTATTACTGACCGGGAAACTAAATAAATCAAATCAAATGAAATCAAGCTTGATTTGTATTGCCCAATATCACGTTTGTCTCAGTTTGCTTTACAGAATAAAAACAAACAACAACATGGTATGGAGTTAAAGCAAACTGAGAAGATAAGATAGTGTGTGGAATACAAATAGAAATAAAACAAACAAAAATAAGATACAAGTAATGACTTCAAGACGTAATGACTTAAGTGTTCATTCAGAGGATGTTTGGAAGGCCTTTGGTGAAAATCCAGATTCAAAGGAAACATTTCAGATTTGTTCAGTCCTGAGACCTGTATTACTAATCAGGAAACTATATGACCTCGAGACGTAATGATTTATGTGTTAAATAGAGAGTTAATTCAGAGGTTTTTATTACTGATTATTATAAGAATGGCCTTTTGGAAAAATCCAGTTCTAAAAGAAACCATTTCAGGGAGTTTTGCACCTGTTATTATTCAAAGGAAACTAAATCACTTAAAACATGCAGTTAATGTTTAATAAATAAAGTCAAACCGAAAGATTTTATATCTGATTATTATTATTAGGATTTCTGTTTTTATTCTGGATGGACTTTTGGATTACCCAATTTGAGGGGATACATTTCAAAGAAGTGTTTATTAAAGGTTCATCGTTTTAACCAATTTAAGAATCCAGATTTATCTTACACTATTTCATGGGATTTTGTATTTAAAGGGTTATTTTTGGGGTATTATTGAATCGGATTCAAACCTAAAATGTTGATTATTCAAACTGGTTTAAGAATTTTCCTTTTTTTTAACATGTTTTCATTAAAAATCAATTTTAACGATGTTCATAAAATCGGATTAATTCAAGGTGTTTTTGGGATAACATGTATAACCTTTGATCATGTAGCGGGGGGGGGGGGGGGGGGGGGTCAAACTCAATTGGATCGCGGGCCACATCAGCGTTATGGTTGCACTCAAAGGGCCGGCTGTAACTTCAAGACTATGAAAATACATATATAAATATTTAACATAAAGTAATGTATTATATTACATTATTGCCTCTGCATTGGATTATTATCGGATAGGGTAATAACTTCATAATTAACTACGTCTGAAAGCAGAAGTCTCGCGCAAATAATTGCAAGTCTCTTCAGTGCGCATGTCACAAAATGATTTAAAAAGAAAACCCAAATTCTGAAAAAAATGTCAACATAAAAAAAAAGTCAAATTATGAGGAAAAGTCAAATTGAGATGCATTGTGGGACATGTAGTTTATGGGCAACGTGCTTCTGTAAATCGGCATGTAACCGTGTAATAAACATATTATTTGCAAGCTCTTGTGGGGCCGCATTACGTGAAATCACGGGCCGGATTTGGGCCCCGGGCCTTGAGTTTGACACCCCTGAGAGAGAGTGAAATTGGCCCAATTATGAGTTATCTCACCTCATCATCAGACGATAAAAGGATCTTCATTCCCTTTCATTCATAAGGAAATCATCTTAATTAGAAAATGATCACATGTCATTTAGAAACATGCACATTTTGAACGGGATGTTTGAGTTCTAAAGTAAACAACAAGTAAACAACAACTACAAATACATAGGATTTAAAACGGGAACAGATTGGATTCATTTAGACTTTCTTTCAGGATCATTTGATATAGCTTCCAGTGAATCTGTCAAAATAAGAGGTTTTTGATTATAAAGACAAAAACGGTGTGAACATATTGTCACGTCCTCACTAAGGTGTCTATAGCGGACCTGGAGACAGTAACACGCAACAACCAATAAGCGAGGGAGTCAGAGTGAACGTTAACACAAGTGTATTCCTTTTATAACAAAGACATGACCGTAAATGCTCTTTGAGTCAGGAGGAGGAGGAGGAGGAGGAGGAGGAGGAGGAGGAGGAGGAGGAGGAGGAGGAGGAGGCAGCAGCAAAGGAGACTGTGCCAAACAAAAGAAATAAATATAAGAAAACCAGGCCTATCTCTATCTGTCCTCTGAACCCAAAACTCAAACAAAACCCTCACTAACTGAACTACTAAGAACTGGACAAAGCAGAATACAATCCACTAACCGTGTGTCTAACATGTGTTACCACGGGATGAAATGTAAAGGGAACCTAACTCCACCTCCCACCTCACACACGTTCACAAAGGTCGGAAAACAGAGTCCAGTAGAATCAGAACTAAATTAAATGTTGTTAATTCTGCCATTAAATGAAAAACAGTTACAAAACAACAGCATCCAATGACAGAGCTCATTGTGTTGTTCTGACAGCATTACACTCAGAGCCCATTGAAGACCCCCGGCAGCTTTAATTAGACTCAGGCTGATCATTAAAAAGCTCCAGATTAAAACGTTCTGGAAAACATCGCGAGCTGGGACATAAAGGGGGGGGGGGTAGTAAAGTAGTTTCAATGGCATTAATTGTCCTTTAAATGTCATTCTTTTGGAGTAAAGAGGCTGACAAAGGACTTTCTAATTTTAATTAAACACATCTCATCGCACTGGGAGAGCATCATGTGTTTTTCGACACTAAACTAAAATATAATATGTGTTATTTTAAGGGGAATAAACAGTGTTTGTGGTGTGTTTTATTAATTTAATGTGTGTTTTATTAATTTAATGTGTGTTTTATTATTTGAATGTGTGTTTTTTACATCGTATTTTTTTTTCTCTCGCAGGTGTTTAACGCGCACTACAACCTGACGCGCCACATGCCCGTGCACACAGGCGCGCGGCCGTTTGTGTGCAAAGTGTGCGGGAAAGGCTTCCGACAGGCGAGCACGCTCTGCAGACACAAAATCATACACACTCAGGTAGGACACACACCTTTAGTCACATCAAATACATGTACTGTGTGTGTGTGTGTGTGTGTGTGTGTGTGTGTGTGTGTGTGTGTGTGTGTGTGTGTGTGTGTGTGTGTGTGTGTGTGTGTGTGTGTGTGTGTGTGTGTGTGTGTGTGTGTGTGTGTGTGTGTGTGTGTGTGTGTGTGTGTGTGTGTGTGTGTGTGTGTGTGTGTGTGTGTGTGTGTGTGTGTGTGTGTGTGTGTGTGTGTGTGTGTGTGTCTCTGAGGCATTTATTTAAAGGTGGTTTTTGATAAGTGAAAACAAATAATTCACTTTGTTTTTTTCATGTGGCCATGTTTGAATCCCTTAAACACTTAATAAAAACGTCCCCTTATCACATTGCTCAGTGATGGTATTCAGACACCTCAAAGTCGAACTGAAATGACGTTTTAGAGGAAAAAGTAAACATTAAAATAACGATTGAGCTTGTTCTGCCTTTCTTCCTCAGTGTTGCGTTTGAGCTCCTCCTGTGGTCACTCAACACATCCATATCATTTCAGATAAACTAGCTCGTGTTTTTTTAATCCTGCAGCAAACGAATAACAAATAAACATCAGACAAAGTTGACACGTATTTAATATGGGGTGAATTGCCCTAATGTGGGACACCTAAACTTCCGCAAACAAATGAGAGTCAATGAAACTAGGGTTAACAGCCTATGGTTAACAACACAAGCTGTGATGTCATGCGATCAAAATCACATGACTAATCAAATGTCCAATCACAGATGAGGAAGGAGCAACCTTCAAACAAGTGTCCCACATTAGGCTAAATCACCCCGCTTTTGCTTCATTAATGCTACATGAAATAAGGGCCTACATTTCCCATAATGCACCTGGATTGTGTGTGTTGATCATCCCTGCTTCATTTAGACTCTAACTTATTTCTTGTGCAGCCAAAATGAAATATAATAGATATGTGTGATCATTAATACATCTCCTCCTGTGGAATACATCGATATCATTTCAGATGAATGAGCTCATGTTTTTAAATCCTGCAGCAACTAAATACAAAATATAAATCTGTCAAATCATGTTAAATACAAATAAATAAATAATTCATGTATTTTCTGTGATATTAAATACATCTCCTCCCGTGTGTTTGTGCAGGAAAAGCCTCACAAGTGTAACCAGTGCGGGAAGGCATTCAACCGCAGCTCCACGCTCAACACACACACGCGCATACACGCGGGATACAAGCCGTTTGTGTGTGAGTTCTGCGGGAAGGGATTTCATCAGAAGGGTGAGGAAACAAAGAGTGATTTTATATATTCAGAGAAGTAGGCTACTCAGATCTGGTACTTGAGTAAAAGAAGAAGGACTGAGATCATGCACAAGACATAAGTTGAAGCATTGTCTGATCAAAACACAGGTGCATTATGGGAAATGTAGGACACAGACATTTTGACAGAAACAGTACTCAGATCTTGTACTTGAGTAAAAGTAGAAGTACTCAGATCTTGTACTTAATAAAAGTAGAAGTACTCAGATCTTGTACTTGAGTAAAAGTAGAAGTAGGCCTACTCAGATCTTGTACTTGAGTAGGCCTACAAGTAGAAGTACCAGAGTGTAGGAATACTCTGTTAGTAAAAGTCCTGCATTCAAAATGTTACTCAATTGAAAGTAGAAAAGTATTCATGTTAATACTACGGTAGAATATTACGGACATATGTGAATGGTGACCCTTCCCAGCCTTATAGTCTGTGGGATAAAACACGTATTTAATATGCTAATGCTTCACTGATGCTATATGAAACAAGGGGTCCTATACATTTCCCATAATGCACCTGGATTGTGTGTTTTGATCAGACCCTCCATGCTTCATATACACTAGAGGAAGATTCTGATCATTTAACGAATATCTTAAATGCAAGTCTTTTTAAGGCCGAACAGCTGTCAAAATGTCCGTGTCCTACATTTCCCACAATGCACCTGGTGTATTTAGGCTGTTTCTGGATTTCTTTCAGAGAAATTATCTTTGATTTTGACACTTTTAAGGCCAGTCAAACACAGTCAAAAACAAAGCGGCAGAGACCGATATATGTATATGAAACTAACGGTCCTACATTTCCCATAATGCACCTGGATTGTGTGTTTTGATCAGACAATGCTTCATTAACGGCCCGTCCACACTACAGCTTCAAAAAAAGCTTGGAGCTGGGCTTGTCTGAAGCTCGACCAACAACCAATCACATGAATCTCCCGCCCCTGACACACAAGCAGTGGTTTGATTGGCTAGAGCTTGTACTGGCATATGATTTGATTGGCTGACGCTTCCACCGAAAGCTTCAGAAGCTTCAAAAGTTGAACATTGCTCAACTTTTGCAGCCTGAAATGCCAGGAAAGCTCCGCTCTGCTTCCCACAATGCAGTTCGGCGAAAAGTGACGTCACCCCATTCAAAGTGAATGGGCAGACGCGTTGGAAACCGTTTTTGAAGCTGTCGAAGCTGTAGTGTGGACGGGCCATAGACTCTAACTTATTTCTTGTGCAGCCAAAAACTGATTCTTATGATAATGAGTTTGACAAAAATGTACTTTATATTGTCTGATTTTGAAGCAGTTTCTGAGATATCATTATATTTATTAAACAATGGGCTCTTTAGTCAAAGTATTTCATGTTTTCTGACTCCTGTTCTTCGACTCTCTGCAGGAAACTACAAGAACCACAAGCTGACGCACAGCGGCGAGAAGCAGTTCAAGTGTGCGATCTGCAACAAGGCCTTCCACCAGGTGTACAACCTCACCTTCCACATGCACACGCACAACGACAAGAAGCCCTTCACCTGCCCCACCTGTGGAAAAGGCTTCTGCAGGAACTTTGACCTGAAGAAACACATGAGGAAGCTGCACGACCTCAACACCGCGCAGCCCCCCCCGCAGGCCTGAACCAGGCACTACAAACACTGAAACTGAACTCAAGTCCTGGTCTATGGAGCCCTGAAGGTGTTAGGAAGAAGACTATTTTAATTTATTAGGAACTTTTGCCCCTAAGTGACCAATCAGTGTGCTTCGTTACCCTGGTTCCAGTCATTTGGATCCTCTAATATGTGTCTTTTGGTGCCGAAAATCACAAAATCCTGCTCTCAGACGGCTTCATTTGGACACTGACTTCTGTCTTGTGCAGCCATGAAGTTCCCCAAAACCTCAAGGAGGATTCTGACTATACAAGCAAAGAATATATTGAAAAATATCTCATATTTGACTTTTTTAAGGCCAAATGAAATGTCAAAATCAAAGCAAGGCTTAGATTTACATGACAAAACGGGTCCTACATTTCCCACAATGCACCTGGGTTGTGTGTTTTGATCCTCCCTGCTTTATTTTGACACCAAAGGATGATTCTTTGTTAAAAACGAATATCTTAAATACAACTCAATTGAGGCTGAACAAACTGTCAAAATGTCTGTGTCCTACATTTCCCACAATGCACCTGGATGGTGTTATTAGGCTGTTTCTGATTTTTTTTCCAGACAAATTGTCTTTTATTTTGACACTTTTAAGGCCAGGAAAACAGTCAAAAACAAAGCGGCGGAGATAGAGATACATATGAAACAAACGTCCTACATTTCCCACAATGCACCTGGTTTGTGTGTTTTGATCAGACCCTCAACACCTATGAAGTTTTCTAAAACCTATTTTTGTTTAGACGCTTTTCTCAAAAATCTCAAAGTCTACGCAGCAAAAGCTAAGACATCCTGATTAGGCTTCAAAAACAAAGACTCCTACATTTCCCACAATGCAACTGGATGGATTGACTGGATAGACCCTTCCTGCGTGTCTATGTCTTCAAAACCCCAAATGCTCTGTCTGTAACGCAGCTTTTCTGTCATTAATTTGTAATTTAAGTATGCGAGAAGGAACGAAAAAGCTAGTGAAGTTCCCCTTTAAATTGTTTGACACAGAAGATAACTGATCGTGTCGCATCCCAGATGAAAAGTTGACAATCGTGATGGAAGTATCGTTGTAAAATATTTGGCCGTAAATCCAAAACGACCAACGACAATCAGTATTTTTTGGTCCCTGTTAAAAAAAGAGACACATTTTCACATAGAACCAATGAAGTCCAACAGTATTTGCTCACAAACGGTGACATTTCACGCTTGTTTTTGGTCAATGAGTCGGAAAATAAAACATGTGAACATCTAGAAGCATGTGGCGGCACAACTCTCTGAATGGATGTTTTTTATTTTGCTATTTTTGGGACGATAATGGACGTAAACCCAAATAAAAACGGAGCGATCAGGTGCTATAACGTAAGCACACAATCAAGGAGAAGCGACGAAAACACACCATCGAAAAAACTGCAAATATAGGAACGCAAAACATCAAGTGGACAAGGATCTGTTTTAAATAAAAGCTGCACGGATTCGCACATTACCCTCTTGTTGAACCTGTGAAAAAGGACCAACTTTTTAATGTTGTTGTTCACAAACCGCTGCCAACAAATCCTACTCATTGTGCTTTTAACCTCAAGGGAATACATTCAATGAAGACGGACTCCTACAACTCCTACAAATAAACCAACAGTTTCCATACGGTTCCTGGAAGAAACACAGGACTCCTCTCAGGCCTCTTGACCCTTTCCTCTTGAACTTGACCCTTCGTGACCCCTGGAGGCCCCTCAGACTCAATATAAGGTGACCTCTCTGACCCCCAAACGCCTGGAAACGTCGGACTCTCTGCTCGCGTTGGACTGAGGACACTTCAGAGGACAAACTGAACTTTAAACTCCTCTGATTATTAGTCAATGATATTATAATGGTGGCTATTTATCAAGTCCTTAGTCATCAGTGATTACTGGTTTTCATTATTGTGCATCTCAGGATGTGGGATTGATGACACCAGAGATGAAGTGGAGGTGAAACAAGACACAAGTAAAAACCTGATTTACACCAAGGTTTCAACACAGAAGTCTTTGAAACTAATGTTATATATTCTGTCTTAGTCAACAAATCCCATAAACAGACCAAACCAGGTGATTTTATGCAACTAACTAAGTATTGTGTGTGTGTATCAAAGTCTAATATATCTTCTTTCTCTGTGCCATAGTGCGCCGTTGTCGTCCAAAAATATTAAAAAGTCATCATAATTTTGCATTTATATCCAAGTTCTTTTATTACCTTGAACACACGCTGTACTTTATTCTGACACACACACACACCGTCCTGTTGACACACACCGTCCTGTTGACACACACACCGTCCTGTTGACACACACACACACACCGTCCTGTTGACACACACCGTCCTGTTGACACACACACACCGTCCTGTTGACACACACACACCGTCCTGTTGACACACACACACACCGTCCTGTTGACACAAACACACACCGTCCTGTTGACACGAACACACACCGTCCTGTTGACACACACACACCGTCCTGTTGACACACACACGCCGTCCTGTTGACACACACACCGTCCTGTTGACACACACACCGTCCTGTTGACACACACACACCGTCCTGTTGACACACACACACCGTCCTGTTGACTCAAACACACACCGTCCTGTTGACACGAACACACACCGTCCTGTTGACACACACACACCGTCCTGTTGACACACACACACACCGTCCTGTTGACACAACACACACCGTCCTGTTGACACACACACACCGTCCTGTTGACACACACACACCGTCCTGTTGACACACACACACCGTCCTGTTGACACACACACACCGTCCTGTTGACACACACACCGTCCTGTTGACACACACACACCGTCCTGTTGACACACACACCGTCCTGTTGACTCAAACACACACCGTCCTGTTGACACGAACACACACCGTCCTGTTGACACACACACACACCGTCCTGTTGACACAAACACACACCGTCCTGTTGACACAAACACACACCGTCCTGTTGACACACACACACCGTCCTGTTGACACACACACACCGTCCTGTTGACACACACACACCGTCCTGTTGACACGAACACACACCGTCCTGTTGACATACACACACCGTCCTGTTAACACACACACACCGTCCTGTTGACACACACACACCGTCCTGTTGACACACACACACTGTTGACACAAACACACACCGTCCTGTTGACACAAACACACACCGTCCTGTTGACACACACAGACCGTCCTGTTGACACCCACACACCGTCCTGTTGACACACACACACACCGTCCTGTTGACACACACACACCGTCCTGTTGACACACACACACACCGTCCTGTTGACACACACACACACCGTCCTGTTGACACACACACACACACACACCGTCCTGTTGACACACACCGTCCTGTTGACACACACACACACCGTCCTGTTGACACGAACACACACTGTCCTGTTGACACGAACACACACCGTCCTGTTGACACGAACACACACCGTCCTGTTGACACACACACCGTCCTGTTGGCACACACCTTCCTGTTGACACACACACACCGTCCTGTTGACACACACACACCGTCCTGTTGACACACCTGTCCTGTTGACACACACACACACCGTCCTGTTGACACGAACACACACTGTCCTGTTGACACAAACACACACCGTCCTGTTGACACACACACACACACCGTCCTGTTGACACACACACACCGTCCTGTTGACACACACACACCGTCCTGTTGACACACACACACACCGTCCTGTTGACACACACACACACCGTCCTGTTGACACGAACACACACTGTCCTGTTGACACAAACACACACCGTCCTGTTGACACACACACACACACCGTCCTGTTGACACACACACACCGTCCTGTTGACACACACATACCGTCCTGTTGACACAAACACACACACCGTCCTGTTGACACACACACAGAGCACCAAATGTGGATTAATCCGCCGCTGAAAATAGTCCCCAATAAATGCACTATTGCCTCCTGTTTGTTTAAAGAGGCCATATTATGCTTTTTGGGGTTTTACCCATAGACTGTATATATAAATGGACGTAGGGTCCGTGACGTCACCCATAGGATTCTGCAGACTTGCCGAGAAGCCCTTAGTAGGCGGAGTCGGCCACTAACGGCTCGACAGTGACGTCAGAGTTCAACTCCCGCCTGTTCCAGCCTGCTCCAAATAAGGGCAAAGAGGCGGAGCCGAGGCGGGACCTGCTGCCACCGAGCTGGAAGTAAACAGAGCTAGCTGAAGCTACCAAGCTAAGCTAACATGCTCCCCATCTGCACACTGCCGTCGCATTTTACGTTTCTAAGGTAAGCGGACATGAAACTATTCAGCAAAACTATAAATAATAATCTAAGTTATTGAGTTTTTAGCATAATACTTCAGAATCTTAAAACCCCTTAACGTTTGTATGCAATTGTGCTAAATTCAACACTGGAATCAAGCAAATATTAATATGTTTGCATGACATTAGTTATTTGTATTTTGATATCACTTAATTATACGTTTAATACATTTAAGTCAAGCTAAGCTACATGTGATGGTAGCTAGTTAGTGCTCTTACCTGTGAGGCCTCCTCCAAACAGCATAATAACCAGACTGTATCATTAAAACTAAGTACCAGTTCTAGATCCTTGACTTTAGACAAACAATTCAAAAGACAACATGTATTTAAAGACCAATCTTTATTTGAAGGTGCTTCTTAACCTGAGATATTAGTTATACAGTAATAGTATTGACAATCTAAAAAAACTGAACAACTCAACAGTCAACTTTATGTTTCTTATTGTCTAAAGCATTTATTATTTTCATTTTCCCCCTCTCATATTCAGTGTGGACGGATTGAGACAGCGTGGTGTCCAGAGAGCTGCAGAGACTTCAGGGAGAAACCTCCGTGTGATGGACGGATTGAGACAGCATGGTGTCCAGAGAGCTGCAGAGACTTCAGGGAGAAACCTCCGTGTGATGGACGTCCTGTCTGTTGGTTTGGAGAGGACTGAGGGTCTTTCCTCAGCGAGGAGGACCAGGCCTGATGGAGGAGGACCAGGCCTGATGGAGGAGCCCATGCTGGGCAAAGCTGATACCAACTGCACAGGCCTAGTCTGTCACTTTATTTGACTAAATGTGTTCACTTATACATTTAATAGGTTTACACCTTCTGTCCATATGTGCTTTTTATTTAAAACATTTGATGAAGTTTTGGTTCACATTTCAATAAATTGTATTTGTATTTGCTCCTTTCGTCCATTATTCTTACTGAAAATGTTAGATTACACATTCACATCTGACTGAAGATTGGCCCCATTTATTTGTGACGTTGCAAACTCTGCGGTACAAGGCACAAGCGATGTGAAGCTCATAAAGTGAGGCACATAGAAATAATCAGCTGATGGAGTGTAGATGTGGAAATAGGTGCATTCGATCAGCTGACTGTGTTTTCACAATAAAAGTAGTTTCTTAGTGAATGTCCTGTACTGGTCTTAAAATCTCATAACATCAGCTCTTAATGTTCCTCTTGGATGTTCTTCTGGACCCTCAGAGAAGGAGAACATGTCGTGTCTTTCAGGCATGTCCTTTCCTAACAAAAATGACAGGAAACATAAAACATATTATTGCAGAACAAGTGTGTTATTTATGAAAGCAGTGTGTTTGTGTGTTTAGGGGCTGTAGATATAATTATTTTGTAATTGTAATGGTTTTTTTGTATTTCAACAATGAGCTACAAAGACGATCAGATTATGAATGAACAGTATGAAGTTCATCAACATTGAAATATATGTTATTATCAAAATAATATTGAACTGTTATCAAAACGTAGTGCAACTGTAGAAGCTTGCTCTGTTGTCTCACTGAAAGAATCACTTTTACCACGTTTTTTACAGACAATATTGAGAGATAAATAGTAGCAGTTCTCACTATGTGTTAAATATCTTTGCCTTCAATATATTAAATTAGAAAGCTTACAGTCATATTGCTTGTTAACATCTAAATGTAACTTTTTGCATGGAAAAACCCCTCAACTTCACTGATGTGTAGGTGATCTAGTATTTAGTATTGTTTAATGGAATGTATATCAGTGTATTAAAGTCAATACTTCATTCATTTAAACAAATATCTTTCTTGATTCTTTGTACAGTATGAAAAAAAGAGTCTTTGTACCTGAGCTGAAGTTCACTGCTGTGAGGAGTCCAGTTCTGTCTCTCACTCTCTGGTCCAGCCTGTCTGCATCACCTGGACACCTTAAACAAACAGATATATATGTAAAGTACCATGTGTACAAACAATATAACTGATTATCTTCTGTTGAACATGTTGGATTGTGTATTGTCCGAGTCAGGGTCCTTTTTATTTTACTGTAACTTTGGAAGTTGTGTTACCAATGCTTACTGTTTATTTGATACCCATTTGGTAATGCAATTAATAAAAACAACAAGGTTTGGGTTCGTTCTTCAGATGACTGTGACGTTAACGTGTAAGCTCAATAATGAACTCCAGCTCAACCAACCATATTGTAATATCTAAGTAATCATCTTGAAATATGACATTAATAATTGTAATATACACACATCTTATTGTGAGGTTGATTTCACATATACTTCGACGTTAGCTTGTCTACATACTTGAGCATAGCCAATTTAAATGAACCTTAGCGATGCATACAGTTCCTACCTACATAATAAAATATCTCTCTACGTTACAAGGATGACCTTATTTTATAACCTCAAACAGAAGCCGTTTGTTCTACAGTATTATCCCACTTAACGTCTATTTCGTTTTAACCTTTATATATACAGTCTATGATTTTAACTTGTAGGCTACGATTAGCGTCGTTAGCACCGATGTAGCTACCACTCGCTTACACACTAAACCAAGCCTTAACATTCATTACGTAGCCGATTAAAATCATTAACACATAAATAAGTACTCGATTTTCACTTACCGCAAAACCGCATGCATGCACCGTCTGTTTTAACCGCAGAGCGAGTCACAATAGTCCGATATATAAGCATGAAGAACAAACAACCACGGCCGGCTTCAAGTTGTGTTCCCTGGATGAGCTGAGCAGGCAGAGTCCCAGTAGCTTCACGGAGCAGCTAGCAGAGAGACAAGAAGCTAGCAGCAGCAGTCACTTGACAGAGCCGTCACTCAATGTGACCACGCCCTAATTTATGCAAAAACGAAAAATACCTAATATAAATAAAAGGGTCGTGTTAGAAAACAATTCACTCACAGATCCATAATCATGAAGGTGGAATCTAACTATATCGATAATAAAAATGTATGGAGCCAGGGGTAGAAACATGTTTTTTTCTGCTGTAAAGTTGGGCATTTTAACATGGGGGTCTATGGAAATTGCTCCTTTCTGCAGCCAGTCCCTATCGGCCAATATATGAACTGCAGTGTGTGGCACCTCCGTATTGGCGTCCCGGCTCTTCCCCAGAGTTTGCCGCTTGGTTTTACCATGACTGGAGTGCAGTGGCAATTCTAGAGTCGGTGGGGGCCCTAGGCAAACATTCACTGGGGGCCCCTCGAACCAACTTTTCATCACCACGCACAGCCCCCCCCCCCCGGAGCGGAGCAGCGCAACTGAAAATATGAGCTTTTGACGGCGCGCTATGCTACCCGACATGTCGTTGCAGTAAATTAAAGGGTGTTTCATGTTGTCGTTGCTGTGGACCTTCTTAATCTACCTTCTTTGGGGGCCCCCTTCTGGTCCGGGGCCCCAAGCAGTTGCCTGCCTTGCCTGTTCGCAAGGTGCGCCCCTGCTGGAGTGTGTTATTTAAGTATTTTTGGGTTATTACAGACTTTCTAGCTGCACCCACTTTCAATTTGACATCACAAAAAGATGTTAAGATGGATACAAAGGTTCATGATCCTCCTTTTTATTGACCTGCAATGGTATTCATATTACAAAATGACGGTGGAAATAACAACAATATTGCATACAAGCTGTAATATTCTTCGACCTTAAAGAGCCTGTGACACGAGTTTCCCCCATCATCCAAACCCATCAATTTGAGTAAATATTGTCCCCTTGAAAACCGTTACTGAACTGATTTTGGATATTTGTACTTTGATAACCATTAATCTGCCCTTCAATGTTGACAATTTTCTGGATCTTCTCTGGGATTCTTCAAGTCCCGCCAAATTATGGGTGACGTCATTGCGGGCACAGCGCTCCAGCTGCACCGTTCAGGATCCCAGCATCTGTATGTAAACGCACGATGGCGCACACAGCAGCAAGCTCAGACAGCGATGACAGTTTAATTTTGAACGTGTCTGAGAGCTCATATGAGGCTGAAGGATCGGTTTATGTTGTATCTGTTAGAAGTTTAGGAATTAGGTGCGTCAATATGGGCGATCATACGGTCATATAACCAGTGGTGGACTGGGACTAAAAATCATCCCGGGACTCTCGACCGGCCCACTTCGGTACCGCTAGTAAATTGTCAACGGGGGGAGTGGGGGATGTCGGGGGCGGCGGGTGCTGTAGGCTGGGGAAGGCTGATATTTGTGTCACTGCATCCTGGTAAAATACAAATATAATGTATAATGTCTGTGTCTTTGACATTAGCGCTGCTAGGCACCTGTGCCCTGTACTACGAAGCCAGTTCAACATACCCTGGATATGTTTGAGTAACAAACAAACTAACAACAACAAACTAACAAACGAGATCTCGCTAAGCGGTCCTACGACGCTGGTTATTAACTCTGTAAATCAAGCCAGGGTTTCTCTCACCAGCTGAGAGCGCGTTCACGTCTAAGACACGAGTGGATCTGACTTTAATTACATTTGACTTGAGTGTTTCGTCAACATAATGTGTTGCTTAAAATAATACCTCTGCATACAGTATGTGACACTGTAAGTGTTGCACGGCCAGATACGGCTGGTGAAGCAGACTCGGATAAGGAAATATATGATATATTATGATATTATATGATCGATGATCTGATTGATGATGTAATATGAATGATAAGTGCGACACGTCGGCGTCTTCTCTGCATACGGCAGTTTAAACTGTATTTCCTTTATCCTGTAATATAACTTGAGAGATTTAAACTCCGCACACTGAGTTGATCTCTTTTCTATAGACGCCGGAGGCGGGCAGCGTCAGGTAAAAAAAGTTATTTAGCCTTCCCAAACCTGAGCCTCACGCGCCGCCTATGGGGATGTACTAGTGACTTATCCGACCGGCCCACTTCGGTACCGGCCCATCGGGATTCGTCCTGATGGCCAGTCCGCCACTGCACCCAGCCCACGTAAACTGTCAACGGGGGGAGCCTCGCTGCGGGGAAACGGTGGACCTAGTGTCCCGATCGGAGTGGGAATAATAATAATAATCCGTGCATTTTATCCATTAATTTCCCCAACATTGTGGTAAAAAAAAACACGTTTAATCCATGTTGGTGTACTACAAAAAGCATCGGTTTGTTTTCTCATCAGGAAATGCAGACCGGCTCAAACAAACGATTTTTAATCATCATCCTCACGATCATTTAATGTATCATATGTTCGCCGAATTGACATGAAAGCACTAATAAATGTAGTTTAATCCACTTGAGTTTACAACTACAAAAATAATCGATTTGTTTTTATATCACATCCTACGGGAGGAAATTCAGCAGCTCTCACTACCGATTTGTAATCCTAATTTAATCATCATCTTCACCACGATCATTTATGTTTATGTTCGCCGAATTGACATGAAAGCACTGACAAATATGAATATACTGTAGTCAACTTCATTAAAACGTTATTAACGTGCCTAAACTCAGTAATTCACAATTTCTACGCATGACAACACACTTTGTCCGTGTTTCGCTCTCTCACCGCACAGTGAAGCGTTCCCGCATTGACGTCACTTCCGGCTTCCCCCAAAACTTCAAAATGACTCAAGGAATTTCCCCGCGATGTTCGAAATTATTGATATTTATCGGAACGGTATCGCATCTTCTTTTTTAAACTGACGGTTCGAGATTACTAGTAGCCCAATATTTCATTGCACAACAGTTGTTGGGATGCTGTCACAGGCTCTTTAAACAACAGAGAAGGTTTTAAGAAATAGGACTATACTGACAAATGACATATTAACCTGTCATTGTCTGTTCTGTAGGAAGGAGGAACATAACAGAGTGGGACTGCACTCAAAAACGGAAGTTTGTTCCAATACGAAGATTGTGACTATCTGAAAAGTGTCCTTAAAACGAGCCTCCTCGCAATTGTATGCACATTATTTATTCAGCCGTTTGCTGTTTAATCTGATGGGAAATATATCATTCAAAAGAGAGAGAAAAGCTTATTAAACTAGACGAACGCTCAATACAGGCGATGACGTCACGTTTGCGCGTCCCCGCGAACAGGGCTTCAATCTACGGCAGTGTTTCTCAAACTTTTTCATACCAAGGACCACTTAACCAATAAAAAAACACTCGCGGACCACCTAACTCCACAAATATCCAAAAACACATCGTTTTTTACAAATCGCCTGACAATGGTACAAACAAGTGGCAACATGTGATGAAGGTGTTTATCTGGGCTATATCATGCAATCGAAAGTGAAACTGAAGCTCGCTCCATTGCGGAGATATTCCTGCGAGAGTGCGGAAAACTTAAATTAATTTATTTATTTCAAATGTGAAATTTTACCAATATACTCACGGACCACTAGGGGGCGCTCACGGACCACCAGTGGTCCGCGGACCACACTTTGAGAAGCACTGATCTACGGCAAGGCTTCAATCTACGGCACAACACCGGCCGTGGCCCAACCTCTCATTCCCCTGATAGGTGGAGAATTGACCACTAAGCGGAGCACCCCTTTTGTGACATAGAAAATAATTCAAATCTGGATCAGTCTGTATCAGATCCGTTACAGCCCCCTTTTTTTTTAGAGATTTGGGTAGGCTATAGAGGAAAAGAGAGAGGGGCCCCGTCTCAGGTCGGTTAAATGAAATCCTTGCTTCCCTCACTTGCGTCGTTTTCCTGCGTTTAGTCCCTCCCACCAGGGAAGCATGGAGGGACGCAAGGAAACCACGAGAGGCAGGAGAGGCTTCTCAATTCTTAAATTTCCCCTCCTCGACTCCTATCCTCGAGACTTAGTCCCGCCCACAGGAGATGCGAGCGGAGGACCGAGGAGGGGAACCGAGGAGAGAGGAGGGGAAGCAGCAGACGTTTAAAGAAATGAGAACTCCTCTCCTCTGAGCGGTCATTTTAAAGCGACGTCCGTTCATGATTACGTGGCAACAGCTGCATCAGCTGTCGAGTGTTTTGTCACAGAGCTGTATTTTATAATCTCTGTTACATCAGCTGAACATTGTTCCCCCACATATTTACTTTGAATTCATTGAGAGTGCGGTATAATGAGACAATAACAGGCTACAGATGCGGACACACACACACAAATATATTTATATAAATATATACAATTTAAAGTATGAGAGCACTCTCATAATAACGTAACACAATCAGAGACTGGATATATCCCCCCCCCCCACCCCTCTCTCTCTGGTCGCCGAAATGGGGAATTGAAATTACGGGCCAAAAGTTGTATTTACAAGTATTAAAAGTAAGCAGAGGACACCAAACAAACTGAAACCCGTCTGTCCGCCGCATCTACACACTGTACAACACACACCTACACACTGTACCACACACCTACACACTGTACCACACACACCTACATACTGTACCACACACACACATACACACACTGCCTACCACACACACTTACAGCTCCTAAAGCATAATCAGGCTACAGCCGTTGTGTATTTTATTATGTGAAGCACTAAATGGTCTTAGAAAAATATTGACTCTTTGTTTGTAGATATCTACTAAACTACAGCAAATAAAGGGAGTAATGTAGGCCTATTATACTGAGTGATATATGTTGTACACTGCTCTGCTTTCTGCACAGACCTCACAGCTGTTCTCACTGTAAACATCGCGACGAAAGCAGTTTCTAAAATAATATCCAGGGGATGCATGCAGAGCTGTCATTGGCTGAGATAAGTCCGGCCGTGCGTCACGCCTCCACCGTTCCCGGAAATGCATCCGCGGAGGAGCCGTGGAGGAACCATCAGTGTATCCTCGGTTATAGCTCCTCCAGAGAGCCTCCTCGACGCTCGATGCTCGGTCCTCGGTGTGCATTTAAAGAAATGAGATGTCCTTCAAAATGGCGCGCAACCCAGGGTTGCGTTCCGATAATCCATTTAGCTTAGGAACCTTCCTCCATCCTTACCTTCCCCCCCTGGCTTCGGAGCAGGTTTTTTGGGCTTAGAGTTAACCAGGGAGTCATGCCACCTGTTAAAGATAAGATTAAGACAGTAAAGCATAAATTGTCCTGTCACCCTGCACTTCTATTCAACAATTATTAAGTGGGCGTCACAATGTTATTCATATATTTAATTTGACAGTAAAGATGTATACATTAAAAGAAAGCATTGGAGGTTATGATAGTTTTGTGTGGCCCAAGTTAATGAAAATAGGTTTCGGTTGGCAAACATCTGTCACTGAAGATTGTTAAAAGGTAGAATCTGTCACAAGTATTTAAGTACAGTTTCGACAAATATAGAGTGTTATAAATTATGAGCCAATAATTAAGATAAAGTGAAGTATATGATTGATTATGTGCGTGTTTGTTGCACCGAATGCAATACATACTGCACTATTTTAAAATGAAATGTCAATTAGTAATGGTGGTAATTTTACTGTGGCAATAAATCAACTCTTTTCACCATCATTTGGCAGAATGGTAACAGGAAACATGAACATGGCAAAAGTTAAACAACATTTTAACATATATTTTTGTATGAAGAAGTAGAGAATAAGCTAAATAAAATGATCACATATAGACCAGAATGAACATGCCCACTCTTTCTTCTGTCATGATGTTGCTCATTATTATTTCAGCTGCCATATTGGGACAATGCAAGCATGTTTTTTATTATAATGATATGGCCTTCAGTGTCAAAATGAACATTTTTAGCAATGATGCCTTAACATTCATATATAAACAGGAAAAATGCTGACTCACCTTGGCGCCCTGAACATCATTTTTAAGCAGTAAGGTGAAAAAACCCTTGTATAGACTTTAAAGATAAACGTATAAACTTCTGGCTAGTGCAAATATCCATCTGCAGTGAGATGTGCTTCCTCTCACTAAGGCAAAGTCCAGAGAAATCAAATCACAAGGAGGTCTATACAATAGTGTCCTGAAGAAACACGCACATAATCCCATACACAGTTGACAAACTCTATTAGAGTTTGGCAGGATTAGGCCAACAGTTTAACGGGATTACCTCGCTTAATTTTTAGTGATCTTGACAAACAAGAAACACTGCAAAAGCCCATTAAGGTTATATAAATACACCATATATATATATTTATTAGTTTTTTATAAACAATTAAAAAAGAATATACTTGTATGACATTTCTTATTATTGTAATACTGCATTCCACTCATTCCACCCAGAGTTCCATGGAATGTCAAACAGAGACATTCTAGGACTCTAGAACACCTAAGAATTCTACTAGGCCAATCTTCATATATCAGTCAGTCAGTTGAATTCAGTTTCTTGTCAAGACTGGCTGTTTTCATTTGTCACTGTCTTATTTCAATTTTTTTGAAAAAAAACATTACTGACCTGATCTACAGGCAACAGGTTTTCTGTTACAACATGGCTGCCTCTTTTGACAGCGACCTCCAGGTCATCAGAGGAGCAAAGCTGTCCTCCAAGTTTTCAGACTACCTTGTTCTGGACTTAATTGGACAAGGAGCCTTTGCAAAAGTCACCAAGTGTGTCAAGTCCGCCACCAATGAAACGGTGGCTGTGAGGATAACAAAGACACAGACAGAAAAAGAGCATGGCATCCTGCAGAAGCTCAGGAGCTTTGACTCTGACATGGGGAACTTTGTAAGGTGGGACACCTCATTCCTCTACAAAGACCATCTCTGTCAAGAGTTTGAGCTTCTGGATATGAATCTGAAGGAGTTTGTGGATACGAGAAAGACCTTGTCTCTACACCTGAAAGACATCCGGCCTATTGTACATCAGGTGGCAACAGCTCTGAAAGTCCTGAAAGGCTTAGGGATCACTCATACAGATGTCAGACCAGAGAATATTATGCTAGTGGATCACGTACGGCAGCCATTAAAGGTCAAACTTATCGACTTCGGCTCCGCCTGCGATGCCACAAAAGCAGAGCAGGTCCCATCAATGCAGCACACATGGTACATGGCTCCAGAGGCCATTCTGGGACTCCTCTGTGACGAGTCCATAGACATGTGGTCTCTGGGCTGCATTGCTGTTGAGCTCTTCCTGGGCTCTCCGCTGTACCCCGGGAGCTGTGAATATGACATGATCTGCAAGATAACACAGACTCAGGGTGAGATGCCAGGGCACCTCCTCAACGCTGGACTCAAAACAAGAAAGTTTTACCTGAACACTTGTTCAAATAAGTGGACACTCATGACACCACATGAGTATGGAGGCATGTCAGTGATTGACGGCATGTTCAGCTCCCTGGATGATCTGAAGAAAGTCCAGCCGAAGCAAGACAGTCATGCTTCAAAAGCACATGCCATGAGAGATAAGGCTGATCTGGAGAACTTTGTGGAGTTGGTCAAGCAGATGCTGCAACTGGATCCTATTCAGAGAATAACACCCAGCCAGGTGTTGCAGCATCTTTTCGTTACAACGAGCCATCAGATGGACTTCTGTCCTCCACAAAGTCTGAGATCCACACAGCAGCCATCCTCAAAAACCAGATATTCTCCTGGGGCTAAAAGTCCACAAAAACCATTGAAACTGGTTGAGAATACTTCAAGCATCACTCTAATCCATCCTCAGAGGAAAAGAAAGAGGGTCTATGGTAGAAACAGATGCGGAGAATGCGCTTCCCCTGTAAGGAAGAAGAGGAGAACTTGTGGAGGTAGACCTTCAGTGAAAAGGCGTTATTGGGAAATTCCAGATGGCACTAGAGGATTTGGAGATTTCACTTCCCCAGAGAGAAAAAAGAGGAGGATCTGGGAAGATAAACCAATGCCAAAAAGGCGATATTCAAAGGCTAGGAAAAGAAACCCAAAGACATCCTCATCAGGGAAGAATATGAGAAGGATCTGTGAAGATGCACCTCTGTTGGTAAATAAGCCCATTGGTAGCATTTCAAGTGGCAGCCCAATAACGCCAAAGATCCCATCACCAGAAAAGATGGTAGAGAAAGTTACACCTCAGGTTAAAAGGCCTTCTGGTCAGATTTCCGGTGGCAGCACGACAGTCTCAAATATATCATCACCTGAAAAGATGATCTGGGAAGCCACGCCTTTGGCCAAAAGTACTTCTGGTAAAATGTCATGGGGCAGCACAACAATCCCAAAGATCCCATCTCCAGAAAAGATGATCTGGGAAGCCACACCTTTGGCCAAAGGTACTTCTGGTAAAATGTCATGGGGCAGCACAACAATCCCAAAGCTCCCATCTCCAGAAAAGATGATCTGGGAAGCCACACCTTTGGCCAAAAGTACTTCTGGTAAAATGTCATGGGACAGCACAACAATCCCAAAGCTCCCATCTCCAGAAAAGATGATATGGGAAGCCACACCTTTGGCCAAAGGTACTTCTGGTAAAATGTCATGGGGCAGCACAACAATTCCAAAGCTCCCATCTCCAGAAAAGATGATCTGGGAAGCCACACCTTTGGCCAAAGGTACTTCTGGTAAAATGTCATGGCGCAGCACAACAATCCCAAAGCTCCCATCTCCAGAAAAGATGATATGGGAAGCCACACCTTTGGCCAAAGGTACTTCTGGTAAAATGTCATGGGGCAGCACAACAATCCCAAAGATCCCATCTCCAGAAAAGATGATCTGGGAAGCCACACCTTTGGCCAAAAGGCCTTCTGTTGAACTTTCAGAAATAATGGGGTTGAAGAATATCGTAATTACACAGGAGAAAGACACTACCATGCTACCAAGCACCTCTAAAGACGCTGCTTCCACTGTGAGCCAGCAGAAATCTCTGAACCAGGGGGTCGACAAGAACGGAAAAACTCTAATATGGATCATTGGATCTGGTTACGTTCAAAGAGGAGAAGTTGCAGCCTATGAGAACTTCGGTGAGAATTTTGGACTTGACGTCAAAGTTCAATGGTTTGGCACAGGAGGCATGCTCTGGAAGGGAGTCATACCCCGCTTTCAGGCAGAGTTGTCAAACTCTCAGAGACCCCCTGATATTTTGGTCATCCACGCCGGCGGCAACAGCCTGGGAACAATGCCTGCAATGAAACTTGCATCAGTCATGAACAATGAATTGATGAAGCTCCATTCACAGTTTCCTTCAATGGCCATTGCATATTCCTGCATCACCGAGCGACAAGTGTGGAGAAATGGACCTCCAGGGAAGGTCAACTATGACAGGAAGTTCGTCAACACATTTATGCAAAAGGCTGTTGGCAACCATGGTGGTGAAGTAATTCAACATCCCCTCCTGAGATTTTATGACAACAACATATATCTCCCAGACGGAGTGAACTTCAGCAAGAAGGGGAATGAAATATTTGTGACCAGCATCCGCAGTGTCGTGATGAAGATCCTTCAGAAATCTCACACCTAACTGCGAAACAAACATGTCTGATATGGATCATTGGATCTGGTTACGTTCAAAGAGGAGAAGTTGCAGCCTATGAGAACTTCGATGAGAATTTTGGACTTGACGTCAAAGTTCAATGGTTTGGCACAGGAGGCATGCTCTGGAAGGGAGTCCTACCCCGCTTTCAGGCAGAGTTGTCAAACTCTCAGAGACCCCCTGACATTTTGGTCATCCACGCCGGCGGCAACAGCCTGGGAACAATGCCTGCAATGAACCTTGCATCAGTCATGAACAATGAATTGATGAAGCTCCATTCACAGTTTCCTTCAATGGCCATTGCATATTCCTGCATCACCGAGCGGCATGTGTGGAGAAATGGTCAACACATATGACAGGAAGTGCGTCAACACATTTATGCATCAGGCTGTTGGCAACCTTGGTTGTGAAGTAATTCAACATCCCCTCCTGATTTTTTGACAACAACATTTGCCAGACGGAGTGAACTTTCTCCATGTTCCTGTTGTAAATGTGTCAGCATAATACAATTAAATGCATAAATGTATAACTGTGTACAGTGGTGGAATGTGTGTAGGGTTAGAACTGATTTATATGTTGCAATTAGCAGTAGCGTTTGAAATGTACAATTCATTTAAAATATGCCTTGGTTCATTTTGTATCATCTTCACTGACAAAGGAAAACAATTATAGAGCTAGGGAGAAAATACTGAATAATTTAAGCTAGCTGTGGCAACTATATCGTCACTTGCTCGCAACATAGATAACCTGTATAATGCACTTTGGTCTTTTATTGATGTTACAATGTAAACAGTATTTATGGCAAAAATAGCTTTCAAATGTTAAAACAGGTGTCAAAATTGTCAATTTTTGGTCATAATGGGACACAGCGATGTTAAATAATACTATTACTGATACTACAGACAATATCCTGTATCAATCTTTTCCATTTTTAGTGGTACAGTAGGACTTGTCTATGTCCTCATTACACATAAACAAAAACACATGACTGAAGAGGATGTATTTATTTGTTATTCTTCTGCTTTTTTAAGTGCAGCCAAACTTTACTGAACCGTATCCAGACATCCAGGGCAAACAAGAGGTGGATGGTTCCTGTGTGACAACAGGGCCTTATGACTGCTGCTGTAGTGTTTTAAAATGTAGCCATGAGTAAAACTTGGTAACATAATGTAAATTGAGATGCATTACCTCAGACTATACCTACTTCACATGACTAAACCCCCCTGACATAAACCCTAATATAGCTCATGTGTGTCTGCAGATCTATTTGTGTAAATCCACAATATACAAGAAGCGGGTTGTTTGGCATAAAATACCTTATAAACAGGGGTGCACATAACTTTTTTGCCCTGGTTCTCAAAGGAGCACCTGGAGATGTTGCTTGGTGCTCATCCTTAAAATGAAATAAACCGTAACTTTTGAGGGGGTCTTGTCTTTATTTGCCAGACACACGGCACAGAACACACATGCAGAGGTGAACACAGAACACACATGCAGAGGTGAACACAAGACAACATTAGCACGACCAGTAATCCTACAAGCTGTCATCACTACCCTCCTGACTGTTCTCCTCACTGTCTTCCTCTCTGTCAGACATGGTAGCTGATGATGTAGGCCTACTTCTTTCTCTCTGGTTGAGTCTGCGATTAGATGCTTGCATCCACAAGTCAACAGCTGGGTTTGGGTCGAAAGTCTCTGTTGTCATCTTAGACAAGTGGATGTAATCAAATAAGTATGTGAACATAACCAATAACCTACCATAGCCAATCACAAATTAAACTTATTTTATTTGTGTTGTTCATTCATATTTACCTTAACATTTATTTATTTATGCATCTTTTTTTTATCTCTCCAGTTTTAAAGGATATTTTTGATTACTGTCCTATATCATTGGAATGATTTCAAACCTGTGTATCCCAATAATTATAAAGGAGTGCCTTGGAAATGTGTGTTTACATAAATTGTGACCAAACCGTTTGAACTTAGACTAAAGTGAACTATCTAAACACTCAGAGTCCTTTACCTCAATGAGCTGTAGTTATTAGCCTCAGTCTGACTGGAGAGGACTCTCCCTCCACATCATTGTAGAAACATCTTCTTCTTAGCTACTCTCCCTCCACATCATTGTAGAAACATCTTCTTCTTAGCTAGCACCAGATTCTAATAACAAAAGCCCTAACAACCCTCCCTCTCTCCCACGCTCACTTGCATTTTGGCTGTGAGCTGCGGGCGCCAGATAAGCCAACATCCCCCATTTTCATCACTTACAGCGCCCATCGTACAGGGCAAATGAAACGTGTAACCGGGATGAAAAGGGTGTTACATTTACTTAATTATGAATATTGTTACATCAAGGCCGAAAATTAGGATGAGCACCAACGGTCAAAAATGTTTTTTTCCCTCCCAGAGCTGTCAGTGCAGCGCCTCCACAGATCTGGCGCCCTATGCGAACGTCTATAACGCCAGTGCTACGGGCCGGCCCTCAGTTAATATGCAACTCGCATTTTTTTGGCGGAGGTGCGCATGCGCACCTGCGCACCAGTTATGTGCAGCCCTGCTTATATTTAACGAATAGGACCAGACTGGGAAGAACATTGCTTAGAATTCCGCATTTTATGACCCAGTAAACCCACAAAAAGTGATGATAGTAAGCAAACAAAGCATGTAGACTGACCTCCAGGTGCCTGTACAGTGGTGACCTTTGAAGTTAAAGATAGCGATGTGCTGCCGTCTACAGGCTTCTATGTGCACTGACCCCACTCTGTAAAAAAGAGCACATTTCTGTCATTTAACATTTAACTGCAAGACACACATATTTTCACCATTATATCAAAGTTATTAAAATACTTTCATCAATGGAATATTCTGCATGTTCAAAATCCAACTAGTTAATAAGTCCTGCCATTGAACAACGTTTTTTAAGTATCTACAGTGGTTATTGCAATCCAATACATTTGTTGGTCCTAATTCAAATAGGATACCTTTTATTTGTGTGCACTGTTCTTTCCCCGTCTGAAAACACGGGCGCTGATAGGCTGACGGTCATCACGTGGCCTCACAGCTGATTTCGTTGGATGAGGTGTTTTGCTTTGACCGTTCATCATTTCATGAAGCCATTTCTGGTTAGCATCGCTGCAGAGTAGCACAGCAGTGAACTGTAGAGGTAAACCATGGCCAGGGTTGGGAGGGTTACTTTGTAAATGTAATCAGTCATGGGCGTAGGAAGCATCCTGAATGTGGGGGGGACATTTTTAACGGGGGGTGTGTGGGTTGTCCCCCACGGGAAAAAAAATAGATTTCCTGTATTCTGGTGCATTTTAACAGGTGGTTTGATACTTTTATGTGGCTATACTAGCATGAGGAAAATGATGGGTACATTTTGTAATTTCATCCAGTAGTAAAGAAAGGAAACATATTTCTGACCCCACTCTGATTATTAATTCAGAGCTGTCTTTGAATTAATAAAAAGCAGTTTAAATGCCCATTTGGTACATTTATATAACAATAAATATTTGTGAGTGCATTGAGAGATATTGTTGTGGAGAGTCATTTATATATAAATCGCAAAATACATTTGTGAATCCTTCTGTGAGCATTTATTAATATTGAGACTGATCTGACTCCATACAGATGTTAAGTTCACCTAGGAATGGTATCATTGACTTAAATGTTCAAATAAATGCTGCTCTTCCGTCTATATTGGTCATATGATGCCCCTTGACTATAATACTACAGTTATTACCGGGGATAACTGTAGGCTATTTTTATTATATGTACAGCACTTTGGCTTGACCAAAAATCGTTTATAAATGTGCTATATAAATAAAACTTGATTTGATTTGAAATGCTTCCTGTTCAATATCCCCACTGATTTCCTTAACATTCTGGGATGAGAGTCCACATCAAAATCTACTCTAAACTGTCATTTCCCTTTCATCACTCACCTCAGCAACGGACCTCTCTCCACTGTCCCTGTGTTCTGCCTCTGACTCACTCTCAAGCGCCTAGATGTCAAGAGAGGTGCAGTGATCACTATTTATTGAGCAGTATACTCTTTCACATTGAATCATAACAAGTCATACTGAATGTAAATACAACTGACTCTAAAGTAAGTCCCAGTCTGTGACATTGGACATTTTGAAGACTCAAAGTCCCAAGCAGTAGGTAGAATATTAGCTATCTATGTGCACAGAAAATAAACAGTTAACTGAATACTGGGATGGAAATGGCCTATAAGCACTCAGTAAAACATAAACACACACAAAAAGCTTCTGAATGATAAGAAGTATAATTCAAATATAATGCACATTACCATTTTGAGAGAGAGTACCGAAGTTAAAGAATTCAGAAAATAATCTCTTATCGAACTGAGGCTCCAGTAAAACACACTGACTGCGTCTCTACATCATGGTGTTTACATGAGCACAGAGAGATGGGGTTATTCATGTTCCCTGTTTACATGATAAATACTAGTAACCTGGCATTTCGATGCCTTTTCTCCTCTAAACTATTCAGTATTTGTATCTCTCTATCATGACATAAAGACAAAACTCCTCTCCAGAAGTGAGACGCCGCCGCCATCACCATCACTGTTAACTGATTAACTGCTACCAGCTGAAGACTTACTTTCCTCTTCTTTGATTTTTTTTTTGTTATGTCCATGTTGTTTGGGGGAGAAAACATATCAAACCAAGAGATCGTCAGCTTTGATTTTCGCTGTATTAACCATTTCCTGAACACTTGGTGTGTGTGCCTTACCTCCGCTACCGGCATCGCTTCATACAACAGATCTGAGCTGTCCAACTACGACAACAGTCCTTGAACATGCGCGTGCTATGGGAGAATCTGCCTTGGTACAAAGTAGCAGTGAAAACATGGTACGGAGTTTCATTGATTTGGATAGACCGATTCATGGATTTTCCACATGGTAAAAGTGGGGGGGTCTAACAGTGGCGGAGCCAGGACATTTTCAGTGGGGTGGCCAGGATGGAACCAGTGATCATTTTGGGGTGGCATTGAAATCACTATTATATGAACATAAAAATACATCTCACTATAAAATAAGGGGTTATTTAAGGCACCTACAACACACCTCTACATTATTTGGGTGGAATAGATCAAATAATATTCAGTATATCTAACAATTTCTTTCGTATTCCCGCAGGCAAAGTCTCAACGAAGCTTACATTATACAAATGTAATGCAATATACAGACTGTTTAGCTTATGGTGATCAGCAGCACTATGGGCTCATTCTCTCAGTGTATCATCAGGAATACAGAGACACACACACATCATTTAAATAAGAGTTTTTAAATTAAATGATAGGTTAAGAATAAACATCTTAAAGTAAATAACAATAAACAATAGCCCTTAACCCTGTAAGGCCCCTGGTTGTAATTTTACAACATTACTTTAAGCTATCCTAAAAAAGTCAGTAAATGTTCAGGGGTAGACATTAAGGGTAAAAAGCCACTGGCCCTCCGGGCCGGTGGAATTATATTGTCACTGGCTCTCATTGTAACCTCTGGCCCGGAGCATTCGTCCAAAAAAAATCGACTAATAATGAAGAAAATTAACACATTTGTTGCAATAGTAATTTATGCACTAACTACATTACTACTTGTACTACAACATTTGAATAATCAGGTCTTCCTCATTTTCCTCAATTGTTCATATTTGGTTTATTAAAATAATGATATTGTGGTCATTGATAAAAAATGTCTGCTATTATTATGAGTATTATTATTTGTATAATGCGCTTTCTGCCTTCCTGTCATTAGGAGTTAGACATGTAATGGCTATAGATTAGATTAGAACCTTCATTCTCCTAAACTGCTGGGACATTTCTCTAAAGCTAATACCTTTATATTGTCTACTCTTCACTTACTTGTCAGCATAGGTCGGCATTGATGTACAGAGCCGACAGAAGACCTTGTTTATATTGGCATCATATTGAGAGGTGCAGCCAGTGACGCTTCCTAAAACCAGGAAGTAAGCTGCTGGTTCCCTCGGCAAAAAGCAATGGGATTTCTCCACAGGGTTTTGGAAAATAGCTGGAAATAAGGTCTGTGGAAAACAAACCTGTTTGATAAATGCACGTTTTGTTCAGCCGGATAATCTCCACATGTCTACCAGGCTTGGAATTTCGTCATTTTAGGGGCAAGGCCATTTGGCCTTTGGTGTTACACATTTTTTCAGGGCGCAAAGGCCACATGCCAGGGCACAAAGGCCATTGAGGGAAACATTTGGATTTGGAGCTTACAAATAAATAACTTCACTTTTTTATAAGAAAAACACACGAATGACATGGAAAACAAATCACTTTTTTAATATCAATAATGTCAAACATGATATCATCATATAGGCCTATGCCTCCTTAGTATTACCGTATATACAATAAAATACTTTACTTTGAATAATTAGTGTTTGGTATGTTTTCCATCTACTACTTCTCCAATTCACAAATCCAAAATCAAATCAAAAAATCTAAAATTCTATTAATATGTAACAAATATATTCCATTTCAGAGCAGAAGAAACAGCCTTCAAGGGTCAAACTCTGCACATACATCATTCAGCAGTGCACAGTGAAGTGTGTGTGCGCGCGTGTGTGTGTGTGTACGAGAGTCTCTTTAATCAACTCCTCACAGCTCTGGTCAGAAACTGGACAAAAGTTAAACATGTACAAACCACAGACTGTCATGGCGAATACAATCGCTGCTTTAATTCTGTCTTTAGGACGTTGTTGTGAGTGTGGACGGAGCAGCTACAGGTTAGTTTAGCCTGATTGATCCATTCAGAAAACACGCATTTTAAAAGGTTTCTCGCTTGCTGTCTTATCTGCAGACTTGTCAAAGCATTAATTCATGTTTTTTACTAACCGGTATCAGTATTTAGTTACTTCGGCATCATTTTGAAACGTGTATTACAATGAATCACGGTAAAATATGTTCATTTTGTCGCAGTTGGTTTCCACCACAGTATTTACATGGAAATAAGCCCCGCCCCCTCTCCAGCGCGTTCTGTTTGAATGACAGGAGTAAACACAGCTGACAGCCGCGGTGAAACTCCAGCGGTTAGAGCGATGAGAATATTCGCATCACGTCCGTTGTGAACGCAGCATAATGCAGTTCAGAAAACACTGTTCTGTCGCTTTTAAAGCAACTTCGAGATTTTAACAGTATCAGGGGCACACAGGCCATGGTGGCCGTAGGACGTACAATTATTTGTGGGGCATAACGGCCAGACCGAGGGGCTACGACGGCCATGGCCGTCATGGCCGCCGTGAAAATCCTACCCTGATGTCTACCCTACTTTTATAATTTTCGAATCATAAATCTAATCGATAGATTATAAAAGGGTTTTAGGACGCGTCACTGCACCACTAGAAGCCAACTCCATCGATCAAGCTGAAACTTCCTCTCCCTCTTCTTCTCATGCTCTCTGTCACTCTCCTTTAACTCCTCCGGTGACTTTCTTTTATTTGAAGATTGTTTTTTGCACGGCGCTTGGACGGTTACCGCTGGTATTAAAAACATTTTGGCGAATGGTTAGGTGGCGCGACAGTGTAAATGCATTTTTAATAATAACATTTTTGAATGGAACATTCTCAACATGAATGCATAAATCTAAATAAATATAACTTACATATGTGGGAAAATACTGTGTTTGAAATGTGTAATTGAAATTAGATGCTAGCTTTTTGTTTTGATATATATATATATATTGTATTCCAGTCTCCCTTAAGATATGTTAAGTGGCATGGCATTCAACACAATGCTGCTCACCTCCTTCAGTTGGGAGAAAAGCTGGTTCAGGTTCAGCCTTATGGGGGTACATGGCTGCTGAGCCTAGAGATGGATCTGTTGGTCCTGGCACCAGGGGGAGGGACAACTGATTTAGTATGAATAGCTGCTAAAAATCTACCTGTATTTGTTAAATGTCAGCTAAAAGACCAGTGCAATTAAAAACCTGTATAGATATTAACAGTACTTAATGTCAGCTTAGTAAAAAAAAACATAACAATTATTATTTACAATGGACTAAGCTTAGCTAACAGACACAATTCCACCACTCATGGACCACACCCACCTTTTCTTTTGAAAAACTGGGTGACATACTGTCGCCCTTTAGTCCCTCTCTCTTGTTTTTCTCTCCTTTCTTTTCTCTTTTGAAAGCCTGACTTTGTAAGTCGTTGACACATGGTATACAGGGTTTCCCACACATAGACTATACTTGGGCGGGCCGCCCAGGTATATTAACGGCCGCCCAAGTATATTTCGCGACCCATTTAGATTTTTCTTTTTTTTTAATAATATATATATATATTTGTTTTCGTCCGTGACCACGACACCATCTGCGATCGATTAACTTGTGGACAATGATCCCTCGACTCTACGCCTCCTGTACCCAGTCCCGGACTGGCCATCGGGAGGACCGGGGGGTTTCCTGAAGGCCTGGCCTGTTAAGTGGCCTGCCTCACACAGGGTGACTGGCTGTCTACATGATGTGGTCTGCCTCACACAGGGTGACTGGCTGTCTACATGATGTGGCCTGCCGACATGGCCACTGTCATACAGATCATAAATCAAAGCCGTTGATTGGTCTCTGTGTGTCATTCAAGCTCGGGATAACCTCAGCTCAGGTGAGCTAAAGGACTCTGAGTGTTTAGATAGTTAACTTAGTCTAAGTTCTCTGTGGGTCTCAAACGGTTTGGTCACCATTTATGTAAACACATATTTCCATTTGAGAGGGTAGTGATTAGTAAAATATGCATGAATAAAAAATAAAAAGTTAACTAGGTGAAAAAAGGTAAGATACACTTTTAAAACTTGTTGAGAGCTAACACTAGTCTTTGCTGCCTCAAAGAGGAGCAGGGGAGAGAGGAGGGAGACAGGAGAGGCTGGTTCAGGAGCACAGACACACTTACAACTATAAATGAACCAAAAATAAATAAACAAGTTTCAGTGTTTTTTTCATATTGGAAATGGTATGTTATTGGTTATGGCCATGATTTTATGATTATTGAAATGTATACAGTTCTGTTTCATATAGGTGTTTCCATAGATCTAGTCTCTTTATTTTCCCCTCAAAATGCACCAGATTGATGCATTTCACTCCAACATTTAAAAACAAATCTTACCAGGGGAGCATGCACGTCACGTCACCTCACTATAAGACTAACATTCCTGACAATAGATCTCAATAGTCATCTCTTATGGTGTAAATGCATTTTTAATAATAACATTTTTGAATGGAACATTCTCAACATGAATGCATAAATCCAAATAAATATAACTTAAATATGTGGGAAAATACTGTGTTTGAAATGTGTAATTGAAATTAGATGCTAGCTTTTTGTTTTGATATATATATATCTGAGCCTAGAGATGGATCTGTTGGTCCTGGCACCAGGGGGAGGGACAACTGATTTAGTATGAATAGCTGCTAAAAATCTACCTGCATTTGTTAAATGTCAGCTAAAAGACCAGTGCAATTAAAAACCTGTATAGATATTAACAGTACTTAATGTCAGCTTAGTAAAAAAAAACATAACAATTATTATTTACAATGGACTAAGCTTAGCTAACAGACATAATTCCACCACTCATGGCCCACACCCACCTTTTCTTTTGAAAGACTGGGTGACATACTGTCGCCCTTTAGTCCCTCTCTCTTGTTTTTCTCTCCTTTCTTTTCTCTTTTGAAAGCCTGACTTTGTGAGTCGTTGAGACATGGTACTACACACGTAAGTACTAGCATCCCTGCTCCTCACATGCTCACACTAGTGTCTGCTAGAAAGTGCCGGCGGTGCTGCACCGCGTTTGGAGGCAGGACCAAACCATTACATGTAAATAGAATGGGGTGTACAGAGGCTTTGGATAATTAACTTTTGGAAGAAAATAAGTTAAATGAATTGTAAGTTTAGTGAGTACTTTACATTATCGATATAACGTCCTATTAATGTTAATTCTTGATGAATGATGAAAGGTTACTTAAACATTTTTTTCTTAATGTTCTAAAATAGTTTGGGCCCCTGTGGTGAGAGTGTTTGGGGTGGCCAATAGGGTGGCCAGGATTCAGCTCCGCCACTGGGGTCTAAACGAATCATTTGAAAAAGTGGGGGGGACTTGTCCCACCCTCATATAATGGCTGCGACGCCCATGGGTGACTATCAAAGGACTAGCAACAGCAGCAGCAGCAGCATGATGATGATGATGTTAAATGTGTTGTTTTAGGAACATCCATTGCAAATACATGGAATTCAATAAACCTTGAATAGCATATCATGCTGTTTGTCTGTGCCTTTTCCTCCGTGTTGTCCTGGTTTGCTGTGCTGCCTCCTAGTCGCCACCATGGTTTGCTGTGCTGCCTGGGGATGCTCCAATCGTTCAGAGAAAGGAGTACGAATGTACGGCTTCCCCACTGACACAGAGCGGAGGAAGCAGGAGCAATTTCACGACCAACAGCAAAAAAATATGTGATTTATATACAAACACTGCATTTGCACTTTTTCACAAAACGAAAACCACACCATTGGGAAAGCTTAATGTTTTGTTTAATACAAAAAAACAGGGAAAGGCTTTGAAAACACTGAGAGTTGAGACTCAGGGTGCAGGGTGAGGGTCTCAGTGCAGGTATTCAGGCTCCATTGAATCCCCCTCTGGTTCTTGTGCTGAAAGAGGGAGTAACAGACAGGAGAAAGGGTTATACACACCTATATAGCACACCTATTGGATGGGAAATTGCCTTGGGGAGATAAGGTGTGGTCTCTGTTCCCAACTGAAGTTATGGAACTTTATTATTTGTGAGTTTAACAAAGTATGACAAATGGCATCAGTAACAGATGTGATATGAATTTCTATAAAGTTGTCTCACATTCTTGGTCATATTTTATATACAGTATGTCATGAGTATAACATGTCCAGTAAGTATAAAGTGTTTCCTAATACTGTGTATTCAACCACTATGGAATATGTATGTGGGCAGACAAAACTGAGTTGTTCTGTGTGTGAAGTAACCTCAAGTCACTTCCCAGGCACATTTTGATGCAGACCAGTTTGTCAAGACAAAAAAGGGCAAGACTAGGCTGAGAGCAGAGGCTATACCCACCATCTTCGTGCATCGCCCTGTTGTCAAAAAGAGAAGGGCCCCTGCACCACGATTCACCCCGGGACCTGTATCTACAAAGCCCATAGCTCATGATCACAGCGATAGTGTGAAAGGTGACACAGGTATAATAAGTATGAACTCTTAGTAACAAAAGTAATATTTCTTATTTTTAAGTGGTATCATATTTTAAATGTTGGAACATTTACAGTGCCATGTCTTCTACTTACATTAGTCTCAAAGATTGAGGGAAGAAGAGAAGGGATCACTGCCCTCCACCTGCCAGCACCCAGCCAGAGGAGCGCAAACAACAAAAACAAGCAAGGTGTCCCGTCATGTACCTGGAAGTTTGGGTTAGCAAAATGGAGTAAGAGAGGGACTTGAAAAACCTTGGTGGCTCTCTACTCATGTTGTTACAGTTGTCTTGGTTACAGCTCTCAAGTATTTTTTTGTGCCATTTCCACATCTTTAGAAAATATGAAAAAATTGAAGTGAAATCAACCTCTTCTCTGGAGAACAAACTTCGATTTCTCTGTCTTGTGAGTTTGCAGTCTTGCAGTTTTGCTCCTCCACCTGTAACATCACTGCCATTCCACCTGCCATACAGTAGGCTACTAACAAGATTACTTATATAATACAGTGATAGAATACATGTTTAGTATGCTTACTTATATAAAACAGTAGTATTAAACTTACCTTGTGTTTTCACTCTCACTTAAGTACCATAGTTCCTACACTGTTGGTGGGATTTAACTTCAGTACAAACCCTTCACCTCCACATCTCTGGTCCCGTCCGTCTATTTTTTATTTAAATCTCAGGATTATTGTAAAAAAAAAAAAAGGTGTTTTATGATATTTATTTTAAATTGTACTTCTGTTATAAAATAAGAATCCTGTTGTGGTGAAGGTTTGGGGCCTCCTGCTGCAGACACTTAACATGGAACAAATAATAAATAAAATCAACTGTGTGTAATCACTCGTTTAATTATTTTTACTTAATAATACAAATATTTAACAAGGCCTGTAAAATGCATTTTGGCCGAACACATGAATACATTTAATGATATTTCATAAACACAGACATACTAAAAGATCATTTGAATTACTTTATGTACTGCTAGGTAACTTCATCTTAAATCATAGAGCCTATAAGAGTTTGGTTGTTGATTGTTATCATTAATTAAAATCTGAAAAGTCACTGAAATAAATAAGTAGAAAGTAAAATATCTGCCTTTAAAATGCCGTGGAGTAAAAGTAAAAGGTGGCATAAAACAGACATACTTATATTAAGTACAAATACCTTAATTTTATTACAGTTTTTGAGGAAAAGTACCAAGTAACTTTCCAATCCTGATTATTTTCCATTATTTTTGTCACACAAAGTCACTGTACAGACCTTTAAACGCTTCGCGCGGCCTGAAACGACCTCCGAGACGTCACGTAATTTCTTGTAGATGTGCTCGTTTTTCAATATGCGCAATTTTACGGGCGGTGACATTAACTTATCTCCATCTGCACGCATTTGTAAATGTACCCCACTTCCTCCCTCTTTGTTAAAACATGATATAAACGTATGTGCGTTTGTTTAAAAAAAAAAAAAAATGCTCTTAACATACACGGTGATACAGCTCCGACACCGCCCACACGGGGTGCACAGTACATCAAAACAAAGTTAATTTATCTAACGTTCCTCTACAGAGAAATTCCATCCATTCCGTCCATGGATGTAAAGATCTGCTTCGACTTCCACAGCGGAAAACTACACACTTCAGCAGAGCAAACCGGAACCTGGAGGCGGTATAAAGTAACTAAGTACATCAACTCAAGCTCTGTACTTAGGTACAATTTTGAGGTACTTTGACTTTACTTGAGTATTTTAATATTAGGCTATTTTGTACTTCTACTCCACTTCAGTTCAGAGGTAAATTGTGTACTTTTACTCCACTACATGTATCTACTACCTTTAGTTACTTTCCAGATCTGGATGAATGATGTGAAATATAATCAAGTCTTAAATCAGTAGCCTACAATAGGCCTATCTGAGTACTTCTACTTCTACTCAAGTACAATATCTGAGTAGCCTACTTATGCTTTTACTCAAGTACAATATCTGAGTAGCCTACTTATGCTTTTACTCAAGTACAATATCTGAGTAGCCTACTTATACTTTTACTCAAGTACAAGATCTGAGTACTTATACTTTTACTCAAGTACAATATCTGAGTATTTCTACTTTCACTCAAGTACAAGATCTGAGTACTTCTACTTTTACTGAAGTACAAGATCTCAGTAATTCTACTTTTACTACAAGATCTGCGTACTTCTACTTTTACTAAAGTACAAGATCTGAGTACTTCTACTTTTACTCAAGTACAAGATCTGAGTACTTCTACTTTTACTGAAGTACAAGATCTCAGTAATTCTACTTTTACTACAAGATCTGCGTACTTCTACTTTTACTAAAGTACAAGATCTGAGTACTTCTTAAGTTCTTTCACCTTCGGGCAAGAGACGTAGTATGAAATGTAAAAGTGTTCAAAAGCAAATATGAAAAATGAATATGTTAAAGTATGAGGTAGTAGGCTACTTGTGCTGAAGTCTTACCTTTCGATCACAGCATATTGTTAAAGTGGTTTTAACCTGTTATCCTCCTGAGTCTTACAGTTTTAATGTTGTTATTGTGTTTTGTGTTTACTGTATCTCATTTAATGTTTTGTATGTGTATTTTACACTCTGCTTTGTCCATTGTTCTTGTCATTGCATGTATCTTTTAGCACCGTGACTCATGGATAGGGGGTATCGTTTGAATTTCCACGATTCTGATTCCGATTCCGATTCTACTTTTCGATTCCGATTCTTAACGGTTCTCAATTCCGATTCTTTGAGGGGAAGGGTAAAAAAATGATACATGCTTCTTCCACCAAAAAAAATTACATTTATTCGAGAAACTTTTACACAGTTTAGTTTACAGTAATATTCACATTAATCAGTCTGTTTATATTCACTGCTATGTAACTGACCTGAGAACCACTGAAGCTACAACAGTCCAACCTTTAAAGGAAACCCACCTCCTATTTAAAAACAGTTCTTGTTGAGAAAAATAAGCATATCTGCCTTCTCAGGCATACCGGGAAGAAATGTTTGAACATTTTGAAGCAAAATGCTTCAATCTGGTGCACTTTAAGCAGAATGACTAGAGACTAGATCTAGGGGGTACAACTCTAAACACCCATATGAAAAAGATCGGTTTACATTTGAATAATTAAATAAGTATGTGAACATAACCAATAACCCATAGCCAATAACAAATACATGTAACGTATTTTATTTTTGTTGTTCATTCATATCTTATTTTACTATTTTATTTATGCATATGTTTTTATCTCTCCAGTTTAAAACGATATGTCTGGTTTACTGTCCTATAGTATACATTGGAATGATTTCAAACCTGTTTTATCCCAATCATTATAAAGGTGTGCCTTGGAAATATGTGTTCTAAACGTTTGAGACCCACTGAGATAACTTAGACTAAAGTGAACTATCTAAACACTCAGAGTCCTTTACCTCACTGAGCTGTAGTTATCAGCCTCAGTCTGACTGGAGAGGACTCTCCCTCCACATCATTGTAGAAACATCTTCTTCTTCCGTTAGAGCAGCTAGCACCAGATGCTAATAACAACAGCGCCGGTACCGGTGCACCCTCCCTTTCTCCCTCGCTCACTCGCACTTTGGCTGTGAGCTGCGGGTGCCAGATAAGCCAACATCCCCCATTTTCATCACTTGCAGCGCCCATCGTACAGGGCGAATGAAAAGTGTAACCGGGGTGAAAAGGGTGTTACATTTACTTAATTATGAATATTGTTACATCAAGGCCAAAAATTAGGATGAGCCCCAACGGTCAAAACTTTTTTTCCCTCCCAGAGCTGTCAGCGCAGCGCCTCCCAGATCTGGCGCCCTAGGCGAACATCTATAATGCCAGTGCAACGGGCCGGCCCTGGGGCCTCATTTATAACGCCGTGCGTAGGATTCACGTGGGAAGGTTGCTTACGTAGTAGAAATCCAAAAAATAGGTACAGAAATTTTCCGACATTTTCCGATTCACCAAACATTGCGTACCGGCGAGGAAAGTGCGTACAGCACTTCCTACGCTGGTTTCCCTTTATAAATCACAACCGACTCGAAATGCGGTGCAGCTTTTGCGGGCTTCACGTAACGCCCATATTTGCCTATAAATAGTCAAAGAAACGCCCATTCATTCATTTTGACTGACTTTATGAAGAAGATCGCAGGAAATGACGACAGAACAGCTAAAAAAGACGTCTCACACCGTGTCAGATTTTGGTTATTTTGGGGAGGTGGAGATAAATCATATTGTTTGGTGGATGCCGTTTGAACCAGAGTAGCAGCATGGAGGTCGGATCGTCACCAACATAAATAAATAAGTGGTCCGAGACCCCTCCTTGATGAGAGACTTTAAGAAATGATCGGGGAATCCCTCCGGAGTGGAGTCATGACGACTGGATCTGAATTATGTGTTTGTATTTGGTGGCTTGTGTTACAGCTGTCGATCAGCTGTGCGCAGCGTCTCCACTGCAGCAACTCTATATCCACCAGTTAAAGGAAATACAACTAATGTGTTGTTTTATTAGCTGTACAATTTACCACACATGGTGTTCTTAGTTTCCATACCTCCTGTGTTTTACGAGCGACTTATCAAGTCTTAGCAAACGGCATAAAACATGTTTAAACATGGTAGTATATAAAACCATGCTCGTATCTACAACCTATAGAAATGCAACACGGCGTCAGTTTAGACGTAATTCTGTCCTTCTGCTTATCGTATAATTTATGAGAAAACATTTCATAACATTATCACAACATATTCGAGGTGGTTTTAAATAACATATCCGTATTTATTTATTTCTCCAAGTTATGTGTTTGTGTGCACTGAGGAGTCTCAAACAGGCGTTTGTTTAATCATTTTAAGATTGGCTTCAATCAATGTTTGAAAATGAATTATTCATATATTTATATTCTTTTCCTTATACATGTTGTTTTGTTTCTTTCCGTTAACCGTCAAGTGGGAAATAAGTATTTTTTTGTGTTTCTGTTAGCATGGGCGTCGCAGCCATTATATGAGGGTGGGACAAGTCCCCCCCACTTTTTCAAATGATTAGTTTAGACCCCCCCACTTTTACCATGTGGAAAGTCCGTGAATCGGTCTATCCACTCGCCGCACTCTGTAGAGCGCTGTGTCAGTGCTTCACTATCAACTCCATTCCATAATAAGTAATCGGGCAGTTCGATGTGTGTAGAGGTGTGTGTGGTTAACACGTAGCAGCCTGCAGTCATTCTTAAGCTGTTCTGATGAAGGTAAACACAACGAAGGCGGTGCGTAAAAAGGCACAGCTCTTTACCCGCTGGTGCTGCACTTCTCAGAGGCGGAGTATACGTCCCGCTGCCTCCTGATGCTGCCTGCAGCCTTTTCATGAAGTGAAGGATGTTTTCCTTCAAACAGCTGCGGGCAGCAGATACTGTGAGAGTCCCGGACATGAATTCATAGATCAAGGCAGACTGGTTTACTCTGCTGTTTTGCCAATCCGGTGCTTAAACAAATAGCTCTACACCCCTGGCCGACATGTCCTTAAAATGAAGTCAGAGTTTGAAATATATCTCAAATAATGTATGCACTGCCATTTCCCCACATCAACATAACAGTCTGCAATGAAACGGTTGTCTCCTGTGCGCTCCTCTTCCTACTTGGCGCACCGGTAACTTTCTCGTGCGCACGAGAGGCTGAGACCAGGCTGAGCCACAGCTGAGACCAGGCTGAGGAACATCACAAAAGCCATTTTCAACGGCTATCTGGTGAAAGATGAACTAGGCTACTGGATGAAATAATATGACTGGTATAGGTAAGAAAATTAAACACGTTTTGAAAAAAATATTATGATAAAATATTTTTATATATTTATAATTCTGCAAATATTACGATAAACTCACAGCTATTTCGCGGCCCGGCAGTAACACCTGGGGGTTGGGAACCCCTGCTTTAAGGTACTCTCTCTCAAAATGGTAATTTGCATTATGTTTTAATTATACTTCTTATCATTCAGAAGCTTTTTGTGTGTGATTATGTTTTACTGAGTGCTTATAGGCCATTTCCATCCCAGTATTCAGTTAACTGTTTATTTTCTGTGCACATTATAAACTAGCTAATATTCTACTGCTTGGGACTTTGAGTCTTCAAAATGTCCAATGTCACAGACTGGGACTTACTTTAGAGTCAGTTGTATTTACATTCAGTATGACTTGTTATGATTCAATGTTGATGAAAGGGAAATGACAGTTTCCCTTTCATCAACATTGAATCATCATCTCATCCCAGAGTGTTAAGGAAATCAGTGGGGATATTGAAAAGGAAACATTTCAGTCAAGGGGCATCATATGACCAATATAGACAGAAGAGCAACATTTATTTGAACATTTAAGTCAATGATACCATTCCTAGGTGAACTTAACATCTGTATGGAGTCAGATCAGTCTCAATATTAATACATGCTCACAGAAGGATTCACAAATGTATTTTGCGATTTATATATAAATGACTCTCCACAACAATATCTCTCAATGCACTCACAAATATGTATTGTTGTATATAAATGTACAAAAAATGGGCATTTAAACTGCTTTTTATTAATTCAAAGACGGCTCTGAATTAATAATCAAATATGTTTCCTTTCTTTACTACTGGATGAAATTACAAAATGTACCCATCATTTTCCTCATGCTAGTATAGCCACAGAAAAGTATCAAACCACCTGTTAAAACGCACCAGAATACAGGAAATCTATTTTATTTCGTGGGGGAGGACCCCCACACCCCCCTTTAAAAATGTCCCCCCCACATTCAGGATGCTTCCTACGCCCATGTCTGTTAGTATCCTAAGATAATGTTATGTTTGGCTGTGAAGAAAAAAATAAATATATATTATTATTATGAAGGGCAGACCATCTATTTGTTTTTTGTTTTTTTAGAAAGGGGCAGGTCACATAAGATTTTATTCTTCTCCCTGCTCCTTTTCGCTCAATGGTAGTCATGTTTTGTGGCAATTATTGTACATTTTGTTTTGCGTACCATGAGCGGGACAAATAAAAATGAAATATATGATAAATGAGAGGTAACATTTTATTTATGGTATTATTTCCACATATTTCTCTCCATTCTTCCTTCTGCCAACGGGGTCGCAGTTTCTCGTCTCCCGTTTTTGTGCTTAGTGCGTACGCATGTGTTAGAGTTTGCGTGGAGGACCGCACGTTTTCCAATCAAGTTCAGGCATGAGAATCACTCACCTTTCGGCGAAATTCGCCGTTTTGAATCCAAAATAGGTCGTTTGTGTGATTCATGTAGATCTGCAATAAAAATATTTTTGGGGTATGGGGGGGTCTGGGACCCGGAGTAATCTGCGGCCGCGAGCTGTTATGTGCCATCATGACACGCATGGTGTTCTTTTTTTATATATTATAATGCAGCGCGAGCTGTGTGCTCGAGTCTTCCTGCCTGTCGGCTCTGCTCATGGATGTATTATAAGGCTCTGCTGCTCCGCGAAGATGGTCTAGCTTCAGCAGCTACAATACCTACGGTGCGTTCGTTAATATTAACTATGTGGTCCGGAGTCACTGTGGCACAGACTGGACCGCTGGTGAACAGCTGTTAGAACGGGCCGTTCAGGTGTTCAGAGCAGAGCTCACTGTCGGAGCGGCAGAGCGTGATGTGAACTGAAAAGTTTTTCTGTCGCAATATTATCGTTGAGCTGGCTAACTAGCATACATTGTCACTCTCTGCTAACGTTAGCTTTAGCCTTAGTTTTCTAATAGTTTTTTTTTCATAGGCTATAAACGGAGGTGGTATAAGTATAGATATTGTACTTGAGTAAAAGTAGAAGCACTCAGATCTTGTACTAGAGTAAAAGTAGAAGTACTCAGATCTTGTACTTGATTAAAAGCAGAAATACTCAGATCTTGTACTTGAGTAAAAGTAGAAGTACTCAGGTCTTGTACTTGAGTAAAAGTACCAGAGTGTAGGAATACTCTGTTAGTAAAAGTACTGCATTCAAAATGTTACTCAAGTGAAAGTAGAAAAGTATTCTCATCAAAATATAGTTAAAGTAGCGACAGTAAAAGTAGTCGTTGTGCAGATTGGTCCATTTCAGAATAATATATATGATATGTTTTATAATGATTGATCATGAAAGTGTTCTCAAAGCTGGTGCAGCTAGTTTGAATGACTTTGTATACTGCAGGGTAGCTTGTGAATTTACTCCAGGTGGAACTAAAGTCTGATTTAACACTTGATTAGATTTCACATCATTCATCCAGATCTGTAAAGTAACTAAAGGTATTAATACATGTAGTGGAGTCAAAGTACACCATTTACCTCTGAACTGTAGAGGAGAAGAAGAACAAAGTAGCAAAACATTGAAATACTTAAATAAAGTACAAGTATCTCAAAATTGTACCCAAGTATAGTACTTGAGTTTATGAATTTAGTTACTTTACACCAGATGCCATAAAGATAGAAAGACTAAGCTTTGCACAGAGGCATGACAATAGATTTTCAAAATGCTCAACAGTGCTGCCAAAATTATAAAATGACTGCTACACAATTAAAATAAATGCTTTTATATATTTCTATTAGATGTGACTCTTTAGCGTTTCTGTTATTATTACCACTGCTGCTTTAGTTGTTTTGACTGCTAACATCCTGTTATTCCTCATTTTAAAGCCGATATTCCGTGGGGTCGGGGGGCTCGGGTCCTTGTCACCTTTTCCATACCTGATGAGTTTGCATCCCTGATAATACTTAGTAAGGAGGCCATAATATTTTTGACTCATGGCTGAAGTTAAGTTTCTCCAGCTCCCCAGGTTGGCAAAAAAATGCATCTCAAAATGCATCAGATTTATGCTTTAAAATATGGAATATTCAACATTTTCTTCCGGGGGAGCATTCCCCCGGACCCCCCTAGAGGGATAATATCCTTCTCACCTTTTTCACCCCTGACCCGTTTTCATGCCTGCAAGTTAGTATTTTATAAATCGCAAACATTGCGCAGAAACTGGCGTAAGAAACCTGGGGCCTCATTTATAAAGGGATATACGCAACAATCTCGGTGCCCAACCCTACTCATGTTTGTTAATCTGTAAAACCCAGTGAGACAAACCCTTTTGTGATATATAAATAAGCTTTGATTTAAACCTGAATCAGCCACCTTTAAAACTTCTTACTGAAAGCTTTTCTTCTCATAAAATGTCTTATCATAATCTGTAATTAGATGTAAAGTTGTTTAAATACTCTCTTTCCAAACATAAACGTTGCTGTTTGGCTTTATTTTGAAAGTCTGCCCGGAAACGGATTAGTTTACCGTGCGGAAGGATCACCTCTGCGTGACTCTCCGGAGCCCCTTCCTCACTTTCCCTCTGCAGGAGACGGCGTGGTGAACTGAAGCCCGGCCACAAAAGGTGAGTTTGACCCGGACGCTTCTCCACATGCAGCCGCTGATCGATCCAAGTATCGGTACTTTATTTATTGTGTAAACATGAGGAAGTGTTGAAGTGTTGGATCTGACCTAAGAGTCTGCAGCTGGAGGTTAAAGCTGCCTCAAACTCCATTCACTGTGTTACCCATTTAAATCTCCTTTCTGAGGGAGTAAGTGCTGACTTTTACTTTACTGTGAGTTCATTGTTTATATAACATTTAAATATCGCCGTGTCGCACTGACATTAACACAGTGGCTGTCAATACTAGACAAGGCTCAGGATTATAGTATTGTTTTAAAGTGTTTAGCAAACATAGTGGGTTTCCACTGGTTCCCAACATGAGGTCTGTGCAGAGGGGGAAGAAGTACAACGATCTGTTACTTAAGTCAAAGTAGAAGTACTCAGGTCTGTTACTTGAGTAAAAGTATAAGTAATCCAATCTTAAACTTTAGTAAAAGTAGAAGTACTGACATCTTGTACTTGAGTAAAAGTATAAGTACTCGGATCTGTTACTTGAGTAAAAGTAGAAGTACTGACATCTTGTCCTTGAGTAAAAGTAGAAATACTCGGATCTGTTACTTGAGTAAAAGTAGAAGTACTCAGATCTTGTACTTCAGTAAAAGTAGAAGTACTCAGATCTTGTTTGTCTGATTTAACACTTTATTATATTTCACATCATTCATCCACATCTGTAAAGTAACTAAAAGTATTAAGTACATGTAGTGGAGGAAAAGTACACCATTTACCTCTGAACTGTAGAGGAGTAGAAACCACTAAAGGTAAAAATTGAAAGTACCTCAATATGCTGGGATTAATCAAGGTGGACATGGGAATAAAATAGAGCAAATAATTAGCCAAATTCATTCAGTTTGAAATGTGTACTGTTTTTTAAATTGATTTAAACTACTTCGCTAACATTCCCACTCTTTGTAACCCTGAACCACCAATTAACATTTGTTTAATCTATAACCAAACCAGTGTTAAAACAATCATTTACACAGGGAAGCTATATGTGCTAAGCTATGCTAACCAAATGCTAACTGAACTCTTATATTTAACATAGTTATCAGAGTCATATCAATATCAAAGATAGCACTCTGTATTACACTGAGCACCTTTTACACACATTCACAATAAGATGTTATTAACTGGAATAATCAGAATCAAGTTTATTGACAGCTACGTTTACAAGGAATTAGCTTTGATGCTATGATGGTGCTAACATAATCAACATACGAATATAAGTTGTAAGAGAAGTTCAAACCTTTAGCATTAGACATAAAGATACGTTTTTATATCAAATTTAAATATACAGAATATACCAAAACACTCAGTACAATGAATATATGACAAACTGAAGTGTGTTGTATTTTAAAGTGAAGGGCTGTGCAGAAAATATATTCAGAAATATGTGCAAATTAGGAGGAGTGTTTCTCTTTGGCTTTATTCTAAACACCTGGATATTTATTGTTGTGCATGTGCTGCTCATGTCTTTAAACCCTTCATGGTGTGTTTTATGTCCTCAGCAGTTGAACTAGTGTGTTGTATTTTTCTGTTTGGTTGTTTCTTCTGGTCCTCGAACACCACCTGTCCTGCAGCAGCTCTCTCCCAGCAGCAAACTTTACCCGACCTCTGACCTCTTGAGTCATATTTCATCCTGACTGTCAGGTTTTATTCCCACTCTGTTTTGTCCGACGTACAACAACGCACGGTGCAAAGAAACCTCTCAGAGCTGTTGTTTTATGATATTATCTCTATTGGCTTTGTGTAATTGTTTATGTCAGTGTGTGTCGAAGTGCTGCAACTAATCAATATTTGTTTAACCTGTTTATTTGCAGATTTCTGTTTTTAAAATGAATGGTTTGTGTTTCAGTTTTGAAGGTCCATGAAAATGTGTCTTTATATCCACTCAAAAAGTATCCTATAATACATGTTCATAGTAGTTTAGGTTGGTCTTTTACTATGAATACTAACTTATTCTGTGTATTTATTAGAGATGGCAAATCCGGATCATTTTATGGACTCGGAGTCTTCTGAGTCAATCATTGAAGAGATCCGGATCATACGAGTCATTTGAGTCATTTGAGTCATATGAGTCAGCATGACCAAGACCGTAGAAATCCTACCGGTGAAACCGAAAAGTTGTTGCATTTAACCAGCATATTAAACTAACGTTACATTAACCTCCGCTACACAGTGTCTTTTGCTTTAATAAAACATGTGTGTGTGTGTGCATTTTAAAAAATAAGTGTTTTGCATTATATGTATATAGTTATTTTAATATGTTCCTGTACTTAAGCTAATTTTGCACAATTGTGTTTTCATTTAATAATAATAATAATAATAATAATAATAATAATTGTATAATTACATTTTATATATTCTAACTGTTTTGCAATTTTCTATCATTTGTTTCTTTTTGTGTGCCATGTTCAAAATAAACGAGTTTCCAAGTAAGATCCTTATTGGAAATGCAGCTATTATTACAGGAGACTGTTGCACAACATGAACATTGTGTTAGAAGTCTACACTGAAACTTAATTTAGAGTCGGAAAAATCGCGGGATCCGTGAATCCAGGTCAATGATCGAGAGAGACCAGTAGCCTACGAGGACTCAGAGCCGTAACATATAGCAGGCAGCAGATCCAGAGATCCAGCAGACTCGTCCCCATGCACGAATCTACAGCAGACTCAGCCCCTCCTCCGGCTCGCACAACTCCCGCGAGTCCCACGGCTCCCGCGAGTCCCACGGCTCCCTCGAGTCCCACGGCTCCCGCGAGTCCCACGGCTCCCGCGAGTCCCACGGCTCCCGCGACGAGTCGCAGCAGACTCAGAGATTTGCGGACTCACGGCTCACTCACGGCTCACGGCTCACTCACGGCTCCCGCGAGTCCAACGGCTCCCGCGAGTCCCACGGCTCCCTCGACGAGTCGCAGCAGACTCAGAGATTTGCGGACTCACGGCTCACTCACGGCTCACGGGACTCTCGCGGGAGCCGGAGGAGGGGCTGAATCTGCTGTTGATTCGTGCATGGCGACGAGTCTGCTGGATCTCTGGATACAACAACGTTGTAATGTGATTTTACACGTTATAAAGAGAGTAAAGAGTGACGCAATTTATAGTTTTAATTTTTACGTCACATCAGGTGTAGGACTCAAAGGACTCGGGTTAATCGAGAGGGAGACTCGTCACGACCGGCTCATTACTAGGATCCGGGTTAATGATCCGGATGAATCATGACTCGCCCATCTCTAGTATTTATAGAGTTTATTTGATAAGGATACTCTATAGATATATATCCCTCACTTTTTATATGAAAATATTTACTGTTTGTATTTATTTTAAAGCAGTAATGCCTTGTTTACTTGCTACTGTGATAAAATGATTTCCCAGACAGGGATCACTTAAGTTAATCTTATGTTATCTAATGTAATGCATAGAAAAGCAGGAAATCTCTATATTTGAGGGGCTGGAAATCACATATTTTTCTGTTGATGGACTAATTGTCGCCCCAATTCTGAAGCCATGTTCAGACTCCTCAGTCACGGAGGTCAGAGGTCGCGCCGCTGCCTCTCAGTTCAGCGAAGATATGACCACCATCGAGCCGTCATGGCTATCCGCCGCGAGGACATCAACCCCTGGGAGAGGAGGGCGCCGCTCGCACCGAAACACGTCAAAGAGCTGACCAACGCCGGAGTCAAAGTGCTGCTGCAGCCGTCCAATCGGAGAGCAATACATGAGAAGGTGAGCAGAAACACGGAGGCAACGTCCTTTAAAATTACACCTGGTTTAGTATATTCACTTTACTTTAAAGAGTCCTCTCCTGCTGATGTTCAGGTGTATATCAGTATGTAGTGTCTCTACTTTAAAGAGTCCTCTCCTGCTGATGTTCAGGTGTATATCAGTATGTAGTGTCTCTACTTTAAAGAGTCCTCTCCTGCTGATGTTCAGCTGTATATCAGTATGTAGTGTCTCTACTTTAAAGAGTCCTCTCCTGCTGATGTTCAGGTGTATATCAGTATGTAAATAAACTGTTCTACTGAAGAAGACCCACCTGATTCTAAAAGAGACATGCTTTTAAAAAAAAATGTAATTAATCAAATGTGTTTTGTGTTTTACAATTACCTAAATTATATTCAAATAATGTCTAAATTAAATATTGCACATGGCTGCAAGAGGTACCGTAGGGAATTTCTAAGTGTCTTTTGCACTATTATTTTTTAATTGAACATTGTCATTTTAATATCCCATTTATTTGTATTACTACTGCTTTATTACCACGTCCACTGCTCCTGTGTGTTTGCATTAAGCTAATGATTAGAAATCCTACATGTTAAATCACAAGAGACACCGCAGGGAAGTTATTAAGAGTTTATTCCAAGTTATTTCCAACAACTACATCATTCCAAATATACGCTTATTTTTAATCTACTTTGAGAAAATAGGTGATCTGTCGGCCTCCATTCTCCTTTTATATATCATTATAATTTGTGTTAATTTAATTTAAATAGTGATTTATGCTCTAACAATTCCCCCTGTGGATCAAATTATCACTTTTAGTTTATTTAATTGTCTTAAATGCAACTGTATATACGTTTGAGTGCTTCTTGGAGCTTGCATTGACCCTTTCTTTATTTCCAGTACTACTTGAGGGCGGGTGCCGTGGTGCAGGAGGATCTTTCCGAGGCGTCTCTGATCATCGGGGTGAAACGACCCCCCGAGGAGAAAATTATCCCCAGGAAGACGTACGCTTTCTTCTCCCACACCATCAAAGCTCAGGAGGCCAACATGGGGCTGCTGGAGGACCTGCTGAGCAAGGTGAGGGTCTCCAAACATCCATAGAAGGGCCTCCAAACATCCCGAAAAAGGGCCTCCAAATATCCAGAAAAAGGGTCTCCAAAAACACCCAGAAAAGGGTCTCAAAACACCCAGAAAAAGGGCCTTCAAACATCCAGAAAAAGGGTCTCCAAACATCCAGAAAAAGGGTCTCCAAACACCCAGAAAAAGGGTCTCCATACGTCCAGAAAAAGGATCTCCAAACACCCAGAAAAAGGGCCTTCAAACATCCAGAAAAAGGGTCTACAAACATCCAGAAAAGGGTCTCCAAACATATAGAAAAGGGTCTCCAAACATCTAGAAAAGGGTCTCCAAACATCTAGAAAAAGGGTCTCCAAACATATAGAAAAGGGTCTCCAAACATCCAGAAAAAGGGTCTCCAAACATATAGAAAAGGGTCTCCAAACATCCAGAAAAAGGGTCTCCAAACATCCAGAAAAGGGTCTCCAAACATATAGAAAAGGGTCTCCAAACATATAGAACAGGGTCTCCAAACATCCAGAAAAGGGCCTTCAAACATCCAGAAAAGGGTCTCACAACATCCAGAAAAAGGGCCTCCAAACATCCAGAAAAGGGTCTCACAACATCCAGAAAAGGGTCTCACAACATCCAGAAAAAGGGCCTCCAAACATCCAGAAAAGGGTCTCACAACATCCAGAAAAGGGTCTCACAACATCCAGAAAAAGGGCCTCCAAACATCCAGAAAAGGGTCTCACAACATCCAGAAAAGGGTCTCACAACATCCAGAAAAAGGGCCTTCAAACATATAGAGAAGGGTCTCCAAACGGCTAGAATAAAGGGTCTCCAAACGGCTAGAATAAAGGGTCTCCAAACATCCAGAAAAAGGGTCTCCAAACATCCAGAAAAGGGCCTTCAAACATCCAGAAAAGGGTCTCCAAACATCCAGAAAAGGGCCTTCAAACATCCAGAAAAGGGCCTTCAAACATCCAGAAAAAGGGCCTTCAAACATATAAAAAAAGGGTCTCCAAACATCCAGAAAAAGGGCCTTCAAACATCCAGAAAAAGGGCCTTCAAACATATAAAAAAGGGCCTTCAAACATCCAGAAAAGGGTCTCCAAACATCCAGAAAAAGGGCCTTCAAACATATAGAGAAGGGTCTCCAAACGGCTAGAATAAAGGGTCTCCAAACGGCTAGAATAAAGGGTCTCCAAACATCCAGAAAAGGGCCTTCAAACATCCAGAAAAGGGCCTTCAAACATCCAGAAAAAGGCCTTCAAACATCCAGAAAAGGGCCTCAAAACATCCAGAAAAAGGCCCTTCAAACATCCAGAAAAAGGGCCTTCAAACATCCAGAAAAGGGCCTTCAAACATATAGAAAAGGGTCTCCAAACGGCTAGAATAAAGGGTCTCCAAACATCCAGAAAAAGGGCCTTCAAACACCCAGAAAAAGGGCCTTCAAACACCCAGAAAAAGGGTCTCCAAACGTCCAGAAAAAGGGTCTCCAAACGTCCAGAAAAAGGGTCTCCAAACATCCAGAAAAAGGGTCTCCAAACGTCCAGAAAAAGGGTCTCCAAACATCCAGAAAAAGGGTCTCCAAACATCCAGAAAAAGGGCCTTCAAACATCCAGAAAAGGGTCTCCAAACATCCAGAAAAGGGTCTCCAAACATCCAGAAAAGGGCCTCCAAACATCCAGAAAAGGGCCTCAAAACATCCAGAAAAAAGGTCTCCAAACATCCAGGAAAGGGCCTTCAAACATCCAGAAAAGGGCCTTCAAACATCCAGAAAAGGGTCTCCAAACATCCAGAAAAGGGTCTCCAAACATCCAGAAAAGGGCCTCCAAACATCCAGAAAAGGGCCTCCAAACATCCAGAAAAGGGTCTCCAAACATCCAGAAAAGGGCCTTCAAACATCCAGAAAAGGGCCTCAAAACATCCAGAAAAAGGCCCTTCAAACATCCAGAAAAGGGCCTTCAAACATATAGAAAAGGGTCTCCAAACATCCAGAAAAAGGGTCTCCAAATATCTAGAAAAAGGGCCTTCAAACATCCAGAAAAAGGGCCTTCAAACATCCAGAAAAGGGTCTCCAAACATCCAGAAAAGGGTCTCCAAACATCCAGAAAAGGGCCTTCAAACATCCAGAAAAGGGCCTCAAAACATCCAGAAAAAGGCCCTTCAAACATCCAGAAAAGGGCCTTCAAACATATAGAAAAGGGTCTCCAAACATCCAGAAAAAGGGTCTCCAAATATCTAGAAAAAGGGCCTTCAAACATCCAGAAAAAGGGCCTTCAAACATCCAGAAAAAGGGCCTTCAAACACCCAGAAAAAGGGCCTTCAAACATCCAGAAAAGGGCCTCCAAACATCCAGAAAAGGGCCTCAAAACATCCAGAAAAGGGCCTCAAAACATCCAGAAAAAGGGCCTTCAAACATATAGAGAAGGGTCTCCAAACGGCTAGAATAAAGGGTCTCCAAACATCTAGAAAAAGGGCCTTCAAACATCTAGAAAAAGGGCCTTCAAACATCCAGAAAAAGGGCCTTCAAACATCCAGAAAAAGGGCCTTCAAACACCCAGAAAAAGGGCCTTCAAACATCCAGAAAAGGGCCTCCAAACATCCAGAAAAGGGCCTCAAAACATCCAGAAAAAGGGCCTTCAAACATATAGAAAAGGGTCTCCATACGTCCAGAAAAGGGTCTCCATACGTCCAGAAAAAGGGTCTCCAAACATCCAGAAAAGGGCCTCAAAACATCCAGAAAAAGGGCCTTCAAACATATAGAAAAGGGTCTCCATACGTCCAGAAAAGGGTCTCCATACGTCCAGAAAAAGGGTCTCCAAACATCCAGAAAAGGGTCTCCAAACATCCAGAAAAAGGGCCTTCAAACATCCAGAAAAAGGGCCTTCAAACATCCTGAAAAGGGTCTCCAAACATATAGAAAAGGGTCTCCAAACATCCACAAAAAGGGTCTCCAAATATCTAGAAAAAGGGCCTTCAAACATATAGAAAAGGGTCTCCAAACATCCACAAAAAGGGTCTCCAAATATCTAGAAAAAGGGCCTTCAAACATCCAGAAAAGGGTCTCCAAACATATAGAAAAGGGTCTCCAAACATCCACAAAAAGGGTCTCCAAATATCTAGAAAAAGGGCCTTCAAACATATAGAAAAGGGTCTCCAAACATCCACAAAAAGGGTCTCCAAATATCTAGAAAAAGGGCCTTCTAACATCCAGAAAAAGGGCCTTCAAACATCCAGAAAAAGGGCCTTCAAACATATAAAAAAGGGCCTTCAAACATCCAGAAAAGGGTCTCCAAACATCCAGAAAAAGGGCCTTCAAACATATAAAAAAGGGCCTTCAAACATCCAGAAAAGGGTCTCCAAACATCCAGAAAAAGGGCCTTCAAACATATAGAGAAGGGTCTCCAAACGGCTAGAATAAAGGGTCTCCAAACGGCTAGAATAAAGGGTCTCCAAACATCCAGAAAAGGGCCTTCAAACATCCAGAAAAGGGCCTTCAAACATCCAGAAAAGGGCCTCAAAACATCCAGAAAAAGGCCCTTCAAACATCCAGAAAAAGGGCCTTCAAACATCCAGAAAAGGGCCTTCAAACATATAGAAAAGGGTCTCCAAACATCCAGAAAAAGGGCCTTCAAACATCCAGAAAAAGGGCCTTCAAACATATAGAGAAGGGTCTCCAAACGGCTAGAATAAAGGGTCTCCAAACGGCTAGAATAAAGGGTCTCCAAACATCCAGAAAAAGGGTCTTCAAACATCCAGAAAAGGGTCTTCAAACATCCAGAAAAGGGCCTTCAAACATCCAGAAAAGGGCCTCAAAACATCCAGAAAAAGGCCCTTCAAACATCCAGAAAAAGGGCCTTCAAACATCCAGAAAAGGGCCTTCAAACATATAGAAAAGGGTCTCCAAACGGCTAGAATAAAGGGTCTCCAAACATCCAGAAAAAGGGCCTTCAAACACCCAGAAAAAGGGCCTTCAAACACCCAGAAAAAGGGTCTCCAAACGTCCAGAAAAAGGGTCTCCAAACGTCCAGAAAAAGGGTCTCCAAACATCCAGAAAAAGGGTCTCCAAACGTCCAGAAAAAGGGTCTCCAAACATCCAGAAAAAGGGTCTCCAAACATCCAGAAAAAGGGCCTTCAAACATCCAGAAAAGGGTCTCCAAACATCCAGAAAAGGGTCTCCAAACATCCAGAAAAGGGTCTCCAAACATCCAGAAAAGGGCCTCAAAACATCCAGAAAAAGGTCTCCAAACATCCAGAAAAGGGTCTCCAAACATCCAGGAAAGGGCCTTCAAACATCCAGAAAAGGGCCTCAAAACATCCAGAAAAGGGTCTCCAAACATCCAGAAAAGGGTCTCCAAACATCCAGAAAAGGGCCTTCAAACATCCAGAAAAGGGCCTCAAAACATCCAGAAAAAGGCCCTTCAAACATCCAGAAAAGGGCCTTCAAACATATAGAAAAGGGTCTCCAAACATCCAGAAAAAGGGTCTCCAAATATCTAGAAAAAGGGCCTTCAAACATCCAGAAAAAGGGCCTTCAAACATATAGAGAAGGGTCTCCAAACGGCTAGAATAAAGGGTCTCCAAACATCTAGAAAAAGGGCCTTCAAACATCCAGAAAAAGGGCCTTCAAACATCCAGAAAAGGGTCTCCAAACATATAGAAAAGGGTCTCCAAACATCCACAAAAAGGGTCTCCAAATATCTAGAAAAAGGGCCTTCAAACATATAGAAAAGGGTCTCCAAACATCCACAAAAAGGGTCTCCAAATATCTAGAAAAAGGGCCTTCTAACATCCAGAAAAGGGTCTCCAAACATCTAGAAAAGGGTCTCCAAACATCCAGAAAAAGGGTCTCCAAACATCCAGAAAAGGGCCTTCAAACATATAGAAAAGGGTCTCCAAACATCTAGAAAAGGGTCTCCAAACATCCAGAAAAGGGCCTTCAAACATCCAGAAAAAGGGTCTCCAAACATCCAGAAAAAGGGTCTCCAAACATCCAGAAAAGGGCCTTCAAACATCCAGAAAAGGGTCTCCAAACATCCAGAAAAGGGTCTCCAAACATCCAGAAAAGGGTCTCCAAACATCCAGAAAAGGGCCTTCAAACATCCAGAAAAGGGTCTCCAAACATATAGAAAAGGGTCTCCAAACATCCAGAAAAGGGTCTCCAAACATATAGAAAAGGGCCTTCAAACATATAGAAAAGGGTCTCCAAACATCCAGAAAAGGGCCTCAAAACATCAAGAAAAAGGCCCTTCAAACATCCAGAAAAAGGGCCTTCAAACATCCAGAAAAGGGCCTTCAAACATATAGAAAAGGGTCTCCAAACGGCTAGAATAAAGGGTCTCCAAATATCTAGAAAAAGGGCCTTCAAACATCCAGAAAAGGGCCTTCAAACATATAGAAAAGGGTCTCCAAACATCCAGAAAAAGGGTCTCCAAATATCTAGAAAAAGGGCCTTCAAACATCCAGAAAAAGGGCCTTCAAACATATAGAGAAGGGTCTCCAAACGGCTAGAATAAAGGGTCTCCAAACATCTAGAAAAAGGGCCTTCAAACATCTAGAAAAAGGGCCTTCAAACACCCAGAAAAAGGGCCTTCAAACACCCAGAAAAAGGGTCTCCAAACGTCCAGAAAAAGGGTCTCCAAACGTCCAGAAAAAGGGTCTCCAAACGTCCAGAAAAAGGGTCTCCAAACTTCCAGAAAAAGGGTCTCCAAACGTCCAGAAAAAGGGTCTCCAAACGTCCAGAAAAAGGGTCTCCAAACATCCAGAAAAGGGCCTTCAAACATCCAGAAAAGGGTCTCCAAACGTCCAGAAAAAGGGTCTCCAAACATCCAGAAAAAGGGTCTCCAAACATCCAGAAAAAGGGCCTCCAAACATCCAGAAAAGGGTCTCCAAACATCCAGAAAAGGGTCTCCAAACATCCAGAAAAGGGCCTCAAAACATCCAGAAAAAGGGCCTTCAAACATATAGAAAAGGGTCTCCAAACATCCAGAAAAGGGTCTCCAAACATATAGAAAAGGGTCTCCAAACATCCACAAAAAGGGTCTCCAAATATCTAGAAAAAGGGCCTTCAAACATCCAGAAAAGGGTCTCCAAACATATAGAAAAGGGTCTCCAAACATCCACAAAAAGGGTCTCCAAATATCTAGAAAAAGGGCCTTCAAACATCCAGAAAAAGGGCCTTCAAACATATAGAAAAGGGTCTCCAAACATCCACAAAAAGGGTCTCCAAATATCTAGAAAAAGGGCCTTCAAACATATAGAAAAGGGTCTCCAAACATCTAGAAAAGGGTCTCCAAACATCCAGAAAAAGGGTCTCCAAACATCCAGAAAAGGGCCTTCAAACATCCAGAAAAGGGCCTTCAAACATCCAGAAAAGGGCCTTCAAACATATAGAAAAGGGTCTCCAAACATCCAGAAAAAGGGTCTCCAAACATATAGAAAAGGGTCTCCAAACATCCACAAAAAGGGTCTCCAAATATCTAGAAAAAGGGCCTTCAAACATATAGAAAAGGGTCTCCAAACATCTAGAAAAGGGTCTCCAAACATCCAGAAAAAGGGTCTCCAAACATCCAGAAAAGGGCCTTCAAACATCCAGAAAAGGGCCTTCAAACATCCAGAAAAGGGTCTCCAAACATCCAGAAAAGGGTCTCCAAACATCCAGAAAAAGGGTCTCCAAACATCCAGAAAAGGGCCTTCAAACATCCAGAAAAGGGCCTTCAAACATCCAGAAAAGGGCCTTCAAACATATAGAAAAGGGTCTCCAAACATCCAGAAAAAGGGTCTCCAAACATCCAGAAAAAGGGTCTCCAAACATCCAGAAAAAGGGTCTCCAAACATATAGAAAAGGGTCTCCAAACATCCAGAAAAAGGGTCTCCAAACATCCAGAAAAAGGGTCTCCAAACATCCAGAAAAAGGGTCTCCAAACATCCAGAAAAAGGGCCTTCAAACATCCAGAAAAGGGCCTCAAAACATCCAGAAAAGGGTCTCCAAACATCCAGAAAAGGGTCTCCAAACATCCAGAAAAAGGGCCTTCAAACATATAGAAAAGGGTCTCCAAACATCCAGAAAAAGGGTCTCCAAACATCCAGAAAAAGGGTCTCCAAACATCCAGAAAAGGGCCTCCAAACATCCAGAAAAGGGCCTCAAAACATCCAGAAAAAGGGCCTTCAAACATATAGAAAAGGGTCTCCAAACATCCAGAAAAAGGGTCTCCAAACATCCAGAAAAAGGGTCTCCAAACGTCCAGAAAAAGGGTCTCCAAACATCCAGAAAAAGGGTCTCCAAACATCCAGAAAAGGGTCTCCAAACATCCAGAAAAGGGTCTTCAAACATCCAGAAAAGGGTCTCCAAACATCCAGAAAAGGGTCTCCAAACATCCAGAAAAGGGTCTTCAAACATCCAGAAAAGGGTCTCCAAACATCCAGAAAAGGGTCTCCAAACATCCAGAAGGGTCTCCAAACATCCAGAAAAGGGTCTCCAAACATCCAGAAAAGGGTCTCCAAACATCCAGAAAAGGGTCTCCAACCAAACATCCAGAAAAGGGTCTCCAAACGTCTAGAAAAGGGTCTCCAAACATATATAGAAGGGTCTCCAAACATCCAGAAAAGGGTCTCCAAACATCCAGAAAAGGGTCTCCAAACATCCAGAAAAGGGTCTCCAAACATATAGAAAAGGGTCTCCAAACATCCAGAAAAGGGTCTCCAAACATCCAGAAAAAGGGTCTCCAAACATCCAGAAAAAGGGTCTCCAAACATCCAGAAAAGGGTCTCCAAACATCCAGAAAAGGGTCTCCAACATCCAGAAAAGGTCTCCAAACATCCAGAAAAGGGTCTCCAAACATCCAGAAAAGGGTCTCCAAACATCCAGAAAAGGGTCTCCAAACATCCAGAAAAGGGTCTCCAAACATCCAGAAAAAGGGTCTCCAAACGTCCAGAAAAAGGGTCTCCAAACATCCAGAAAAAGGGTCTCCAAACATCCAGAAAAGGGTCTTCAAACATCCAGAAAAGGGTCTCCAAACATCCAGAAAAGGGTCTCCAAACATCCAGAAAAGGGTCTTCAAACATCCAGAAAAGGGTCTCCAAACATCCAGAAAAGGGTCTCCAAACATCCAGAAGGGTCTCCAAACATCCAGAAAAGGGTCTCCAAACATCCAGAAAAGGGTCTCCAAACATCCAGAAAAGGGTCTCCAACCAAACATCCAGAAAAGGGTCTCCAAACGTCTAGAAAAGGGTCTCCAAACATATATAGAAGGGTCTCCAAACATCCAGAAAAGGGTCTCCAAACATCCAGAAAAGGGTCTCCAAACATCCAGAAAAGGGTCTCCAAACATCCAGAAAAAGGGTCTCCAAACATCCAGAAAAAGGGTCTCCAAACATCCAGAAAAGGGTCTCCAAACATCCAGAAAAGGGTCTCCAACATCCAGAAAAGGTCTCCAAACATCCAGAAAAGGGTCTCCAAACATCCAGAAAAGGGTCTCCAAACATCCAGAAAAGGGCCTCAAAACATCCAGAAAAAGGGCCTCAAAACATCCAGAAAAAGGTCTATGACTGCAGTAATTATAGAATTAGCTGACCTTTAAAGACACATTTGAAAGGCTATGGTCAATACAAAATGTAGAAGAAACAAGTAAATATTAGTTTTTGGGGGATTAGTTGTTAATTTTTACTTTACAGTCTATCTTTTGGGGAGGTTTTGCACTACTTCTCTAAACTTTGTCACTTTTTCTAGTCCTATGTTACTGCTTGTATATATTCTGTATCCTAAATACTTGATGGATACTGCCCCATTTCAGCTAGAGGTCAAATTGTGGGACAACAGGGTGTTTTTATTGTAATATGCTTTCAGTTTGCACTACATTGATGAGAATTTAGCTAATTGTCGAACATTATATATGGTACATTTAAAGTCAAGTTTTTTAAATCTTTTTTGAGTTAAATTACCTTGTATGTTGTTAATTGTCTAAATCAGAAAAGATATAGCATAGACAGAAGTATCCAGAATGGTCGAAACAAACTTATGTTCACTTCGAGCAGCTAGTTTCTGTCTGATTTAGTTCCTCTGGGAAAATCATGTTTTGCGTAACTCCATTACCTTATTACGGAAACCTGGTTCCTCCTGACATTTAAAGAGTCCTCTCCTGCTGATGTTCAGGTGTCTCTACTTTAAAGAGTCCTCTCCTGCTGATGTTCAGGTGTATATCAGTATGTAGTGTCTCTACTTTAAAGAGTCCTCTCCTGCTGATGTTCAGGTGTATATCAGTATGTAGTGTCTCTACTTTAAAGAGTCCTCTCCTGATGATGTTCAGGTGTATATCAGTATGTAGTGTCTCTACTTTAAAGAGTCCTCTCCTGCTGATGTTCAGGTGTATATCAGTATGTAGTGTCTCTACTTTAAAGAGTCCTCTCCTGCTGATGTTCAGGTGTATATCAGTATGTAGTGTCTCGACTTTAAAGAGTCCCCTTTTCTCAAAACTTATTCAGACACTTTAGCAGCTGGTGTCTGCCAGATTCAGTTCCTGAAGCTCTCAGCAGAAGACATCTTGTCGGGGAAAATCACGTTTTGCGTAACTCCAAACCATTATTACGGAAAACCTGGGTTGTGTTTCCTCATTTAAATGTCAAAACAATTAGCATACTGTGGAAAGCAGACTGTTACAGGGTATTCAAGGGTATCGAAATGTTGATGCAGGAATACATGAAGCAACAAGAGTGAAGAATAACAGAGATTTAAAGTGTCAACAGGAGAGAGTTGAGAAAATGCAAATGTTGTGCACAATGGACCCTTTCCTATTGAGGTGCAGAAAACAAATACACAGCAGTGGACCAATCACAGCTGAGTATGTTGATAATGAGCTCAATGCAAAGCCATAGATATAGATTTAATGTGAGCCAAATAACAGACTAAAACTAAATAAAAAAATAGCTGACGAAATTAACACTAGTTCTTTGGTCTCAGGTTGGTGTGTCGCGGCCTTAACACTAATGGAATACATAACTAAAGTCGTATTAAAATAAACTTAATTACGTTTCTGCGCTCACTTTGCCCTCCATCAAGACGTCTCTACAAGTCAATGAAACCGCCAGTTTGGAGTTATTCATTTGAGTTCAATCACTTGAATTAAACGGAGGATTGGGTTTGAGGTCTTCTTTTAACGTGATGAAAATATGACGATGACCAGGGTTTTGCGCCCTCTTACTCTCGGCGTGCGCCCTCATACCAAAATGCAGATTTTCCCCGTAAAAAGTGATGCCAGAAAACAATATTTCTGTTCGTCCAAAACGGTATAATTACTCCAAGAAATATGAGAGCGTCAGACGGCAGAGACCGCTTTGTTTTGACGAGCTCCGACGTCACGTTGTTGTTTACGTCCGTGGAGACATCTTGTTTACGGACCTCGTGTTCTCGAGATAATTTATACATCTTATAAACGAGATCAGGGTCACACTACTCCTACTATAGCTTTCTAGAAACACCCCTGAGTTTTATTCGAACATCTCAACAAAAGCTTTGAATGTGGGATTTAAAAAAGCCACCTGCTTCTGTCTTTAGAATAATTGTCGTGGCTTCCTTCCTTGTTTTTTCTATCAAGCCTTAAACTGACATTTTTAACTCGTTTTCTTCCTTTGTGTTACTTACAGTTGAAGAGTTGCTTGGCCTCCGATGGTTTGGATGATGTTATGCGATGTGTTTGCTCAAAATAGAATAACAAACTGTTACACATGCAACAAAGAAAAGAGGCCTTTACAATATTCAAAACAAAGAGACAGAACTCAAATAAAATAACAAACAACTTAGGTGTTATTTCTTTCTTGATAATGATTATACAACTTAAAGGGTTTGGACGGTTAAAAACTGTGTCTTGACGGCGTCTTTCTAGCAGGTTGCCCATCACTGTCACTTTAGAGCAGGCACCGTGGGAATTGTAGTCTTTTATACTCTGGTTGACTACAGATGTCACAATTAGGTGGCCTTTCTTATAAAACTAAATACTGGCTCTAACAATCATGTGCGATAGCTTTTTTTACTGATACCAAAAATGCCGATATTGTTGTTTATCTCTGTCTCTCCTTCTACAAAAACTCAAAACGTTGTCTTCTCAGGAGGTTCGTCTGATCGACTACGAGAAGATGGTCGATGCCAACGGTTTCCGGATCGTAGCGTTCGGTCAGTGGGCCGGCGTGGCAGGTATGAATATATTTAATTTCCTATATTGATTTCTTGTTGTGAAAGAGTTTTGGCAGAAGCAGCTGTTGTTGAAACTAACGCTGTAGATACAATCAGTACCTGAATATGTTGAACCAGCTGAGACATGTTCTCTGTTTTAAGATTTCTACTGGAATCCACTTAAATTATTCAGACATTAATCGACATGATGACTAACTGCTGAATCAAAAACACCTTTTTCTTCTTCTTGCTCAGCTTTGACATGTTAAGAATACAAGTTAAAAACAAATTCAAGTAGAACAAAAATGCTACATTTCCAGCCACGCATTCTTGTATCTTGATATTCACTTTGAGTTGGGAAACATTGTAAATACAGCTGAACACAGTGTGGTGAAAAAGCAACTGGATCATATTGAGAGGTGATCTCTCCTAGTTGTGATTATTGCAGTTTTGTTAGACCTCATTATCACACGCAGTGGGTTGAGGCGTGTGGCGCAGTGGGTTGTCCGTTGGTGTTCGGATCAGGGGGTCACAGGTTCAAACCCCACTGCAGTCAGCATGTCGTTGTGTCCCTGAGACACTTCACCCCAAATTGCTCCTGTGGGGATTGTCCACAGTATTGAGTATGTAAGTCGCTTTGGATAAAAGCGACTAACAAGTATCATGTCATGTAAAAGACACTCTTAACGAGGCCATTTGTGGACAAGAAAACAGAAAGCAATTCAAAGGCTTTATTGTCACATGCACAATAGCTTGTGTGGTTGTTGGCCATACAAACCTTACAATGCAACACAAAAAAACACATCAAATGGTGCAGTAGACAAAGCTTATAGTACAAGAAAGATGCAGGAATAAGAGAAATATAAACATAGGAGTTTAAAAATAATAAAAAAAACTCATCTAATTGATGTATTAATAACTCACCCCGTGTTACTCTGGAAGACACTTTGTATTTCTCACATGCCTCAAAGGTGTGAAAAACCTTGATACATTGAAGTAAACGGAGACTGTTTTGTATTTGATATTGAGTTTTTTTGTCACCGTGGAGGCATGCAAGTAAAACACAAGTTTCAAGGTCATGCAGGGTGGTTCACTCCACTAAAGAATATTGTTTTTGTGAGTGAAGTATTCCTCAAACGAGTCAAACATAGGCATGCTGCAAGAAATGGAATTATGGTTAATTTATATTTCCATACATCCAGGGAATATGTTCCTAAATGAAGGTCAAAGTGGGTAGTATTTAATCAGTATGAATCTGTGTTTCCTTGTAGGAATGATAAACATTTTGCACGGTTTGGGGCTTCGTTTCCTGGCTCTCGGGCACCACACTCCCTTCCTGGTAAGAAAACAGTCATCAGGGACTTAAAGGTCACCTATTGTGCAAAATCCTCTTCTCCATGTCTCTTCTACATCAACATGTGTCCCCTCTTCTCCATGTCTCTTCTACATCAACATGTGTCCCCTCTTCTCCATGTCTCTTCTACATCAACATGTGTCCCCTCTTCTCCATGTCTCTTCTACATCAACATGTGTCCCCTCTTCTTCATGTCTCTTCTACATCAACATGTGTCCCCTCTTCTTCATGTCTCTTCTACATCAACATGTGTCCCCTCTTCTCCATGTCTCTTCTACATCAACATGTGTCCCCTCTTCTCCATGTCTCTTCTACATCAACATGTGTCCCCTCTTCTCCATGTCTCTTCTACATCAACATGTGTCCCCTCTTCTTCATGTCTCTTCTACATCAACATGTGTCCCCTCTTCTTCATATCTCTTCTACATCAACATGTGTCCCCTCTTCTTCACGTCTCTTCTACATCAACATGTGTCCCCTCTTCTTCACGTCTCTTCTACATCAACATGTGTCCCCTCTTCTTCATGTCTCTTCTACATCAACATGTGTCCCCTCTTCTTCACGTCTCTTCTACATCAACAGGTGTCCCCTCTTCTTCATGTCTCTTCTACATCAACATGTGTCCCCTCTGTGTAAAGAGACTCTGAAAGATTCAGGAACAAAGATTCTCTCTCTTTTTGATCCATTTCTATAAAAACCTGTCTGAAAATGAGCTGATCAGATTTTGGCCACTTTATGATGTCATAACGATGTTTTGTCTTGAGTAACCATTAGCCAATCAGCAACCAAGGTAACCCCCCCCCCCCCCCCTTATCACCTGAATCTCCTCCTAGAGCACCATTGAGTTCTTTGTAACCAAATGTCTCTCAGAGGGGCGTGGGGAGGGGCTCCTTATTTTCATCTAAAGTAACAGACAGAGAATCAGCACTTTGGAAACAGGGCTGAAACAGAGGGGATTATGGGTAATGCTGCAATGATCTGTTTGGTGTTTCAGCCAATCAGAGACAGGCTGTGTATATATCTGAGACCTGTGATATATTGATGAGAAACAGTATAATAGGGGACCTTTTAAAATCACCTCCCGTCTCTGTTCTCCTTCCACAGCACATCGGCATGGCTCATAACTACAGGAGCGTCAGCCAGGCCATTCAGGCAGTGAGGGATTGTGGGTATGAGATCTCCATGGGGCTCATGCCCAAATCCATCGGGCCCGTCACGTTTTGTTTCACTGGAACCGGAAACGTCTCTAGGGTACAGCAAGGTTTAACTTAACACACACAAAAAAACAATTGAAAAAAGTACAACAGTCAAAAGAATAAGATTTTTTTTTTGTTTGTTTTGACAAACGGAATTATTGCCATTTTAGTTTTTGTTTCCAGTCAAAGACTATACACACATGTTTAACCCCCCCCAACAATATAAGAAATACTATGACATGTTTAAAAAGGGAAAACATAAAGAAATCTGTAAGATATGTACAAAATCTTTTAATTAATGTGAAATTATCAAAAAGTCTTAACAATAAATTGCAAAGCTTGTTTACAAGAGGCTTAATACTATCCAATCATATTTAGCATTTTGTTTAAGTATTAATTCGACATGGTCCCAACTCGTTCCTTTTCCAAAAATGTAGGAATTTCTGCCATATTTTATAGAAGATTTCACAATTTTCTTTTATAGCAGAGCTTAATTTCTCTAAGGCCAGACAATGAGAGAGGTTTTTAGCCACTGAATAATCAAGAGCAATCAAGAGTTTTTTCCAGAATACAGATATTCTATGTTTTGCTTAAATGAGAGAAATAACAATTAGTTTTTTCTTGGTGTTTTTAAGTCTTGGAATCACCAAGAAAACAGAGTTCTTGGTTCTTTGCTTTCCAAAAGTCTTTGATAATTGGGCAGTCCCAACGGTATCCGTGAGATATTTGATTTGATATCCTCATCTCTTTCTTTTAGGGAGCCCAGGACATCCTTAACGAGCTTCCTGTTGAATACGTTGAGCCTCACGAGTTGAAGGACGTCTCGGAAGTTGGAGGTAAGACGTTCCTGCGCTTCTCTTTGTCGTAAGGCTGGTAAAACGTAAGCAGAGGAAGTCTCAGGACTGAATAGTGTCTCCTTTGATGATTTAGCGTAACTTAAACTGACGGTGTTTACCTCCTTTCCGTCTTCTTCTGCTGTTCCCTTTAGTGTTTACTTCCTGTCTGTCTTCTTCTGCTGTTCCCTTTAGTGTTTACTTCCTGTCTGTCTTCATCCGCTGTTCCCTTTAGTGTTTACTTCCTGTCTGTCTTCTTCTGCTGTTCCCTTTAGTCTTTACTTCCTGTCTGTCTTCCTCCGCTGTTCCCTTTAGTGTTTACTTCCTGTCTGTCTTCCTCTGCTGTTCCCTTTAGTGTTTACTTCCTGTCTGTCTTCCTCTGCTGTTCCCTTTAGTGTTGACTGGAGACAGTTTAGCCATCGTGAATCCGAAGTTTTTCCACAAATATAAAAATGAATATTCCCAAAGTTTTCCACAGTATTTTTTCCCTCAGCTAAAAGCCAATGTATTTACTCAAACCGATATATTCCTGCACTTCAACTTTATCTGCATATTGAAGTATGAATGCTTGTTGTTTGTATGTTGTCTCCTCCTGAATGTTGTACATGTCTTTTTTTCTTTTTTTTTATCGCACTAAAAAAGGAGTAGCTCTACTCATCTCATTGTACCTGTATAATGAAAATAAAGGATTCTATTCAATGGGATTTTCCCCCTTGTTTTCCGGTCAGAAATGTCCCGAGTGTACGCCACCGTGCTGAGTCGTCATCACCACCTGATAAGGAAGAGCGACGGCTTCTACGACCCCATGGAGTACGAGGACCACCCGGAGCTTTACACCTCGCACTTCAGGACCAGCGTAAGTCTCCCCCTTAAACAGAGGTGGGAAGTAGTGGAGTACAAATACTTCGTTACTGTACTTAAGTACATTTTTCTGGTATCAGTACTTTACTCCACTACTTATTAGGGGTGTAACGGTTCACAGAAGTCACGGTTCGGTTCGTACCTCGGTTTGGAGGTCACGGTTCGGTACAACAAGAAAAAGCAAAAAAAAGTCCCAAATGCATAATTCCAGGTTTGTTGTTATTTATGTTTGAACAGTAGTGCAAGTTTCAGTTAAAAACAAACCATACACAGTACACTCAGATGGCCATATTATCTATAATGGCTGATGTCAAACAAAAAGGTTTCATCAAGCTGTAAAACTAAAAAGAATGTCTTGAAAATATGACATCATAAATAATAAGAAAGTGTTTCAAGAGCGCAAAGTCGTTGAAAAACATATGCCAAAAGCTTCCGTTATTTATTTTGGTCTCTCGGCTCTCATGTCTCTTGGCTTCTTAAAAACAGCGGGGATAAGCTGTTGAACTGCTGTTGTCTTTTGCCGGGCTCCGGCAAATCTGGGTGATGCCTTCTGATATGATTTAGCATGTTTGGCGTGTGTTAGCATTAGCATACCGCACCACTGTAGAACAACGCAGACACACCGTCCTCGTCCGATCCACCACTCGCACACTTAATCGTTATTGTAGTCCACAGGGAACCCGAAATGTTCCCACACAGCTGATTTAAAAGAAGCAGGTGGGTTCTAGCTCCTGTGTGTTATCTGAAATCGTCATACTAACTTTTCTTCTTCTTGTATTTTGTTTGTTGTTGTGTTTTCTTCTTGTTCTTCATTTGTTGTTTAAGGGCGGCTGGCAAACAGCTTTTAGGCGCAATACCACCCCCTGGATTATATATAGTGTAATGGATACTGCCCTGAATGAGACTTTTTTTCCCACTCGTAAAAAAAAGGCGTATTCGTCGTGTGACTGTGTGCCGAACCGTGACAAATACCTGTACTTTCTACTTCTTACACTTTGAACCCAAATACCTGTACTTTCTACTTCTTACACTTTGAACCCAAATACCTGTACTTTCTACTTCTTACATTTTGAACAGAAATACTTGTACTTTCTACTTCTTAGGCAAGTTTATTTAGTTTATTTATATAGCACTTTTCAACACAAGGCAATTCAAAGTGCTTTACAAAAAATGAAAAACATTAAGAAAATGGCATTTAAAATCAGTCATTAAAAAGAAAAGCTAATAAAATAAACATTAAAAGAAAAAAATACATGGATAAAAGTTACAGTGCAGTCTAAGATATAAATAGCTCAATTAAAAGCAGTGACAAAAAGAAAAGTCTTCAGCCTGGATTTAAAAGTAGTCAGAGTTGCAGCGGACCTGCAGGTTTCTGGGAGTTTGTTCCAGATATTTGGAGCATAATAACTGAACGCTGCTTCTCCATGTTTAGTTCTGACTCTGGGGACAGAAAGCTGACCAGTCCCTGAAGACCTGAGAGATCTGGATGGTTCATCATTTAGCAGGAGGTCAGAAATGTGTTTTGGGCCTAAACCATTCAAAGCTTTATAAACCAGCAGCAGTATTTTGAAATCTATTCTTTGACACGCAGGAAGCCAGTGTAAAGACTTCAGAACAGGAGTGATGTGATCCACTTTCTTAGTGTTAGTGAGGACTCGAGCAGCGGCGTTCTGAATCAGCTGCAGCTTTCTAATAGATTTTTTTGTGAGACCTGTGAAGAAGTCCAGTCTACTGAAGATAAAAGCATGGACAAGTTTTTCCAAATCCTGCTGTGACATTAGTCTTTTAATCCTAGATATGTTCTTTAGGTGATAGTAGGCTGATTTAGTAACTGTTTGAATGTGACTGTTGAAACTCAGGTCAGAGTCCATGACTACACCTAGATTTCTGGCTTTATCTGTTGTTTTGAACATTGCAGACTGAAGCTCAGCGCTAACTTTTATACGTTCTGCCTTGGCTCCAAAAACCATTACCTCAGTTTTATCTTTGTTTAATTGGAGAAAGTTCTGACACATCCAGTCGTTGATTTGTTCAATGCACTTACTCAGTGTTTGAATTGGAGCATAGTCTCCTGGTGAAATGGTTGTGTAAATGTGTGTGTCATCTGCATAGCTATGGTAACTTATTTTGTTGTTCTTCATTATCTGAGCCAGTGGTAGCATGTAGACGTTAAAGAGAAGAGGCCCCAAGATGGAGCCTTGAGGTACCCCACATGTCATATTTGTCAACTCAGATGTGTATTTACCTATAGAAACAAAGTTGTTTCTGTCCTTTAGGTAGGATTCAAACCAATTTAGAACTGTTTCCGAAAGTCCCACCCAGTTTTCCAGTCGGTCTAATAATATGTTGTGGTCAACAGTGTCAAACGCAGCACTGAGATCTAATAATACTAACACTGAAGTTCTGCCACTGTCTGTGTTTAAGTGGATGTCATTGAAGACCTTTACAAGAGCAGTCTCAGTGCTATGGTTTGGACGAAAGCCTGACTGGAACACATCGAAACAACTATTTAAATGCAAGAAATTACTCAACTGTTGAAAAACAACTTTTTCAATGATTTTACCTAGAAATGGCAGGTTTGATATGGGCCTGTAATTTTCATTACTGAAGCATCTAAATTATTCTTTTTTAAGAGCGGTTTAATGACTGCAGTTTTCAGGGCCTGTGGAAAAATACCTGAGTGAAGAGATTTGTTTACTATATGAAGTAGATCTGAGGCCATGCAAGGAAAAACATCTTTGAAAAATCCTGTTGGAATAATATCAAGGCAGCAGGAGGAGGATTTCAGAAGTTGAATAATGTCCTCTAGGTTTTTATCATTAATCTGATGGAATTGTGTCATGGTGTTTGAATTGATGTTAAGTGGACACAGAGACAACACATTTGCTGTTCCTGATGCAGAGGCACTGACTGCTTGTCTGATTTTTGTCCGTGAAGAAGGAGGCAAAATCATTGCACGCCCTGGTGGATAGAAATTCAGAGGCTACTGACACTGGGGGGTTAGTTAGTTAGTCTGTCGATGGTGGCAAACAAGGCACGTGCGTTGTTTTTGTTTTTGGTAATGATGTCAGAGAAGAACGATTGTCGTGCGTTTTTCAATTCCAAATTATAAAGGCCAAGTCTCTCTTTATAGATTTCAAAGTGAACCTGGAGATTTGTTTTTCGCCACCTGCGTTCAGCTTTTCGACATTCTCTTTTTTCTGTTCTCACGGTCATGGCCTTTCTCCATTGAGATATTTTCTTGCCAGACACTTCCTTTACCTTAGTTGGAGCAATGGCATCTATAATTTTTTTTATTTTTGAATTAAAATGATCTACTAGCTCATTTACTGAAATGTTAGCAGGGGCAAGTGTGGAAGAAAAATTCTGAGTAAACATTTCCCTAGTGTTTTCAGTTAAATATCGCTTTGTGGTTATCTCTTTTTGAACATTTTTGTGAACAGAAATAGAGCTCTCAAAGAAAACACAGGAATGGTCAGAGAGTGCAACATCAGTCACCATAACCTTTGAGATATTCAGACCCTTTGAGATAATTAAGTCCAGACTGTGCCCCTTATTGTGCGTGGGCTCCGTCACATGCTGAGTCAGTCCATAGCTATCAAGAACACAAAACAGTTCTTTAGCCCCTCTGTCCTGGGGGTTAGTCAACATGGATGTTATAATCACCAACAATGACTAGACGGTCAAAGTCAATACACACTATAGACAGCAGTTCGGTAAAATCATCAAAAAAGCTTACACAGTATTTGGGTGGTCTATAGATATTTAGGAACAGAGCTCGAGAGGAGCATTTCAGCTGAAGGGCCACATATTCAAAAGAAGCAAAGTTCCCATACGATGTCTTCCTGCATTGAATGGAATCATTGTACAAAATAGCAACTCCACCCCCTTTCTTATGCATTCTTTCCTGACTCATAAAACTAAAGTTGGGAGGTGTTGATTCGATAAGAACAGCTGCACTGTTATTTTGTTAAATCCAAGTTTCCGTTAAAAACATAAAATCGAGATTGTGCTCAGTGATAAAATCCATCCATCCATCTTCTTCCGCTTATCTGTGGTCAGGTCGGGAGTGATAAAATCATTGATTAAAAATGTTTTTCCTGCAAAAGACCTGACATTTAATAAAGCTAGTTTAAGTTTGTTAAACACACTATCAGTCAGGTTTTTTGTAACAAGCTGTGGCTGACATGGAATCACTGCTAAATTTGATAAACTCACACAAACGTTTGAGCGATTCCTGTTTCTAAGCTGATTCACCGCTCTTAATCTATTACCTATCAACACAGATATCGGCAAAGCTACAGGCAGGCAGGGCCCCGGCATGTCCTGGAAAGAGTTGAGAGTGCCATACGCCCTTGAGCCTGGACCCAGCAAATATCAGTTTGCAGCGTTTTGTACACACACATCCCTATCAGGCTTTGAAGGGGAGGGAGGACCCACCACCCTGCTCCTCCCATCATAGGAGGGCAGGGTGAGGGCTACACTGTAGAAAGGGGGGTTTGGAAATCTGCTTCCATCTTCCTTGTATTGTTTTGGTTTGGATGAATGTGGTAGGCATGGTGATGAAGCCGGGGGAGATGGTGCGCGTCTCTGCTTCGGTGATTTTGGTGGGCGTCGTTGAGGGGCGGGGGTAAAGGACATGCTGCCAACCCTGCGTTTCGCCTTCATGCGGTCATCGAACTCCAGGGGGGTGGGCGAGGGTGAAAGGGTGAGCGGAGAGTAGAGAGAGCTGGGGGATGAATGAAGAGTATTCTCAAAGGCGTTGACAGGGGGGGTTGACGGGCAGTGGAGACTCCTCCATTTGTCTCATAGGTCTCCCATAATCAGAACATTCCTCAGGCGGGTGCAGTGATACTTCTTCAGGGTTTTCTGCGTGATGTGTTGTGTCTTTCTCCTGTTTTGATTCCTCTTGTCCTTGGCAGAGGGAACAGATTGATGACGCAGGCAGTTGAATACGTTAGAGATAAACAATTTCACTCCTGACTTGTTCAGGCAAACTCCATTTGCCTTAAAAAGATGTCTGCGATCCCAGAAAAAGTTAAAATTGTCAATAAAATGGACAGAATGGTCAGTGCAGTTGAAAGCCAGGTGTTCAGTGCAAACAATCTGCTGAATCACTCCACTCCTCTTCTGACTGGCGGTAGAGGGCCACTGATGAACACCTCCGCATTTAGAGAGCTGACAGTTTCCAACAAACATTTAAAGTCTTCTTTCAGCATTTCTGACTGTTGTTTCACAACATCATTTGTTGTGCAGTACCACATTCTTCACAGTCGGATGTTCAGCCCCAATATGCAGGATCTTCTCAGCCAAGTCAGAGACCATATCCTTGGGGAAACCGAGTACTTTGGTGTTGTTCTTACTGCACAGACCTTTTACATCTCTTACAGCAGAGTCACCCACAATCAGAGTTTCAGGCCCAGTCGTTAGCTTTCCCTCTAGCCTTTTACTTTTGGAGTAGCTATTGGTCCTTACCCTGCTGTGTGAAGAGGACAGGTTATCCAGGTCATCAGAAAGTGATCTCCGGTTCTCGGTCAGCGGAGCGTATCTGTTCTGGATTGGCACACTTGGTGGTTTAGGAGGATTGTTTGTAATTCTCCCTTTAGCAGCTGTCCACTGCTGTTTCCTAGGCCAGCCGGTCGCATCACAGATTTCAGAGCGCTGGGCTCTGCCTGTTATTCGTCCTCCCAAATCCCATGGAAATGATTTACTCTTCGGCCTTGCACCCAGAGAGTTCGAGGGAGGACTACCACTTGTAGATTTATTACCCAGTACACAGCCCTCCTGTTCCTTGGAATCCTTGTAGCTGCTAACTAGCTGTGAGTTAGCATACCTTTTTCCATTATTTTGCAACACTGGTAAAGTGGTGTCATTCCCACGACATAGTCCATTCACTTCCACGTTAACTTCCAACTGTTGCATTTTCATTTCCAACACAGCCATCTTCTGTAGAAGTTTGTGGAAGTCATCTGTAGAGAACGGAGGCATTTTGCTACCAACTAGCTTAAGCTAAATAGCATGCAGTAGCCTACCAGACTTTAGCTGTTGCTAGGCCACGCTACTGTAAGACTGAGGTCGTCGTAAAAATGTTGAAATATGGCTGAAACCCTCCGTCTATTTACGAAGATTAACTGTCCCAGTGATAAGTTAATATCCAGGAGCCGCTGCTCGAAGTTTTCAGAGAATAAGAATAGGAAAATCAGCATAAAAAGTAAGCAGAGGCAAGAGCAAGCAGAAAAGCTTCTACACTGTAAGAAAGATAAGCAAGAGAGAGTATTTGTGTTCTTACATGTTGAACACAAATACCTGTACTTTCTACTTCTTACATGTTGAACCCAAATACCTGTACTTTCTACTTCTTACATGTTGAACACAAATACCTGTACTTTCTACTTCTTACATGTTGAACTCAAATACCTGTACTTTCTACTTCTCACATTTTCTAAACCGCTGGTTCCTTTAGTTTGAATGTGTGTTTGGTGGCGTGATCATTATTCTTTAGAGTCATTGCGTGCTTATTGATTTGAACACGATCCGTGTATCCATCATTTCCTGGTCTTCTCTAAAGAAGAGGGACCAATGGAAACGTTGTCATGTTGCCGTTGTTCAGCATGGAAACATTCATTAGCTAACAATGACATTATTGTTCTATTAATATAAAGGGAGGTCAGGTACTCTTTAAAACAGCTGCTAGCTATGGGTACTTTTTACTGAAGTACATTTCAACGCCTCTTTACTTTCACTTGAGTAAATAATTTAGTCAGTACTTCTACTTTTACCAGAGTATTTTTAAACACGAGTATCTGTTCTTCTACTTGAGTAAAGGATGTGTACTTTTGTCCTCTCTGCCCATGGATGTATAATAAGAACTCGTTCTTTCCTATGAGAGCTGCTCATTGGCGCATGAGGACAAAATGGCCTGAGATTTTCAAGAGCAAAACGTCACAGATTACCCATCATGCTCTCAGAGCAGAAGTACCCGTATGTAGCTCATAGAGCGCAGTAGTTTCCCCTCAAGCCCCGCCCCCGATCTCCCGCTGTTCAGTAGAATGAATGGAGAGAGAAATTCAATCTGGATTCGGCTTTTAGTGCATTTTACAACTTTAAGGACCTAATGATTTGAATAAAGGCTATACAAGTGTTCGTGCTGGGTTATTTTTGTAACTATGGCACAACAATTTCCCTCGGGATAAATAAAGTCTTATCTTATCTTAGTTTATTGAGTTAAAAAGAAAATTATCCACTGATTTACAGACGTCACTTTCCCAATGTTAGTCAATGGGAAAAAGTGTTAGTGGGCCCAGTGACGTCACGGACCGATACGGAAACTGTAGTACCGCCGTTTGGCCACTAGGAATATTTTCCTCAGAGTCCGGAGCACTTCCTGGGGTTTGGTCTCCCCCTTTCATCCCTTTAGTTACAACACCCCCCCCCCCCCCCCCCCCCCCCCCACCTGCTGCCGTCCCTCCCCCTCCTCTATTTCAATCCAAACAGCTGCTGCCCGGCTCACTGTGTGTTGACTGTTCCAGAACAAACTGTATGTTTACTGTTACAGAACAAACCACACGTGGCAGGGTTTCTCAGAGCTGTGACCTCATTTCACTTTGTGTTGACTTTCATCACATGCGGGCCTTAAAGAGAGGGAATTTATTATGTCCATCTGATCAATAAAGGGGGCAGGAAGTTAGCATTTAAGTTTCTTCCTTTTTTGTGTCGCAAATAATTGTGCGTTAAGATTCAAAGGTTTTAGTGTCATATGCACAAAGCTACAGTGTAGAAATGGCAATGAAATTCTAGTGCGCTGATCAGGGGGTTCAGGGGTCACTGGTTCAATCCCCGCTGCCGTCAGCATGCCGCTGTGTCCTTGGGCAAGGCACATCACTGCTCCTGTGGGGAATTCAAGTCACTCTAACTCTAAAAATCGTCTAACAAGTAATATGTAACAATAATAATGTAATGTCATGTTCTACAGGTGGCGCCCTACACCACCTGCCTGATTAACGGTGTTTACTGGGAATCCCACACCCCCCGCCTCCTCAGAAGAATCGATGCCCAGAAGTTGATCAAACCTCTGAAGAAGTCGCCTCCGGCCACAGAGGGAGCTCCACACCTGCCGCACAAGTACGTTTAGCCGACATTGCTCATTTCCAGCTGTTGTCCCCGGCCAGATGATAATAGACACCTTTTTAAAACCACAATACATCAACAGCATTAGTTATAAAGAAAGGATGAAGTAGATAGAGGCGAAAGGATAAAAGAGAACAATAAAATGCAAACAAAACACGTTACTACATACATGTCACATATAGCACAACAGAAACGAGGGGTCCATGAGCACAACATGAAACACACACGCCATATCCAACACAGACGAGTGTGTGCAGGTAGTCCGTGAACCCTGAGCTGTAAAGGTGGTAAGAGCATCCTTTTATTCTGAAAATCACCTCCTGTGTTTGAAAAGATTCACCTGGAGATGCCCTTCATATCTTTCACTGAAGCTTCGCCTTAGTATGCTCCACTAACCTCTGCTCACTTCTTGTTTGTCATTTAGTCCGTTTGCCTTCATTGAGTCAGAGATAAGAGGTTTGGCCGTCGTCTCATTTTAATCTGTCATGTGCAAACACAAGCGTGATAACAGGAGCTACTGTGGACAGATACACCATCAGATACACCATCATAAACCCCTGGAAAATTCATAACAATTGGCTAACGATTAACCCATCCTAATTAATAAGTTATTTCCTCTCCTGCTGATGTTCAGGTGTATATCAGTATGTAGTGTCTCTACTTTAAAGAGTCCTCTCCTGCTGATGTTCAGGTGTATATCAGTATGTAGTGTCTCTACTTTAAAGAGTCCTCTCCTGCTGATGTTCAGGTGTATATCAGTATGTAGTGTCTCTACTTTAAAGAGTCCTCTCCTGCTGATGTTCAGGTGTATATCAGTATGTAGTGTCTCTACTTTAAAGAGTCCTCTCCTGCTCATGTTCAGGTGTATATCAGTATGTAGTGTCTCTACTTTAAAGAGTCCTCTCCTGCTGATGTTCAGGTGTATATCAGTATGTAGTGTCTCTACTTTAAAGAGTCCTCTCCTGCTCATGTTCAGGTGTATATCAGTATGTAGTGTCTCTACTTTAAAGAGTCCTCTCCTGCTGATGTTCAGGTGTATATCAGTATGTAGTGTCTCTACTTTAAAGAGTCCTCTCCTGCTGATGTTCAGGTGTATATCAGTATGTAGTGTCTCTACTTTAAAGAGTCCTCTCCTGCTGATGTTCAGGTGTATATCAGTATGTAGTGTCTCTACTTTAAAGAGTCCTCTCCTGCTGATGTTCAGGTGTATATCAGTATGTAGTGTCTCTACTTTAAAGAGTCCTCTCTTAAAGGCATTATTGTGCACTTGCTGTTTGCAGACATTTTACATATGTTTTCCTTTCAGGGACTCTATCTATTCACCAGTAGCAGATACATGTCCTTAATCTCTCTCTAAATGTGGTTTACTGACAGCTGAATGTGTCCTTCAGTGAAAGCACGCCGTGTATAGCTGCTGTATCTCCACAGAGGTCAGAGGTCACCTCCCTATCTGGGCTCCTGTGTACACGGGGACAGTTCAGCGTGTCGCTCTGACCTCCTGAAAACATCTCCTCTCTCTCTTTCTGCAGACTTCTGGCCATCTGCGATATCTCCGCTGACACCGGGGGATCCATAGGCTTCATGAACGAGTGCACCACCATCGATAAACCCTTCTGTATGTACGACGCCGACCAGCACGTGGACCACGACAGGTAATCTGATCCCACCTGTAACACCTCTCACTGAGCTGATCTGATTTGCTGTCAGTCTAAATAAAAGGACATTTTTTTATTAAAAAGGTGAAAGTGAGAAAAAAGGAAGTTATAGTAAAATAACTGAAAATGAATATATATATTTTTTAAAAGGTAATCTGATCCCACCCCTCACTCTCACTCATAAATAAAAGAATAAATTAAAATAATAATATTGTTTGTTTAAACATACTGTATAAGTGAAATTAAGAAAAACGATAAAATGGATTACAGAGGTATAATTATATTCATATTAACATAGGAGGTAATAATATAGTATAAATAAATATATAGAAAATAAAAATATATATTTAAAAAAAAAAGATCAAATAAGTTTAAATCCGGATAGCTTGTCAGGTAAAATATCCGATAAAGAAAATAGAATTTTAAATATTTATATAAACACATAAAATAAATCGTATTTATATTAAGATCAAATAAAAATAGATGTTGATGTATAAAAGAAATGAAAAAGTGGATTTTGCATAATAGGTGACCTTTAATGCTGGCAGTTTTAAAGGGTATTGTGATTCGACGGCACAGTTTTAAAGATTCTTGGTGCTTCTTGTCCCGCAGTGTGGAGGGTAACGGGATCCTGATGTGCTCCATCGATAACCTCCCCGCTCAGCTTCCCATCGGAGCCACGGATTATTTCGGAGACCGGCTCTTCCCGTACCTCTGGGAGATGGTAAGGTGTTCTGGGGTTGCAGTCGAATTGTCCAAAAATCAGCTCCTATCGTCTTTTCCTATCCACTAGTCCTTGACCTCTGTGTGAAACGTCACGGGGTTAAGGGATAGTGGATAGGAGAATTCAAATTGAAATAAAAAAGGAAAGTGAAACTTCTGCTCGTCACCCTCTCCCTCCGGTCCACATTAATACAAATGATCCCAATACGTATGAACTATGAAAAGATCTTAAAATAAATACAAATGTATTTATTATAAACGTTAGTCCTTAACATCTATCACTGTGCAGGGGTAGACATTAAGGGTAACAAGCCACTGGCCCTCCGGGCCGGTGGAATTGTATTACCACTGGCCCCACCATTGTAACCTCTGACCCCACCATTGTAACCACTGGCCCGGAGCATTCGTCCAAAAAAAAACGACTAATAATGAAGAAAATTAACACATTTGTTGCAATAGTAATTTATGCACTAACTACATTACTACTTGTACTACAACATTTGAATCATCAGTTCTTCCTCATTTTCCTCAATTGTTCATATTTGGTTTATTAAAATAATGATATTGTGGTCATTGTTAAAAAATGTCTGCTATTATTATGAGTATTATTATTTGTATTGCGCTTTCTGCCTTCCTGTCATTAGGAGTTAGAAATGTAATGGCTATGTAATAGATTAGATTAGAACCTTCATTCTCCTAAACTGCTGGGACATTTCTCTATAGCCAATACCTTTATATTGTCTACTCTTCACTTACTTGTCAGCAGAGGTCGGCATTGATGCACAGAGCCGACAGAAGACCTTGTTTATATTGGCATCATATTGCGAGGTGCAGTGACACGTCCTAAAACCAGGAAGTAAGCTGCTGGTTCCCTCGACAGAAATCAATGGGATTTCTCCACAGGGTTTTGGAAAATAGCTGGAAATAAGGTCTGTGGAAAACAAACCTGTTTGATAAATGCACGTTTTGTTCAGCCGGATAATCTCCACATGTCTATCCTACTTTTATAATTTTCGAATCATAAATCTAATCGATAGATTATAAAGGGTTTTAGGACGCGTCACTGCACCAAGAAGCCAACTCCATCGATCAAGCTGAAACCTTCTCTCCCTCTTCTTCTCATGCTCCCTGTCACTCTCCTTTAACTCCTCCGGTGACTTTCTTTTATTTGAAGATTGTTTTTTGCCCGGCGCTTGGCCGGTTACCGCTGGTATTAAAAACATTTTGGCGAATGGTTAGGTGGCCGATAGTCTGTAGTGAAGGGAGCCTGCTCGCACTGCGCTCCGCAGCAAACAGCTGTTTGCTTTTCACCCAACAACGACAAGCAACTCACGAAAACGCTATGTTGTAGCGTTAATAAACGAAACAATTTAACTAAATTGCTAGTCAAAATACCAATACCACAGGAAACATTTTTTTTTAAACAATATTTTTTTAGTGGCCCGAGCGGGCAAGTGGAAAGTATGTTATGCTGGCCCGGGGTGTCTAAATAGTGGTTCCGGGCCAGCGGGCCATTTATAATGTCGAGCCCAGCTGTGTATATCACCATTCAAACATCTTTTAAAAGTTGAACAAACCCCACACAGCTCAGTAAAGACTGTGAAATGTTGACTTTATTTGATCATTTCAGTAAAAACTAACGTTCATATTTCTCTTTTTTGATTATAATACTGATGAACGTTCAAAACAAAGCTTAATAAGCACCGTAACTTTCATGATATCATTTCTCGGTCATAATCGGTTGTTTCCGCGAACGGCCGAATGTTGTGTGATGGCAAATGCTGCGGCTGCAAGGCATTGTGGGGCAGCATTTTCTCCTCTCCTTTCGTAAAGGGAGGTCCAGTGGTTCCTAAGCTAAAGGAGGTTATAAAGGAAGTTTGAAACCTCCTTTCCTATCATCTAGAGCAGGGGTTCCCAAAACTTTGCCATGCCAAGGACCCCATATAGCATTATCCTCTGGCGGAGACCCCCCTGTTGCAATTTTTTTTTTTTAAATGATGTGTACAAGTGCCTCGCGATGGAGCATGCAGTGTGTTGCCACCACATTTGGGGCCTTCTGCCTGATCGAAGCTGTCACTCAGCTTTCTTTGCCTGTCACAGCCCCACTGCCCCATCTGAGCACACACCCACACAACGAGACCAGTCAAGTCCATTTGAGATGATGTACTAGTCTAAAACTTGGAAAATGTCTCTTCATGTGGTCCTACCTTCCAGTGCTTTGTAAAATAATATTTCCTCAACAAAGTTGTCTTCTGAAATAAATCTGATGTATGCAAGCAATTCTGCGACATTTGCTACATCCGTGCTCTCATCCAGCTGCAGAGCGAAACATTCACTAGCTCTCACTTGCTCCAAAAGCTGAGCAGATACTCAGTTTCACTCTCAGCAGCGGCAGCTCGATTCTGATTGGCTTGAAGGGCGGTCGTGTGATTCAAAAATATTAAAAGATTGGCATCAAAGGACACATAGATTGATAGATATGCAGTTATTAATAACATCTAAACAATTTTCTTTTTAAATTAAACTTTAAAAAAAAAAAAATCCTGTTTCCCTCAAACTTTGCGTGACCCCCCTGGCGCCACTGAGGTACTTCCGGGTCATTTCACTCCGTTAGGAAGGTTCCTAAGCTAAACTAACTATTCAACCCTTAACCTTGTTACGGGTGAGCGAAGCAAGCAGGACCCAAATGCAGATAACACTGAAAATACCTTTATTTCAAGGATACACGGACAAACGGAACACACCCCGGTGAACACGGTCACAGACAAACGACGAACCAACAATGACAGACAGAAAAAACTGAACTTAAATACACACCGGACTAATCAAGGAAACAAGAGACAGGTGAGGAGGGAGGAGAAAACACAGGGGCAACAGGTGAACACAATCAAGAAAACAGGTAGGAGGGAACACACATAGGCCGTTTCTCAATCGCGAGGATGCTGGCTTGGTAGTCGCTTCCTTCCAAGTCGCTTCCTTCAGAAACGAAGCAAGTATACTTCCAAGCCACGGCTACGGAAAACGAAGAAGAATGGAACAGGCTAACAAGTGTGCCACTCTCTCTAACGGTTTCAACATAAACTGGACCGAAAATAAATACCTCACGATGTCTATCTAATTATGAACTCGCTTTACTTTCACGGAACACATTTATGGTGATAACAAACAAACGTAACAAAGTCACATATTTACCAACACATGTTCTACGCCACTACATACAGTTGCAAGAAAATGTGAACCCTTTGGAATGACCTGGATTTCTGCATAAGTTGGTCATAAAATGTGTTCTGATCTTCATCTAAGTCACAACAATAGACAAACACAGTCTGCTTAAACTAATACCACACAAACAATTATATGTTTTCATGTTTTTATTGAACACACCATGTAAACATTCACAGTGCAGGGTGGAACAAGTATGTGAACCCCTAGGCTAAAGACTTCTTCAAGAGCTAATTGGAGTCAGGAGTCAGCCAACCTGGAGTCCAATCAATGAGAGGAGATTGGAGGTGTTGCTTAAAGCTGCCCTTCCCTATCAAAAATACACACCAGTTTTGAATTTGCTATTCTTAAGAAGCATTGCCAGATGTGAAAGATGACTGCAAGAGCACAGCACAGAATGCTCAATGAGGTGAAGAAGAATCCTAGAGTGTCAGCTAGAGACTTAAAGAAATCTCTGGCACATGCTAACATCTCTGTTGACGAATCTATGATACGTAAAACACTGAACAAGAATGGAGTTCATGGGAGGACACCACGGAGGAAGCCACTGCTGTCCAGAAAAAACAACCAATTTTGAAATTGGTCCGTGCGCAAAGCATTGTGGGGATTTTAAGGACGCAAAGTCTACCCATGTGCAGCCTCGAAATTTCCCCCAAACCAAGGACGCGGCCTCGTGGAATTCCGAGTATGCTGGAGATTGGAACAGTCCTTCGGCGGCACTCGATGACGTAGCTTATGAAATATTGGCTTGGAAGCCAGATCGTGACAAACCTGGGTGTTTGGTTTAGGAGGGTAACTGGTTCTTCTGTTTGAGTTTGCTGTGAGAGAGCGCTGCAGCAGGTGTTTAAAATAGAGACGGTTTAAAGTTAGTGTTGTGTCATCACCAGCTGCCGTCAGACGCCAGCCGCCCGCTGGACGAGGAAGACTTCAGCCCGCAAGTCAGAGACGTAAGTCATGTTTAAATGTATTTCCTACAAAAGCATGTTTTTTTAAATCTGATATGTCTTTATTTAATCAGAAAACATTTCATGAATTTTCTCAGAGAGAAAGAGAGAGAGAAAACATAGACCAACAAAATATAGTGAAGACAAATGATAATAAAAGATAAGGGCAATTAATAACAAGTAAATAAATCAATTAAAATGACATAAAAGCAAGTCTATAAAAGTGTTAGAGGTAAAAAAGCTAATTGGCAACATGCATTTTATTCTTAAAAATATAGACGTCGGTAGGAGTACTGCTTAAAATACAGCCAAGAAATATGACTGTTTTTCTTCCTCCACGACCTATCAACTTTCTCTATGTATATGAAAAACATGTGTACTGACATTTTTGTTAATATTTTATATAATTGTTATGTTCCTAAAGGCCGTCATCACCTCAAACGGAGTCCTCACCCCAAAGTTTGAATACATCAACAAACTACGAGAGCGGAGGTAAGACTCATCTCTATCTGAAACTGTCAGTATGGTGTACTTTTACTCCACTACATGTATTTAATACCTTTAGTTACTTCACAGATGAATGATGTGAAATATAACCAAGTGTTGAATCAGACTTTAGTTCCACCTGGAGTAAATCCACCAGCTACCCTGCAGTCTACAAAGTCATTCAGACTAGCTGCACCTTTACCAGCTTTGAGAACACTTTCATGATCAATCATTATAAAACATATCATATATATTATTCTGAAATGGACCAATCTGCACAATGACTACTTTTACTGTCTTTCACTATATTTTGATGAGAATACTTTTCTACTTTCACTTGAGGAACATTTTGAATGCAGGACTTTTACTGTAACAGAGTATTCCTACACTCTGGTACTTCTACTTTTACTCAAGTACATGATCTGAGTACTTTTACTTTTACTCAAGTACAAGATCTGAGTACTTCTACTTTTGCTCAAGTACATGATCTGAGTACTTCTACTTTTACTCAAGTACAAGATCTGAGTACTTCTACTTTTACTCAAGTACAACATTTGAGTACTTCTACTTTTACTAAAGTACAAGATCTAAGCACTTTTACTAAAGAACAAGATCTAAGTACTTGTACTTTCACTAAAGTACAAGATCTAAGTACTTGTACTTTCACTAAAGTACAAGATCTAAGTACTTGTACTTTCACTAAAGTACATGATCTAAGTACTTCTACTTTTACTAAAGTACAAGATCTGAGAACTTCTACTTTTACTCAAGTACAAGATCTGAGTACTTCTACTTTTACTCAAGTACAAGATCTGAGAACTTCTACTTTTACTCAAGTACAAGATCTGAGTACTTCTACTTTTACTCAAGTACAACATCTGAGTACTTCTACTTTTACTAAAGTACAAGATCTAAGCACTTTTACTAAAGAACAAGATCTAAGTACTTGTACTTTCACTAAAGTACAAGATCTAAGTACTTCTACTTTTACTAAAGTACAAGATCTAAGTACTTCTCCCTTCTCTGTTTTCACTGTATTTCCAAATGGCTGCTCTTTTGAGTTAATGCCACCATTTTATGGATGAAATGTGTTCAGACTGAAAGAAAGGTAAAGACATGTCCGTGTTCTAATGTAGCCATCTTGCTAAAGCTAAGTAATGTTTCTGCTTGTAGTCTCTCTGCTGTGCTTCCTCTCTGACTAACCTTCTCTAGCGTTGCAGTTGCTGATGTTTTAGCGTCCTGCAGCCTCTCTGGTGCCGCTCTGCTAACCTGCCTCTGAACTAACTCCTTGCATTACTAGCGTGCTAATGCTAACCAACGTGCTAATGCTAACCAACGGCAGGCGCTGGACCCTTTGCTAACGAGCGGTAGAAACATCTCTTCTTGTCCGTCTGTCTCCATCAGTCTGTCTCCATCCATCTGTCTCCATCCATCTGTCTATCAGTCTGTCTCCATCCGTCTGTCTCCATCCATCTGTCTCCATCCATCTGTCTCCATCCGTCTGTCTCCATCCGTCTGTCTCCATCAGTCTGTCTCCATCAGTCTGTCTCTATCAGTCTGTCTCCATCCATCTGTCTCCATCCATCTGTCTCCATCAGTGTGTCTCCATCAGTCTGTCTCCATCAGTCTGTCTCCATCCGTCTGCATCAGTCTGTCTCCATCAGTCTGTCTCCATCAGTCTGTCTCCATCAGTCTGTCTCCATCAGTCTGTCTCCATCCGTCTGTCTCCATCCGTCTGTCTCCATCCGTCTGTCTCCATCAGTCTGTCTCCATCAGTCTGTCTCCATCCGTCTGTCTCCATCCGTCTGTCTCCATCCGTCTGTCTCCATCCGTCTGTCTCCATCAGTCTGTCTCTATCAGTCTGTCTCTATCCATCTGTCTCCATCAGTCTGTCTCCATCAGTCTGTCTCCATCCGTCTGCATCAGTCTGTCTCCATCAGTCTGTCTCCATCAGTCTGTCTCCATCCGTCTTTCTCCATCAGTCTGTCTCCATCAGTCTGTCTCCATCAGTCTGTCTCCATCAGTCTGTCTCCATCAGTCTGTCTCCATCAGTCTGTCTCCATCCGTCTGTCTCCATCAGTCTGTCTCCATCCGTCTGTCTCCATCAGTCTGTCTCCATCCGTCTTTCTCCATCAGTCTGTCTCTATCAGTCTGTCTCCATCAGTCTGTCTCTATCAGTCTGTCTCCATCCATCTGTCTCCATCAGTGTGTCTCCATCAGTGTGTCTCCATCAGTCTGTCTCCATCCGTCTGCATCAGTCTGTCTCCATCAGTCTGTCTCCATCAGTCTGTCTCCATCCGTCTGTCTCCATCCGTCTGTCTCCATCAGTCTGTCTCCATCAGTCTGTCTCCATCCGTCTGTCTCCATCCGTCTGTCTCCATCCGTCTGTCTCCATCAGTCTGTCTCCATCAGTCTGTCTCCATCAGTCTGTCTCCATCAGTCTGTCTCCATCCATCTGTCTCCATCCATCTGTCTCCATCCATCTGTCTCCATCCATCTGTCTCCATCAGTCTGTCTCCATCAGTCTGTCTCCATCAGTCTGTCTCTATCAGTCTGTCTCTATCAGTCTGTCTCTATCAGTCTGTCTCTATCAGTCTGTTTCCATCAGTCTGTTTCCATCAGTCTGTCTCCATCAGTCTGTCTCCATCAGTCTGTCTCCATCAGTCTGTCTCCATCAGTCTGTCTCCATCCGTCTGTCTCCATCCATCTGTCTATCAGTCTGTCTCCATTAGTCTGTCTCCATCAGTCTGTCTCCATCAGTCTGTCTCCATCCGTCTGTCTCCATCCGTCTGTCTCTATCCGTCTGTCTCCATCCATCTGTCTATCAGTCTGTCTCCATCAGTCTGTCTATCAGTCTGTCTCCATCAGTCTGTCTCCATCAGTCTGTCTCTATCAGTCTGTCTCTATCAGTCTGTTTCCATCAGTCTGTTTCCATCAGTCTGTTTCCATCAGTCTGTTTCCATCAGTCTGTCTCCATCAGTCTGTCTCCATCAGTCTGTCTATCAGTCTGTCTATCAGTCTGTCTCCATCCGTCTGTCTCCATCCATCAGTCTCCATCCGTCTGTCTCCATCCGTCTGTCTCCATCAGTCTGTCTCTATCAGTCTGTCTCCATCCATCTGTCTCCATCCATCTGTCTCCATCAGTGTGTCTCCATCAGTCTGTCTCCATCCGTCTGCATCAGTCTGTCTCCATCAGTCTGTCTCCATCAGTCTGTCTCCATCCGTCTGTCTCCATCCGTCTGTCTCCATCCGTCTGTCTCCATCCGTCTGTCTCCATCAGTCTGTCTCCATCAGTCTGTCTCCATCCGTCTGTCTCCATCAGTCTGTCTCCATCCGTCTTTCTCCATCAGTCTTTCTCCATCAGTCTGTCTCCATCAGTCTGTCTCCATCAGTCTGTCTCCATCAGTCTGTCTCTATCAGTCTGTCTCTATCCGTCTGTCTCCATCCATCTGTCTCCATCCATCTGTCTATCAGTCTGTCTCCATTAGTCTGTCTCTATCAGTCTGTCTCCATCAGTCTGTCTCCATCAGTCTGTCTCTATCCGTCTGTCTCTATCCGTCTGTCTCCATCCATCTGTCTATCAGTCTGTCTCCATTAGTCTGTCTCTATTAGTCTGTCTCCATCAGTCTGTCTCCATCAGTCTGTCTCCATCAGTCTGTCTCTATCCGTCTGTCTCTATCCGTCTGTCTCCATCCATCTGTCTATCAGTCTGTCTCCATCAGTCTGTCTCCATCAGTCTGTCTCTATCAGTCTGTCTCCATCAGTCTGTCTCCATCAGTCTGTCTCCATCAGTCTGTTTCCATCAGTCTGTCTCCATCCATCTGTCTCCATCCGTCTGTCTCCATCCGTCCGTCTCCATCCGTCCGTCTCCATCCGTCTGTCTCCATCAGTGTGTCTCCATCAGTGTGTCTCCATCCGTCTGTCTCCATCAGTCTGCCTCCATCAGTCTGTCTCCATCAGTCTGTCTCCATCAGTCTGTCTCCATCAGTCTGTCTCCATCAGTCTGTCTCCATCCGTCTTTCTCCATCAGTCTTTCTCCATCAGTCTGTCTCCATCAGTCTGTCTCCATCAGTCTGTCTCCATCAGTCTGTCTCTATCAGTCTGTCTCTATCCGTCTGTCTCCATCCATCTGTCTCCATCCGTCTGTCTCCATCAGTCTGTCTCCATTAGTCTGTCTCCATCAGTCTGTCTCCATCAGTCGTCTGTCTCCATCAGTCTGTCTCCATCAGTCTGTCTCTATCCGTCTGTCTCCATCCATCTGTCTATCAGTCTGTCTCCATTAGTCTGTCTCCATCAGTCTGTCTCCATCAGTCTGTCTCCATCAGTCTGTCTCCATCAGTCTGTCTCCATCAGTCTGTCTCCATCAGTCTGTCTCTATCCGTCTGTCTCTATCCGTCTGTCTCCATCCATCTGTCTATCAGTCTGTCTCCATCAGTCTGTCTCCATCAGTCTGTCTCCATCAGTCTGTCTCTATCAGTCTGTCTCTATCAGTCTGTCTCTATCAGTCTGTTTCCATCAGTCTGTTTCCATCAGTCTGTTTCCATCAGTCTGTTTCCATCAGTCTGTTTCCATCAGTCTGTTTCCATCAGTCTGTTTCCATCAGTCTGTTTCCATCCGTCTGTTTCCATCCGTCTGTTTCCATCCGTCTGTTTCCATCCGTCTGTCTCCATCCGTCTGTCTCCATCCGTCCGTCTCCATCCGTCCGTCTCCATCCGTCTGTCTCCATCCGTCTGTCTCCATCCGTCTGTCTCCATCAGTCTGTCTCCATCCGTCTGTCTCATCCGTCTGTCTCCATCCGTCTGTCTCCATCAGTCTGTCTCTATCAGTCTGTCTCCATCCATCTGTCTATCTCCGTCTGTCTCCATCCGTCTGTCTCCATCCGTCTGTCTCCATCCGTCTGTCTATCAGTCTGTCTCCATCAGTCTGTCTCCATCTGTCTGTCTCCATCTGTCTGTCTTGTTTAATCTAGTTTGACTCCGATGAGAAGATGAAGATCAGATTGTTTTATGTGCAGTGATTGGTCCAAGTTGTGGTTAGCCTAGCTTAGCACAAAGAATGGAAGTGGGGGGAAACTGCTAGCTTCTTTCCATTGAAAGAAAAAAATAAATCTGGAGTTTCTGACGGTTTGTATTTAAGAAGACAACAGTGGGTCCAAGTTTTAGTAAACCGCATTAAAGTCACCATCCTTGGCAGCGAAGTCTCTATAAAATCTAACAGTGATACGATTCAGCTTATTAAAGTGTGTAGCATGATACTGCCAATAAATGACAAGATAAGATGGAGCTTTTATTAATCCCCGTAGGGAAGTTCACGTGTCAAGGCAGCAACAGAACAAGATGAAGCACAGATATTACACGTCTAACAGCTTTTGCTTCATCCACACACTCTTTGAAAATGTGTGTGTGTCCACTTTAATAGTAGTTGTTGGTATGCTGCAGCTAGCACGGCTGCTACTGTTGTTCCTTTAGCATAGTTAACTCCGTCTCATGCTACGTCTCATTAGCGAGCTCATTTGTGTTTTAGGGTTCGGTTAATCAATCCGAAAACAAATACTGCTCTCCAAGAGACGCTTTATTATTTTAAATAGCTGCTTCCAGGTGGCTATCATTCGTGTTGATGCTAATATTTTACTGGGAATGACTTTTAAAGGGAGCTAGGCTAGCAGTTTCTCGATGTTTTGTGCTAAGCTAGGCTAGGCTAAACACAGAGAGATGAAACTGATCTTCTCTTCTGACTTTTTCCAAAAACTAATAATTCATCTGCATGTCCATCATTTAAAGTGACACCCTCATCAGCCTTCTGTTTCTTAGTAATTTATACATACATTTTAATCTGCTTTAATTAATTTCTCACACACTTCGCTTCCTTTTTACCTCACTGCTGCTCTTAAGACATATTTAAATGAGCTTTATCAAATCTCCTCGGACTCCCTAACCTTTCAAAATGTTTGGTTATACAGATTACTAACTCTCATATTAAATGCAGATTTGCTCAGATTCCTCCCTGAGACTCATATTTAGATTAAGGCCACCTCTAAGACGTTTCTTCTCCTAATTGATCTTAAGTATCATTTTTTTCCAGACAAGCCATGCCACAAATCTTAATCCTCCTGATGAGTTTGGCTCCTTAAGATATGTAAAGTGAGGGCACGTCTTCCTTTTCTTCTTTTTTAATTAAGAAGCCGAGGCTTGGCTGCCTTTCGGACCTCATGTCGGACGTCGTGCCCGTCGCATCCAATTAGCGAACCGCTAACGAGTCGGGGGGTCCGACTCCTTTTAGCGGGGGGCTAGTGTTTGGCTGGTGGGATATTAATGCCACAGGTCACGGGGGTTGATGCCGTCATTATGGTGTCATTGTTGTTATATTATTATATGTTATGTTCTGTTATATGCAGATTAAACTATTCAATAGTATGTAAAGGAGTTGGAATGAGCACTATCTTTAACAGCTGTAAAATGCTGAATTGTCGTAATTTTTCTTTAAATATCCCCCAAAATATGTGAAAAAAGTCACATGTTAAATATTTGATAATCATGTGAAAATGATGTGGAAAGTGTGTGGGAAAAAAATCCCTGTAAGTAAGGAGAAATGGTCAAAACATATTTTTAAAAAGTCATACAGAATTTAAGTGAAAAATCTCCGAAGGAACATGCGGGCAATGTCCGGACATTTTTTGAAAGAATACGTGAATAATTTACAAAAAAACAAACTTATGATGATCTTTTAGAATATGATGCGTTGCCGGAGAAATGAACAAGCTAGTATGTAAAGAAAGTAGCATGAGCACCACCCTATACAGCAGTAAAACAAATGTGAAAAATATCCACAAAAAAGAACTAAAGAAGTCTAGAAATACATGTCTGAAAAACTCTCATAATATATGTGGAAAAAAAATCCGATATAATGCCACAGGGGTTGATGCCGTCATTATGGTGTCATTGTTGTCATGGTGTTCGGATAATCCAGCATGCAGAATCACAGACTTTTTAAAGTGAGTCCGGTTGTTTGGAGAAAACGTCTGGATGTAATTAAAAGACGGCGGTCATTTTAATCTCACTGAGCTCGGGATATTTAATCGTTAGTTTGACATTGGAAGATAGGCTAGCTTCAGGTTTATATATAAATAAAACACAGAAAATATGCCCTTTATAGTTCTTTGTAAACAAAAATCTAACATGGAGGGTGTGGGGGAAACTTCTGAAGCAATTGGAGTCAGGACTCAGAGAGACACGATGGAGAGCAAACACTGACGGTTTATTCTGAGCTTCGGCCGGAGAATTCACAAGACATGTCACGGGCCACGAGTTGACCACACGGTAGAGATGCCACATCAATTCTGAAGAAACCTTCCTCTCGTATGATGTTTTAACTCCGCTAAGGGTAATCAACATTCTTCATTAGATGGACTAAACAGCTGAGGACACTGAATCAACTTTAGTTGTCGCTTATGGCTCGGGGTCATCTACACCCCGAGAAGGATGTGTTCCAGGTGTCCCACAACAATGACTATCTCTGACCGACAGCTGCCCGGTCACAAACTGGTAACAACAACAACTTGCTAGGGCAGCCCCTCCTTAAGGGGCTCAAGGCTGGAGCATCTGTGTCAGAGGGCGAAAGAGGACACTAGGGCAAATTATTCCCTAACAGAGGTGCAAAAGAAACGCCACAAAAACATTGGAATGTGCCAAAAAAGAGCCTAGACAATTAAAACAAGATAAAATGTGAAATACATGAATAAAAATGACATTTGTTTAAAAAAAAAAGTATCATTATTTGATTTAATAAAAGGCTCTTTAAGCGTTTATTTAAAAGTAGTCCAAGCCATAATGCAGTTTTCTTGGGGCTTGTTAAAGAGGAAGAAATTAGATAAAACACTAACAATATTTTTAATATTTAATTGAATAATATATATTTTTTATCATATTACTATTATTATATAAGGCTTACTTTTTAATTATTATTATATATTTTAGGACTGCAATTTAAATACATGTATTAATTACTTAGTATTAAAATAAATACGTGAACAAATACAACATTATTTTATGATATATATGTGCATGTATAGAAATATAATTATTACGTTACTTAGGCCCCGTCCACACAACAAAAACGAAAACTAACCGAATTCGATATCAAAAGAGTCTTCCGTCCACACGGAATCGGCTCAAGAAACGACACGAGACCGCTCGACCCGCTGGAGACGCTGTAGTACATATGCCGGGCCTGTAAGTGGCGCTGTACTTCCGCCACAAAATACACCAAAAGCAGCGAAGAAGACCTCCCGAGCATGGTTGCCATGTAGTTCATGTTGTTCTCCATGCCCACTTGCTGCTGATGGTTGTGGTCGAGGAGCTGTAGATTTTGCACTAACATCTGTATCATGGTCAGTAGCGTCTGGAGCACGAAAGCAACCCTGTGATCCGCCATTGTTGTTGTTGGCGAAACACATCAGCAATGACGCGGGGGTTAGCAGGAGAGGTGGTGAGAGGCGGGGCTATGGCGTCATCGTTAACAGGAAATGATCGTATAGGGCGTACACACTGAGCCGCAAGCGTTTCGTCCACAGATCTACCCACCTTGGAAGCCGTAATCGCTATCCGCGTTTCCGTGTCGGCCTCGTGTGGACGAACCGTCTATACGATAGAGAACTGTAGCGGATACAACCCGTTTCGTCTCCGTGTGGACGGGGTCTTAGTTGAATACTGGATTAGAGGAAGAAATACGATAATTTTCAAGTCTATAAAATAATTTCAATTAATATTTGGAGTCAAGTCGTTAGTTTGTTTAGTAAATATATATTGATTATATATTCACGAACAACCACATCTGTTTTTAGGTCGTTTCTACTTTTTGATTTATCATTTTATTTATTTATTTCCTCCCCCCTTCAATCCCGTTTTTCCCTCCTCTTCCTCTCGTGCTTCATCCTCATCAGTCACATTGATACCGTTTCTTTTAATTAACTGTATTATTATCTTTATCTCTGCTAAGCTGTTCAAATGTTTAACATATCATTCCATTAATTGCTTTCTTTGTGGCGTTTCCATCCTCATTTTTCATCCAAATGTGGAAAACACATTGGTCTCGGGTTTAAAGGAATACTTCACACATTTAATTACACTTTGTAAATCAATTACTGTTAAATAAAAAGGTTATTTTTCTCTCGCATGCCTCCACGGTAAACAAAATTCTCGATCAAATCATCCGGTAACAAACCCTGAGAGAACTCATGCAGAAAGTCCAATTGATCCAATATTACCCTCACCAAACTCATGCATTTTCACTCAAAGCTTACTATTTAAGACCCTTCTGCAAAATCTTTTTCAGGCACACTCCACCCCCTAAGATTATAGAGTTTAAACTGACTAAATTGATTCTTCTTTTACACATAAAACGACATTTCTTTCAGTGATTCTAGCTAAGAAGGAGTGGGTAATTCAAAGTCAACTTTATTGTCAATCTTTCAGTTTGTGTGTACAGACTGAAAGATCGAAATACCCACAATCCCAAATACAAATATGTATAACATATGTATATCCTATATATACACAATCAACAGACACATTTATACATATTCACACATTAAGATAAAAAACACAACAATCAATACATACAAAATAACAGTCACTTCAATATCTTTGGGAATGTACATTAGTGCAAGATTGTCCATAGCAGCGTAAAAAAGTGTCTGGTGCTGAAATAGAGCGGTGCAGGGATGACGTATTTACCCGGAAGTAAACTACCGGTTCCCTCGACAAAAAAGCAATGGGATTTCTCCATAGGAAATATGGTCTGTGGAAAAGGAACCTGTTTGATAAATGCACGTTTTGTTCAGCCGGATAATCTCCACATGTCTAACCTACTTTTATAATTTTTCGAAATGATAAATCTAATGTCCAGAAGCAACATGCTAACGTTATGCTACAAAGGAACTACAGCCGAGTCCAGCAGCACGACTTCAACGTCACGCCAACTTCAGATCCATATTCAAACATACAGATTCTAAATGGAACAAGTTGAAGCGTTTGTTTGAACAGTTTGCAGGAGGCAGGGACTTGCTTTCAAGCAGAACAGGAACTAACTTAGAGGAGTGTTTACGTGTTCGGCGTAATGACGTACAACGACCTCCGCGACTTCTGTAGTCCTATTCAGCCACTTGGTAACAACCATCGTTTTTCAGACACGTCAACTCTTCAGAAATCACCAGTGGGGTCACTGCTGATGGATTTAATGTCGTAGAACAAAACGTGATCCGTCTCTTCAATGTGTCTCAACCACAGACCTTATTTCCAGATATTTTCCAAAATCCTATGGAGAGATCCCATTGGCTCTGAGACAGGGAACAGGAAGTGGAGAAATGCTGACTCACTTCCTGGTTTTAGGACTCGTCACTGTACCGCTCGATTGAGTGTCTGATTAATCAACAACTTGACTTTTTATGGGTGAAATATTCCTTTAAACTATGTTAAATGGATACACAGTGACCTCATAATGATGCATCAGTGGGTCGCAGTGTTATGATGTGTCTCTGAGTCGGTGTGTGTGTGTGTGTGACGTCCTGCAGAGAGAAGGCTCAGATCATGAAGAAGACGGGGATGAGACGCGTTCTGCTGCTCGGGTCGGGGTACGTCTCCGGACCCGTGGTGGAGTATCTGACCCGAGACAAGACCACTCAGGTCACTGTGGGTGAGTTCCTCTGACAGACTGGAAATCAACATAAACAAAACAAAGTCAAAGATACGTGGTGCTTACAGGACAAAGCTACACACATGTGATGAGGTTATAGAATATGATGCAGATTAAACTAGCCAATAGTATGTAAAGGAGTTGGAATGAGCACAACCTTAAAGAGTCGAAAAATGCTGTTCTTTTTCTTTAAATATCCCAAAGATATGTGAAAAATACCTGGAAACGAGTTTTAAAGATGTTTGAGAATCATGTGGAAAAATTACTTTAAATTATTTGAACGAAATGGAAAGAAATTATATTTAAAAAGTCATTATGTGGAAAATATCCAAAGGATAATGCGAACCATGACGGAGCATTTTCTGATAGAATATGTGAATAATGTACAAAAAATGATTCATATCACAACCTTAAAGGGGACTTATCATGCAAAATGCACTTTGTGACGTCTTTTATACATCAACATGTGTCCCCGGTGTGTCTGGGAACTCACGCAGCGTCAGAAAATAAAACCCTCTCTCTTTTCCTCCGTACCCAAATCTCTAAAAACGGGGCTATAACGGCGCTGATCCAGATTTGCGTCCGATATGACGTAATATCTGAAATGTGGACCCACGGCCCAATGAGAATGCTGCTATCAGAAACAATGCCCGACTGTTTGGGACGTAATATGGTCGGTGTTTACATTAGCATCGCTAACACTCAGAGCTAACCTGTACTGGAGAGCATGTGTGTGAAGAAGCAGGAAGTAAAAAGGAACTCACCTTGTGGTATAACCGGCAAGAGAGAAAGCCTTTGAGCTCCAAACTGTTTCAGAGAGAATCCTTGATAATCCATGATATGGCGTTTCATCACGGCAGCATTTAGTTTAGACAGTAGCTGCCGGGTCCCGCATGAGCTCAGACCCCTCCTCTTAAAAGTTGTGAAGCTTTTTACCCCAAATCAGCACTTTTGAAACAGGAAGTGAAATAGAGGGATATGAGGCATGGCTAGAATGGGGGATCTGTTTGGTATTTTGAGCAAAACACTTCATAGACATGCTTTTAATATTTCTTTATATATCTGAGACCTTTGCTATTGACTAACAATAGCATGATAGGTCCACTTTAAACAATATTAAAAAAAACATTAAAATGCTGAAAAAGAATCCCTAAAAATAAGTCTTAGAAATAACAGAAACATTTTAAAGGAAATCCTTCAAAATGAAAATTGTCTGAAAAAGGTCCAACAAATAGCTAAAAGAAATTCAGATAATTATGTTTAAAACGTGGAAAAGTTTTTTCAAAAGACGATGTAAACAAACGTCCCAAACATTTCTGAAAGGAGATGTGAACAATGTCCAATAAGAAAGAATATAAGACCTTCCATTGAATGTTTTTGTTGTGGTTTACCTCTCAGCGTCGATGATGCTGCGGCAGGCGGAGGAGCTGGCGGAGAAATATCCCAACACCATCCCCGTGATGCTGGACGCAGGCAGTCAGGAGGGACACCTGGACTCTCTGGTGAAGGACCACGACCTGGTCATCAGGTACTCACTCATCTCCTCCCTTAGTGCTGGGGAAACACTGAATGTCCTCTTCCAACATGAGAGTAACATGCTAACAAAGGTATCCCAACTGTAGCTGTGTTCATGACAGGATGTGTGATTACCTAGAAGAGCATCAGGACTGTTTGAGGCAGATGATAGCTATGTGATTAACATGAGGATTCAGCCTCTATGGAGATAGACATCAAGCATGCTCATTTCTGACGTGGAGCTAATCTGAAGTAAACATTGAATACTGCTTTCTATTCCTCCATCTTGTGACTCTCTTGGATATCAGCATGTGAAGGACACTGTTCAGGAACTAGCTGATGCTCTGTATGTGATGACTACTTCCATTCTGGAGAGGATCACAGATACATGGATCCTGAGGTTGAAGCTCAAGCCGGGGACCAGGGAGATTATTAACATTTTTGAGATTTTGAGAAGAAAAAGTCAGGATTTTGAGAAAAAAGTCAATTTTTTGAGAAAAAGTCAGATTTTTTGAGAAAAAGTCAGAATTTTCAAAAAAAGTCAGATTTTTCCGATTTAGAGAAAAGCTCAGTATTTTGTAGATGACCGCAGGATGTATGATTTCCTACAAGAACCGGTATTCCTCCATCTTGTGACTGTGTAGCTCCCTCTCTTGGATATCAGCATGTGAAGGACACTGTTCAGGAACTAGTTGATGCTCTGTATGTGATGACTCCTTCCATTCTGGAGAGGATCACAGATACATGGATCCTGAGGATCACAAATACATGTCTCCTCCTCCTCCTCCTCCTCCTCCTCCTCCTCCTCCTCCTCAGCATGCTGCCCTACTCTCTCCACCCTCTGATAGCCAAACACTGCATCAGGAGGAAGGTGAACATGGTGACAGCGAGCTACCTGAGCCCCGCCATGAAGGAGCTGCAGAGCAGGTGAGGAAACAGGAAGTACTCAGAGAACCTTTGACCATATCATTTAAGGTGATTTGTCAAAAACACCTGATCAATTAGGAGATCTTTCAATCAAACAAATATTAACTGAACGTTTTATTGAAATGGAGAAGCATTTTTCTAAGTGAAACTATTTGTATGTATTGTTTTTTCGTCTATCTGGCAGGTTACAATTGAAATTGATTAAAATCCCTTAAATCAGTGGATGCTGAAATGTAATATATGTGTGTGTGTGTGTGTGTGTGTGTGTGTGTGTGCGTCAGTGCGGAGGAGGCGGGCATCACCATCGTGAACGAGATGGGTCTGGACCCCGGCATCGATCACATGTTGGCCATGGAGTGTATCGACAAGGCCAAAGCTGACGGCTGCACGGTGAGTCCACACACACACACACACACACACACACACACACACACACACACACACACACCACTTTGTTCATATTGCTTAATTTTGGAAGTCTTACGTTTTTTTAATGTGATTTTTTCCCTCCTGTTTTTATGGATTGTATTTCTTTGTCTCCGGATAGGGTCGCTCACTAAGACACATCCCAATCCATCCTTAAGATACACTTTAGAGACAATAGATGACTGGCAAAAGACTAAACTGATAATAAATGTTGTTGTTCAGGTGGAGTCGTACAGCTCGTTCTGCGGAGGTCTTCCTGCTCCCGAGTGTTCGGACAATCCTCTCCGTTACAAGTTCAGCTGGAGTCCGTACGGAGTCCTTCTGAACACCATCAGCCCCGCCATCTTCCTGCAGGACAACCAGGTACAACTCAGAGATTCAACTTCAAAGGTTTCATTGTGCACATAAGCTACATTGTACAGAGGTGGCAAAGTACACACATCCTTTCCTCAAGTAGAAGTACAGATACTCGTGTTTAAAAATACTCTGGTAAAAGTAGAAGTACTGACTAAACTTCTTTACTCAAGTCAAAGTAAAGAGGCTTTGAAATGTACTTCAGTAAAAAGTACCCATAACTAGCAGCTGTTTTAAAGAGTACCTGAACTCCCTTTATATTAATAGAACAATAATGTCATTGTTAGCTAATGAATGTTTCCATGCTGAACAACGGCAACATGACAACGTTTCCATTGGTCCCTCTTCTTTAGAGAAGACCAGGAAATGATGGATACACGGATCGTGTTCAAATCAATAGGCACGCAATGACTCTAAAGAATAATGATCACGCACCAAACACACATTCAGACTAAAGGAACCAACTGTTTGGAAAATGAGAGAAGTAGAAAGTACAGGTATTTGAGTTCAACATGTAAGAAGTAGAAAGTACAGGTATTTGGGTTCAACGTGTAAGAAGTAGAAAGTACAGGTATTTGGGTTCAACATGTAAGAAGTAGAAAGTACAGGTATTTGAGTTCAACATGTAAGAAGTAGAAAGTACAGGTATTTGGGTTCAACGTGTAAGAAGTAGAAAGTACAGGTATTTGGGTTCAACATGTGAGAAGTAGAAAGTACAGGTATTTGTGTTCAACATGTAAGAAGTAGAAAGTACAGGTATTTGGGTTCAACATGTAAGAAGTAGAAAGTACAGGTATTTGGGTTCAACATGTAAGAAGTAGAAAGTACAGGTATTTGGGTTCAACATGTGAGAAGTAGAAAGTACAGGTATTTGAGTTCAACATGTAAGAAGTAGAAAGTACAGGTATTTGTGTTCAACATGTAAGAAGTAGAAAGTACAGGTATTTGGGTTCAACATGTAAGAAGTAGAAAGTACAGGTATTTGAGTTCAACATGTGAGAAGTAGAAAGTACAGGTATTTGGGTTCAACATGTAAGAAGTAGAAAGTACAGGTATTTGGGTTCAACATGTAAGAAGTAGAAAGTACAGGTATTTGGGTTCAACATGTAAGAAGTAGAAAGTACAGGTATTTGTGTTCAACATGTAAGAAGTAGAAAGTACAGGTATTTGAGTTCAACATGTAAGAAGTAGAAAGTACAGGTATTTGTGTTCAACATGTAAGAAGTAGAATGTACAGGTATTTGTGTTCAACATGTAAGAAGTAGAAAGTACAGGTATTTGTGTTCAACATGTAAGAAGTAGAAAGTACAGGTATTTGTGTTCAACATGTAAGAAGTAGAAAGTACAGGTATTTGTGTTCAACATGTAAGAAGTCAAAGTAAGAAGTCAAAGTAAAAAGTCGTCAGAAAGATAAGTAGTGGAGTAAAGTACTGATAGCAGAAACATGTACTTAAGTACAGTGACGAAGTATTTGTACTCCACTACTTCCCACCTCTGACAGTGTAGAAATGGCAATGACATTATTCTGACGTGTGTGTGTGTGTGTGTGTGTCCTCCAGGTGGTGGAGATCCCGGCCGGCGGCTCTCTGATGGAGTCCAGCACCTCCAAGGATTTCTTCCCGGGGTTCAACCTGGAGGGATTCCCCAACCGAGACAGCACCATATACTCCGAGTCGTACGGAATCCAGAGCGCACACACACTGATCAGAGGAACACTGCGCTTCAAGGTACGTACACACACACACACACACACACACACACACACACACACACACACACACACTGATCCGAGGGACACTGCGCTTCAAGGTACGTGTACACACACACACACACACACACACACACACACACACTGATCAGAGGGACACTGCACTTCAAGGTACACACACACACTGATCAGAGGGACACTGCGCTTCAAGGTACATTACACACACACACACACACCATGTATACATCACTTCAGGGGACATTACATTGATTTACATGCATTTCCTGGAGACATATCCTAACCTTAACCATAACCAACACATGCCTAACCCTAACCCTTAACCTTACCCTAACCCTTAACCTAAACCTAACCAAGTCTTCACCCTAACATTAATGATTCCCCTCATGCGGACCTCCATTTTGTCCCCATAAGGGAGGCGAGTCCCCACACGTGACTGTGTAAACAGATTTAGGTCCCCATAAGTATAGTAATGCTAGGCCACACACACACACACACACACACAGTGATCAGAGGGATGCTGTGCTTCAAAGTACACACACACTAGGGCTGCACGATATTGAAAAAAACTGACATTGCGGTTTTTTGTTCCCCTGCGATATATATTGCGTTTTTTTTAACCTGTTAAGCCCCAAGGTCCCGGCGGGTACTTAACTTTTTTTCGGATCGCAGAGCAAAAGTTAGCTGCTAATGGTAGCCACCAGAGTGGCTGCTGCTGCTTCCGGTCTTGGCTATGCGGCAGTCTAACACACACATTACCAAATAAGGAGTGAGAGTGACGCGTAGCCAAAACCGGAAGCTGCATACACTCTGGTGGCTACCATTAGCAGCTAACTTTTGTGCTCCGATTTTTCCATAAAAATAGAATTATGGATTATAAACAATTGCTTCAAAGCCACAGAAACATTATCAACCTATGGATCAACCGATTCAGCCACGTCTTTTCTCGTTTTAATGCCATTGAACACGTCTTTTGATCAGATTGACAGCTACGGTGAGACATCTCCCCTAGAAGCTCACGTGTTGTGATGTCTGTGTTTGCTTTCCCTGTCGCGAGTTCGGATCACTTAGATACTATACTTAAATAATCTGTGGAGTCTCAGCTTTAATCGGATATATTGTATGTGCAGTTTCGATAAGTAATACGGGTATCTTTATTTTGAATTCTGTGCTAAAGTGCGTTAGCATTAAAAAAAAAAAATGAATAAAACCGCACGTCCCTGCGGTGTGAATATCGCACATGCGCATATCGCGGTTATCGCCATGACAAGGTATATCGTTCAGCCCTAACACACACACACACACACACACACACACACACACACACACACACACACACACACACACACACACACACACACCAACTCATGCAAAACACAAATGGGGCACCAAACCTAATTTCAATTCAATATTTGGATTGATTGTAGTTTTCTTTCATACCAACCGCTGTTATAATGCATGACCCTGTTTGCCCGGTATGTTTTGTTTCTTGTGTAAATGAGTGTTTGTATGTCTCTCTGTCCCTCAGGGCTTCACGAAGGCCATGACTAGCTTTGTGAAGTTGGGTCTGATCAACAGTGAGCCGTGTCCCGTGCTGCTGCCCACCTCGTCCCCTGTTTCCTGGGTAAGAAACCCCGAGGATCCTCCAAAGCAAGCTGCTGTCTAGAGAGAATGATGAGTTAAATATTCAAGGCTTTTATTGTCAGTTGTACCTTAGCTACAGTTCAGAAAGAAACACAACATCGATATGAAGTCTTTTAATGCTTGCAAGCATGACGACTCCTTCTGAGTGTGACGGACTCTCTTATAGGGAAGCATCAAAGACAATTTACATGACAACACGACAACAATAAGCAAAACTCCCACCCTCGTGAACACAGACCAAATGTTCTCCTTTCAAGTGTTTTAAATCCTCATGTCTTTTCAAACTACTCATTGGCTCCTTGTTTTTCTCCGAGCTCTTTTTTTAGCTCCTTGTCTGTCTCCTAAAACACATCTGTGTTTCCTAGTTTGTATCCTAGCTCCTAGTCTGTCTCCCAACTCATTTTTTACTCTTAGTTTGTTTCATAAAACTATTTCAAACTCCTAATCTGTGTTTTATAACCACACGTTGGTTCCTTGTCTGTCTCCTAAAGCTCACCTGTGTCTCCTATAATGTCTCCTAGCTCCTAGTCTTTCTCTTAAACCTCATTTTTAAACCTAGTCTGTCTCCTAGCTCCTCATTAGCTCCTTGTCTGTCCCCTAGTTTGTCTCCTAGCTTCACTATAGGTCCTTGTTTGTCTCCTAAAGCTCTTCCTTGTCTCCTAAAGCTTTTCTGTGTGTCCTAGCTTGTCTCCTAGCTCCTCTTAGCCTCCTCATTCATCTCTGTATCCAAGCCCCTCTTTAGTTCCTTATTAGTCTCCTAAAGCGCACCTGTGTCTCCTATCATGTCTCCTAGCTCCTAGTCTTTCTCTTAAACCTCATTTTTAAACCTAGTCTGTCTCCTAGCTCCTCATTAGCTCCTTGTCTGTCCCCTAGTTTGTCTCCTAGCTTCACTATAGGTCCTTGTTTGTCTCCTAGCTCCTCTTAGCCTCCTCATTCATCTCTGTATCCAAGCCCCTCTTTAGTTCCTTATTAGTCTCCTAAAGCGCACCTGTGTCTCCCATCATGTCTCCTAGCTCCTAGTCATTCTCTGAAACCTCATTTGAAATCTTTAAGCTCATTTGTCTTCTCAAACATAAGGATTTAAAACACTTGAAAGGATACTACTTAGTTAAAAGTTTTTTTTTCATTAGGATTACATTTTATTAAGCTTGTTTTTACTACTTTTTAATACAGTACAATATATCTTCCAGTCACATGTTTAGGTTTTACAGCTGTATCAATACAATCCTGACTAGGTTTCAAGTATCAGACAACCAGTATCAGAGCACCACTCCAGGGCTACACAAATGATGAAAACATTTAATAAAGATGTCCTACCTTAGAAAATAATAAAAATTAATAACAAATAAACAAAAATAAGAATGATGGAAAGAGAATACAAGTGACATACAAAGGTGTAAACAGTTCTGACTGTATTGGTAGATGCATTACAGCCCATCGCTTGATACATGTATTTTTCTGTAGGCGTAATATTTTATTAGGGTTTGATACAATCTGAGGATCCACTAAAACAAGCTGTGTGTCACTCCATGCTTCTCGCAGTGAGTGTTTTCTGAAGAGCAGGGTCCGCGGGGTCTTAACAAGTATTACAAGTTGATAAGTCAATTTAGCGAAAATGAAGGCTATTAAAAAGTATTAAAGGGCATTTTCCAAGGTTTTACATTTTGTAGCTTGTTTTCAATAAGTATATGAATTATCCAAAGAGGTTGTATTCTACAGTCTGCCTGAATGTAATCATGGCGTAGGTGTGTAGTGTGATTCTGTGTAGTTTATTGATGGCATCCCGTTGGACTTGACGTCATCTGAACAGGACATCGCACGCTCACTGCTTGATAGCACGAAGCTCCGTTTACGCCGGTTGCTAAGCAACATCGTTATGGGGAAATGCAAGTCTGCGTCCAAATGGTTGGAAGATCAGGAGGAAGGACAATCAATACTGTATATAGTCAATGTGAGGTAAAGTGTGTCGCCAAGGTAACCGGCGGTGAGGTCTTAAAATGTATGGAAAGGGTCTTAAAAGGTCTTACATTTGACTTCAGGGTTCCTGCATATACCCTGTAGAGTCTATTATATATATTTATATACACCAAGGCTCTCTTTGTCCGCAAACCATCCTCTCTTGAACTTTAATGCTATATATATGCAATTGGTATTTTTCTAACGATATTTAACCGGATGATGGATTTTAGTCACGGACGTCTGGATCTGAAGTTATCAGAGCAACAAGCTGAGCTCGCTCGGTTAGCAGCGCCCAACTGGAGAAACACATGAAACCACTTTATTCAGTGTTTTTACCTTTAATCTCCGGGTCCGTTTGCTTTGGAGATTTGATTGGTGGTTTGCGGTCACTCACTCAAGTACCCCTGACATGAGAGCCGCGCACGTTTTCCTTTTGTATCAAGCAGCAAAATAATTGTAACATGACGTGTTTGAGTTAATTTGCCTACTTAAAGGTGGGGTTGGTAATTTTGGAGAAACCAGCTTGAGTGCGTTAGAATTTGAAAATACACAGCCAGAAGAAATCTGCCACTTCCTCACAGAGCCCCTCCTCCAACACACACGAACGCGCACATGACCAATGAGGGCACGAGATAAGTTTGTGCACAGATGGAAGGCTGACAGGCAGGTAGGCCATCCAGTTACTTTAGCCGGCTCAGATGATTGGTCGTGCTTTTTACAGAACCACGGCTTCCAGAGATGATATTTCTTTATGGATTTGTTGTCAAAGCACTTCAGATATTCATTGCTATCTGGATGTTAAGAGCATTCCATGGAATATAACAAAAAGTGTATCTCCAGCCGGTTTCTCAAACTTACCTACCCCACCTTTAATATCGCACGTCCTAAAAATAAAAAATAAATAATCGCACATCCGCGAATCGCGATTATCGTCACGACACGATATATCGTGCAGCCCTAGTTTGAATACAGACATGTTTAAAAAATTAAGAGCTTTAGGAGACAGGCAAGGAACCAACGTGTGGTTTATGATACAGACTAGGAGCTGAAGAAGTGCTAGGAGACAGAACATGAATATTTAGAAGACAGTCTAGGAGCTAAATCAAACCAGGTTTTATTTATAGAGCACATTTAAAAACGATTTTTGGTCGAGCCAAAGTGCTGTACATGTAATAAAAAACACTTTACTACAATAACAGAAGACAATCATTTACAACAGCAAATAAAAATAAAAAAACACAGGGAATAGTCAGGAGTCGTGCTCCGCTCTGACTAGAAGGCCAGAGAGAAGAAGTGAGTCTTTAGTGTGGATTTAAAGACCCCCAGGGTCTGGGCCGACCTCACATGGAGGGGCAGAGTGTTCCAGAGCCGGGGCCAGCTGCTGCGAAGGCTCCGTGCCCTCGGGTTTTAAGCCTGGTCTTGGGCACTATCAACAACAGCTGGTCAGCAGACCTTAAGGCTCTGGCTGGGGTGTAGCCATGGAGGAGTTCAGCTATAGGCCGGAGCCAGCCCATTTAGGGCTTTGAAAACTTGATACTGAATAAGAGGCTTAGGAATGAGATGTTTTGAGCATGAGAAGAAACTTAAAACTTAATTGTTTTTGAAGAGCTCTAATAAAAAGATGAACTGTCCTCTCTGCAGAAAGAGCTGCTCTGTAAGCAGATGGGTTTGTCCTCTTCTGTCTCTGACGAAGCCTTCGAGGAAGCCGTGTACGAACGCATCGGGAAAGACGACTTCGCCATGGAAACCCTGAGATGGTGAGAGACTGGGTTCAGGACTCACACTGTATTGCACTTTTTATCCTGTAACCCCGTGCAATCCAGCTTTACCGTAAAGAGACATTTCAGATATTTGGACGACGTCCTTATTAGGGGTGGGGGAAATAATCGATGCAGCATAGTATCGTGATACTTTGCGTGGCGATATTGTATCAATACACGGACGCCAAGTATCGATATTTTCTGATATAAACTGTAGCATATCCCTCGGAAAGATGGTCGTACACTTGACTGATGATTTCTAATTGATTGAAAACTCCAAAAACCAACGTAAGAGCTACTCGGACACAAAACAACAAATACATTTAAGCTACATCCATACGAGCATTACTTTAGAATACCATTAAACGAGTGAACTTCAAATAGTTAGTTAGTTATAATACATAATATAATGTAAACGAATTGAGACACAAAGCACATGTTTATATTACAGCCAGTGTTGGGACTAACGCGTTACAAAGTAACGCGTTAGTCCCAACACTGGCTGTAATATAAACATGTACTGTAACGCCGTTATTTTTGGCAGTAACTAGTACTCCAACGCATTACTTTTTAAATTCAGTAACTCAGTTACCGTTACTACATGGTGCGTTACTCCGTTACTGCGTTAGTTTTTTTATATAGTCAACAGCCAGGCGAACAGAGATGAGAACTGTGCTTAAGTACTTGAGTAAATGTACTTAGATACTTCCTGTGTCACATGCGGAGACGGGCTGTGGGCGTGTTTGTGTTGTTTACTAACAAGACTATCGAATGGCGGCGGCGGAGGAGCTCAAGTCTAGTTTCTCCACCTGGAGATATTCTCACTATTTCACTTTTGTCGAGCACAAAGAAAAGAACGTTTTAGTTCAATGTAAGTTGTGTCCTGGCGGGTCAAAGATCCTATCTACTGCCCAAACCAGTAATTCAAATCTCTTAAAACATCTGCAAAAACAACATGCTGGGACGAAGCTAGTAACTAAGACCACAGAGACTCAGCCGACGCCACTCCACCTCCACCTAAGCAACAGCGGCTGGATTTTAACCAAGGGACTGCTAGCCAGGGAAAAGTGGATAAAGCCATTGCACGGTATGTTGTAGAACACATGCAGGCTATTGCTACAGTGGAGTCACCCACTTTCAGGGAGCTAGTTAGCATGATACCATGTCCGGGCGGCACACGGCATATGGGACGGAAAACTTTTTCCAACTACCTGGAGAACGAATATACAAAAATGGAAAGCCAGCTAATATCGATGCAATCCAGATTGCATATAATGTATGTCAAGTTGATCAACAGATTGTATTATTCTCCAATGCAATAACAGTACTGAAATGAAGGCTCTAAGGGCATTAATGGGAGCCTTTTTTTAAGTAACTAAAACGTTACTTTTCACAGTAACGCATTACTTTTTGGTGTAAGTAATCAGTAAAGTAACTGAGTTACTTTTGAAATGAAGTAACTAGTAATGGTAACTAGTTACTTGTTTTCAGTAACTAGCACAACACTGATTACAGTTAACACTAACCTTGTGCCTCTTGCTAACACTTACATGAAACTTTATCTTTTGATATCGCTGTATTTAAATGTTGATATCTCCGTTAATATCTGTACTTCATCTCCGTGAAGTTTTTGCTTTGGGAACAGTAACTACCTGCTAATAGCGTGTTCAGAACAAGGCTGAGGAGGCTCCTCTTCTGCACACGTTCCACTTCCCCTCCTTCATGAGGAGGCATGAAGTGGTGTAGCGCTTCAATCCAAATCAACTGTTTCCAATGCTCTCTTCAGACCAAGGCTCCGTGCCGCCATTGTTCTGAGGGGCCGCGCTGGCATTGAAACGTAAATCCCTTCCGACGGTAAAAGTGAACCGTTGGAAATATTCCATCTATGCAGTTTTTAAAAAGGGTAAAAAGCCAAAGCGCCTTGCAGCTCACATTGAATGACTTGTTGTTCATTTGATTCAATTCACCAGCAAAGCAGGGACAAAAGGCAACTGCTCATCTCTTTAGATTCAGCCAAGGATGTGTGGGCTGCCGTGGCGTTAACGTAATGTTCTTTGAAAGCTTTTCAAACGGCGCCGTGAAGGTCATGCCTTTGTGAGGAAAAGTCTTGTTTTTGTTCAGGTTTGGGATGCTGAGCGAAGAGTCGGTGCTTCACGCCGACAGTGTGCTGGCCGCGCTCGCAAAACATCTGGAAGGAAAACTCTCCTTTGGTGAGACACAAACTCATTTATTACCCACAATGCAGCACCTTTCAACACAAGGCAATTCAAAGTGCTTTACAAAAATGAGAGACATTAAGAGCATTAAGAAACACATTATGAAATGGCATTTAAAAGCAAAGATAATAAAACATGAATAACAAAGGAACATGAATTAAAGTCACAGAGTGAGATACACACATCTGAAATGTGTAGCTCTGACTCAATCACTGCTAACTTTTTAGCAGAAAGAGTTTTCTTTGACCTCACTTTTCTTTCTACTTTCTTTTTTAACTCATTTTTGAGTTATTTCAAGTGTTCCATGCTAAACGAACGCCCCTTTGGAACATTAGAATATGACTGACAGGGCTGAAACAGAGGGGATTATGGGATGCTGCAACTATCTGTTTGGTATTTAGAGCCAAACACTTCAAAGACCTGTTTTGTATATATCTGCGAGCTGTAATAATAATAGGGGATCTTTAAAAACTTTGAATGACTTCTCTCTCTTGATTAGCTGAGGGCGAGCGGGATATGATCATCATGAGGAACGACGTGGGGCTCCGCCACCCGACCGGAGAGCTGGAGACCAAACACATCAGCCTGGTGGTGTACGGGACCCCCAACGGGTTCTCCGCCATGGCCAAGACCGTCGGATACCCAGCAGCCATTGCAGCTCGCATGGTCCTTGATGGTAAGAGTCATACGATACGATAATACTTTAATGGTCAGATCAAGTCTGAAATGCTCCTTGCATCACAGCAGCTCCATGTGTAACATCAACAGACACAATACATGAAAACAAACAACAAACACTTAACACAACAGCACAATCAGTGAAAGAAAACATGTTCAAAGAGCCTTCAGCGTGCATTTGATCTGGATTCAGCTCTGTGTTTACTGACGTGGCCAAGACCGTCGGATACCCAGCAGCCATTGCAGCTCGCATGGTCCTTGATGGTAAGAGTCAGGAAGGTTTTTCTGAAACAAATTGAGTGATATTTTTTGGTTTGGTTGGTGCACCAAACCACAGGTACGATGCTGAAGACATAAGCCGCTTTCACACCAAGTACTTTGCCGTACTTAGTGCCCAGCACTTAGTTCCCCCATGGCACTAAGTACAGATCGCGTTCACACCGGAATAAGTCCCTGAGGGAGGATTACGCAAATTAAGCCGCTGACGTCACTTCTTCTTCTTCTGCTTTGGGTTTACTGGCAGGCCGCAAACAGCTTCACGGCGTATACTGCCACCCGAAGTCCCCGGAGTTAGGGAAGGCTTCAGTAGAAGCTGCTGGGACTCCCAGCAGCTTCTACTGAAGCCTTCCGAGTAAATCGCCAGAACGCCGACACCTCCTCATCTCCACCGCTCCCATGTTTTTTTTTGTGTTGCCATAAGTTAGTCTCTCTCCGTTGGTTTGCGGGGCTAATGCTAATGCTAATGCTAATGCCAGAAATACAATGGCGGCTTAACAAAACTTTAGAGTTTTAGGGGGCGTGGTTTGCAATTCGCCCAGCCAATCGAAATTGGTACTTTTTTCTCCCCAGGAAAGTACCACCTCTCTAGCAGGCACTAAAAATGGGGGTAAAAGTTCTCGGAACTAAATGTTTTTGGTGTGAACGCAAAATTCCAGGCACAAACGGAACTAAACGGGAAAAGTACGGGGAAAAGTACTCTATATATGAGTGTCCTTAAAGGTCCCATATTATACTATATTTGAACAATATATTATAGGGCCGTATCTATACAAAATATGTCCTGAACATGGATTCTCTGTCGCAGGTTTACCACAAGATGAGTATCTTTTTATTTCCTGCTTCTTTACACATACTCTCTCCAGTACAGGTTAGCTCTGAGTGTTAGCGGTCCCTCACAGCGGGCAGAGTTGCAGGTGCTGATCTCTCTCTCTCTCGTCCGGTTATACTTCACTCGCGTTTATGTCCAAATCCATCAGATCTAGCTAGTTCTAGCCAATGATATGGCTGCTGCCCCTCCCTACACGCAGATCACGCAGACTCAAACCTCATCTTAGGCCCAAATGCGGCGCAAATGCGCTCTGCAGCCGTTGCGAGGTTCCGGCGCTAACAGTTCATGAGCGTGCTCCCCCGCCCCCTGTCAACACTCGCGACACATGGCCAGCCTAAACAACAATAAGCGCTGCTTGGCAACCGTGTGTGGCGGCAAAGTGCAGACATTTTGACTGGAGAGATTTAGTTTTGCCGGTATTCAACATATTTGACCAGTCATAGTCCGGTAATTATTTACACTCTAAGAAGAGTCCTACACAACAGACATGGCGTCAGAAAGGAGTAATGTGTGGAAATATTTCGACCAGGTTAGTGAGTGCGGTGTAGAGGTCAAACTATGCCAAATTAAACTTATACATGCTATACCTTGCTATACCCGCAACCTCCGTTGCAGCTGAGAGGGTCTTCTCTACAGCTGAGAGGGTCTTCTCTACAGCTGGCCTGATTGTGAATCGCCTCCATGAAAGCTGTAGGCCTATAGCTGTCAAACTGTGATCACCAGTTCAATACATTTGACAAATTCGACTTGGTTTCTACACGTATTTGAACATGTATTTATTTATTTCCAAAAGTTCTTGAAAAAAAAAAGAAAAATTGCCAATTTTTTTTTTTATAGGATATGTACATTTCGGTTAACCGTTTTATACATTTGCTTTCAAATTCCCATCCCTACCGGGGACACATATTCATGTAGAAAAGACCCCTTTAAGATTGATCGTGTGTTTTCTCTCAGGTGAAATCACTACAAAGGGTCTCGTGGTTCCGATGTCGAAGGAAATCTACGAGCCGGCGCTGGCCCGACTGAAGGAGGAAGGACTTCACTTCATGTCTAAGAGCGACCTGCAGGAGTAGATCCACATGCTACCAGCTGCCCTTTCACCAACTTCATCCAAACTGGATCTCCGGACAGACCCTCCTGTTTAAAATTGGATTTATAACTCACCTGCCAGGCGCTGACAAAATAAATGAATAATCGCAGAGTGTTTGAATATGTGAACGGTTAAAAGGGGAAAAAGGGTTTAAACTCTCTAAAGTTCTTATTTATTGTGTTGAATTTCAATTTTAGGGACATTTAGATTTGAAGTCAAAAAGCTCATTAAAGGGAAGCAGGGGTCGGCTGTATCATACAATAAAAGCTCTTCTGTGAAGATCTGTAAAAGGTTGACTAATCAAACACTATTTTAGGCGTTAAAAAGCAATAACACACTTTCATCAGGGGAAACTGCCTTGAATCATAAATCTGTCTCTTTTAAGTGTTGGATATCCTTTTAGACGATGAACTGTTCCATGTCTTAAACCGTCCTTATTTCCCCTCCATGGTTTCAAACAGCATCTGCTTTCATTAAAAATCCATTAAAACGTAGCTCAATACTGCACTGACCTTCTAACTGTGATGCATTTCAACAATAAGTGTCACACTCTGGACACAAGTGATAGAAATGAAACCGTCCAACATAGAAAACGTTGAATAACAGAATTTGATTTAGCCTCAGATGAAGTCGTCCACTATACTAAATACCAAAGAAGCTGAGAGCAGCTGCTAGTGATTTTTTCCAGCTTGTTTTGTACGGGATCACGAGTCAATAGTGTTTATTTTGTTCTGCTCATGTTTGAAATATATATAGATAATACTAGTTAAGCTTTACGGCCAAATTATGTTCTGAGCAAAAAGTCATAATTGCGAGAAAAACATGTCGTTTTTTTCACAGAAAATCGCATAATTTACGTTTTTTTTGTCTCGGAATTATGACTTTTTAAAAAAAACTCATAAAGATATTCCCTTTTTAAACAGTCAGATGTCAAAAGAAAACTCCCATGTTTCCCTAATCCTCTTACGTAGACGCTTTATTGGTAATGAAACCCAAAAGAAAGACTAGAAATGGTCAATTCGGACTGCTTTACAAGGAAGTGTCTTAAGATAGAGAACTTCCCTGGTGTTACATTTGTAGAAAAAGACATTTTAAAATAAAAAAAAACTCTAAAAATCAAACTCACTTCACAGATCTTGAGATAAATGTATTTTATTTTGTGGTAATATCTAAAAAAGATAGTGATCTGCGCTCTACAAATGTGTTTTTTATTGAATATTGTATATTAGCTCATTTATTGGGTAACTCTGATCCATACCAGCGACGTGGACATTTTGGATTTGTTTTAAAGTGTGCTTATTGTTTTCTCGTGGAGCTTGTGTGAAGTTTCCCCAGAGTGGATATGGAGTATTTATTGTCTACAAACTGAGCAATATGTATTTGTGTTGTTGGCGATGATGTGGTCACCTTGGTTTGTAAGATGCTTTAAAGGGTTACGAAAACAAAGAGATTTTATACACACCTGAGATGTATTTTTTTAAATAATATATCCATATCCTATATCTGAGCTGTAGATGATATGTGGGACTCCAGAGGGTTTCTCAAATGCAGGAGTATTTCAGTTTAACGGTTTTACAATTTCAGGTTGGTGTTCGGAGTATTGCTTTAATTCACCTCGCGGTAAAACACACTTATTATTTTTAATATTTCAGTTGACACTCATGATAAAAAGCTTGTTTTGATAGATTTTTGCTTTATGAAAATGTAAACATGCTTACATGAATAAAAATCTTTCTGTGATGTGCTTTCATTCAAGTTATCTCTGAATGTATTCCTCTTTTTAATCCATTATGTTTCAGTCACACTCAAGGAGATTAATGCATCTCTTTAATGGAGCGACTGTGGCTGCGAGGGAGTGCGGTCATCTTTCCACCAGAAGGTTTGATCCCAGCCCGTGCAGTCAACATGTCGATGTATCCTTGGGCAAGATACTTAACCCTAAGTTGCTCCCGATGGCTAACAGTGTGTGTGAATGTGTATGAATGTTAGTTCCTAGAGTGAGGTACACTGTGTGTGAATGGGTGAATGACGTGTAGTATGTAAAGCGCTTTGAGGGGTCTTAAAGACTGGATAAAGCGCTATAAGTAGGCCTACAGTCCATTTACCATTTAATAATTCGTTAATTATGCAATTTATTAAATATGGTTTTCTGTGTTAGCTCCATAATTTACCTACTCAAATATGAATATCATTTTTGAGTTTTTGGAAACAAATTGAACATTTTAACTTTTAATAACTCAAATTCCCGTGAAGCTTTCTCGTGTTAGCCAATCAGCGATGAGGATTTCATCCTGCCGTCACTGACGTCGAATCAGAAACCAACCAAAACATCAGCCGTTAGCCGTTAGCAGTGAGCACAAAGAGCTCAAAGCTCCGATCTGTTCAGAAACAGCAGAAAAGTCATTCAAGTACACACCACAAACTACCTAAGGCATGGCGAATACAGTATCTCTGTATCTCTCAGAAAGAAAGAAAGCAGAGGCAATATGACGTTTTTGTGAGTGTAGACGGAGCAGCTACATGTTAGCTTAGTCAGGTGGATCAGATCTCCATTCAGAAAACACGCATTTTAAAAGTGTTTCGTTTGCCGTCTTGTGTGCACACTTGTCAAAGCATTAAATCATGTTTTTAACAAACCGGTATCCGTATGTATATCATTTTGAAATGTGCACTATTACAATTGAATGTAGGCTATATTTTTTGTACGTATTTTAATTGGGTGAACTAAACTCAATAGGCCAATAGCCTACTTAATTTCTTTTTTTACTATCTTCATAAACATCTTTAAAGAGACCCTATTGTGCCTTTTTGGGGTTTCCCTTTACTGTAGTGTGTCATATAGGTTTTTTCCAGAGGGAGTTTATCTGAACCTGAAAATGAGCAAATTGGGCCACTTTCAGTAAAACCTCTGCTTTTCCTTAAATAAAACTCCTTCAACACAACTCATTTAACCCAGGCTTTCAGATTTAAATAATAGTTAGAGATAGATTTATTTTCCTGACAGAAGTTACTATCCCATATGTTGTATTTTATGGACAGGCTTCAGCGCCTCTGTAAAAAAAGACAATCAGCCGGTTTGCTTCCACTCGATTTGAAGGCAGCCATGCAAACTAGGCCACCAAGCAGGGGATAATTGGGCATGTAATTATGAAAAGTCAAAAATGCAAATGAAGGTGTGGATAAGGGCGGACGGTCAACTCCACGTCTGGACACTTGACCTAATTTCTTCCGTCCTGAAAAGGCGCGTTTTCTTGCAGAGTCTTAGCCCGGATTAACACACGGGGAAATCAATTGGAATAACCAGTTCAGCGCAGGGATTAAAGCATGACTCCATAAAGGGAAAATACATAATCCACAGGTTTTTCCATCAGACACCACGTCTTCATTTTCAGACATTACACCTCTCTCCTGTCGGGTGTCTGCTCCACCTTTTGTCTCGCGGCGTGACCTCTGACCTCTTCCTGTTGGTCGTCTGCGAGGCTCATTCTGCTGCGGTAATTGACTCTGAAGAACACACCAGAAACATGTAAATGTAACCCGCTTTCCCAGCCAATAGTGAGCCACGGTGCATTGTGCAGATATTGTATGAAACACATTTTTAATTTGAAATATATATATTCTGTTTTAAAATGTACAAAAACTGAATCTTATTGAGATCTTTGTCGATCAATATTCCTGTTGCTGTTAGTTTTATAGTTACTTTATCCATTATCTTATTTCATCTTTTCTTATCTTAACTTATCAGCTCTGTTGTGATTGGTCAACAGTTTAGAGATACCTCGTCCCTTAGCCAATCACGTACGATGTGTTCGAGCGCTAGCCAATTTGTCTTCAAACAACATATTTATTTTCACTCGTCACTTTTTTATAAAAATGGAATATTATTCTGTCAATATCCAGAACTTTTGGGACATTTTGTTTTCTCGAAGGCAGTTTAGAACCAATAAAATACATTTAGATTATCCCTTTCTAGACATAAAAGGAGTATTTGACCAATGTGTTTGTGCCTTTACGAACAGTAATCCCTTTGTTGATTAAAATGTGTTGCTGCAAATTATAGTCATGAACACGGTAAAAAAAATCCAACAGTTTGTTTTTTTGGTGTTCTTTCACGTATTTAATGCCCTATCTAATAATCCAGCAGTGTTTCATGTCCAGCTAAAAAAACAAACATGTCAGTATCCCATGCATCACATTTAGTCTGTTACAAAATGTCAGAATATAAAAACATTAATGTCCTCCAACTAAGCAATTATTATTAAAACCATAACATTTGAAAAGCGCTAAAAATGGTCAAATATAAAAATCTAAAAGTATAAATAGAAATTTGGTCCATCGAGTTGATTACTATAATATTATTTACATTGGATTATTATTATTTTGTATTATTCCAGGCCCTTATTTCATCCAATAGCACACTGCTGCTACCGTTGCGATGGTATTTACAGAGGAGGAGTTCAGTGCAGGAGCTCTGTAAAAGACAAGCTAACAAAATATCTCATTTAATGGAAAAAGATGCCCTTTTTTATCTCATTTGGCTCAGTGCCAATAAATACAAAACGTTTAGGAAGAGTGTGTTAGTGTGAGAGCGTTACAATAAAGCGCACAGTTAGTCTACAGCTTGTAACAAAGTTAGAAAGTACAGGATGAAAAATACAAAAAGGCACACGTTACAAAAGTCCAGATCCAGCGAAAAGAGGACACTCTCTCTCGGCCTCAAACTATTTTTTTATCTTAGTCTGGCATCAGGGTTGGTGTTTGAGGAGGAAGGATAATAAAAAGGCTGTTTCTCGTTTAAAGTTCTCTGTGTGTTTTGGGGCGATCACACGAGGGATTCAAGGCTCTCGGCGGTGCTGCCGGTTCCCACCACGATCGTCCCGTTGTTGTCGGAGGAATTCAGAGTGTCCTCGTCTTCTTGTGTCCCGATGAGACTCAGCATGGCTCTGTACAGGAACTGGTACTGCTCCTGAGAAACCACCACAGGTACACAATTGTTATACTTACTGTTGGGAAAACACTGAATGTCCTCTTCCAGTTTGAGAGTAACATGATAACAAAGGTATCCCAACTGTAGCTGTGAACATGACAGCATGTGTGATTACCTAGAAGAGCATCAGGACTGTTTGAGGCAGATGATAGCTATGTGATTAACATGATGATTCAGCCTCTATGGAGAGAGACATCAAGCATGCTCATTTCTGACGTGGAGCTAATCTGAAGTAAACATTGAAGACTGCTTTCTATTCCTACATCTTGTGACTGTGTAACTCCCTCTCTTGGATATCAGCATGTGAAGGACACTGTTCAGGAACTAGTTGATGCTCTGTATGTGATGACTCCTTCCATTCTGGAGAGGATCACAAATACAGGGATCCTGAGATTGAAGCTCAAGCCGGGGACGAGTGAGGTTTTTCTAACACTTACTAACGATTACACAATCATGGCTAGAATAAGTACTCAGATCCTTAAGTAGAAAGAGCAAATGATTCAAAAAGACACTACATACTGATATACACCTGAACATCAGCAGGAGAGGACTCTTTAAAGTAGATACACTACATACTGATATACACCTGAACATCAGCAGGAGAGGACTCTTTAAAGTAGAGACACTACATACTGATATACACCTGAACATCAGCAGGAGAGGACTCTTTAAAGTAGAGACACTACATACTGATATACACCTGAACATCAGCAGAAGAGGACTCTTTAAAGTAGACACACTACATACTGATATACACCTGAACATCAGCAGGAGAGGACTCTTTAAAGTAGAGACACTACATACTGATATACACCTGAACATCAGCAGGAGAGGACTCTTTAAAGTAGAGACACTACATACTGATATACACCTGAACATCAGCAGGAGAGGACTCTTTAAAGTAGAGACACTACATACTGATATACACCTGAACATCAGCAGAAGAGGACTCTTTAAAGTAGACACACTACATACTGATATACACCTGAACATCAGCAGGAGAGGACTCTTTAAAGTAGAGACACTACATACTGATATACACCTGAACATCAGCAGGAGAGGACTCTTTAAAGTAGACACACTACATACTGATATACACCTGAACATCAGCAGGAGAGGACTCTTTAAAGTAGAGACACTACATACTGATATACACCTGAACATCAGCAGGAGAGGACTCTTTAAAGTAGAGACACTACATACTGATATACACCTGAACATCAGCAGAAGAGGACTCTTTAAAGTAGACACACTACATACTGATATACACCTGAACATCAGCAGGAGAGGACTCTTTAAAGTAGAGACACTACATACTGATATACACCTGAACATCAGCAGGAGAGGACTCTTTAAAGTAGAGACACTACATACTGATATACACCTGAACATCAGCAGGAGAGGACTCTTTAAAGTAGAGACACTACATACTGATATACACCTGAACATCAGCAGGAGAGGACTCTTTAAAGTAGAAAATTAGCAGCATAAAGCCCCTTTAAGCTAGTTACTCTATGAAAGTTTCAAACAGACATCAGTTTATCGTCAGCATATTATGAGACAGACAGTAGTCTAACTTCAGTGTATTGTGAGAAAGACAGTATCCTCACCACGTCGCTGAAGGTCCCCGGTCTCATGAGGTTTGTCAGCTTGGCGGCCTGGAAGACGTCGAGCGACCCTTCGACCTCCAGCTGCTGAACCAGAGAGGACAGAGTGCAGAACGTCCCGGCTGTGACTCCTCCCACACTGAGGGGAAAGAAATACAAATATCTTCAGTCAGAACACAACATATGACCATGAGTACTGATCCTGACCCTTTGTGCCTGTAGCCATCAGGCTGCGTTGTGCATGAAAGGTGCTATACAAATCAAGTTTATATTATATATTATAAATATCAGAGCATTAAAAACCTGTTAAATGATATTGTACTCACTCATCGTGCACCACGGTGGGTCCGTCCTTGGCGGCGTTCTCCTCTCTCACCAGCTTCAGGAGTTCGAAGGTGTTGCTGATGGGACTGTCAGGGTTCGGCCAGCAGGAGGCGCTGTAATGTTTCACCTCCAGAGCGAAGTCATCCTGTCCAGCAGAGGTGGCAAAAGTACACACATCCTTTACTCAAGTAGAAGTACAGATACTCGTGTTTAAAAATACTCTGGTAAAAGTAGAAGTACTGTCTAAACTTCTTTACTCAAGTAGAAGTACAGATACTCGTGTTTGAAAATACTCTGGTAAAAGTAGAAGTACTGACTAAACTTCTTTACTCAAGTAGAAGTACAGATACTCGTGTTTAAAAATACTCTGGTAAAAGTAGCAGTACTGTCTAAACTTCTTAACTCAAGTAGAAGTACAGAGGTATGGCCCTGTCAACGCTAAGCCAATAGGAGAAGACTACAGTTGATAAAATGAGAAGCCAGCTGTTAGCCGGTCTCTTTCCCAGCTGATCCCAAGCCAACGTCCATCCAGCGGAGAGAGCCGCCATTTTGCAATTTCATTGTATCATTGTTTAATTAAACGCTGTTAACTTGTAAATAAGCTTCCTGGACTCTTTTCAGCTAATCCTGGGCTCAGAACTAAAAACCCTACAGGAACTAACCTGAGTTGCTTCCAGGACGAACTCCCGCACCACCAGCATGTCTTCGTTGGTCAGACAGATGTTGTTCTCACTCCTCTGGGAGACCGTGAACATCTGGTAGCTGATCGGGGCTCCTTTACGGGGCCAGATGGCACTCTGCTCCACCTCCGCCTCCGTCTAACAACAACAACAACAACAACAGACAGTCAGATTCAACTTTAATCCAACAACAAACACACTACAGGTTAGAAAGAAACGTTCAAGTCTTTGCATAGTATGTTGAAAAAAAAAATCATAGTAAAGCACTGTGCAAAAAAGCTAGAATAGTATGTCTGAAGAAAAGTCAGTATATCAAAAGCATTTATGGCATATTTTGTGAAAATAGGTCATCGTATAGTATCTAAAAAAAAGTCATAGTATATCATATTGTATTTATTTTGAGTATTTATAAACGTGTTATTAAAACTAAACGCATTTTTTATTTTGCAGCTGATCCGAAGCTCAGGGAGGACGCAACCCTTAATCTCAGTCCGCCCTTAAATACTAAACTATCACTATTCAACCTAAACTTATGTTTTTGACTAAATCTGCCACTATTTTTTTTATTTATTTCAAGACAATACGATAGGATAAGACTTTAACCCTCCGGTATCATTCGATTGGACTACGCAAATTAGTAATTCGAGACAAAAATGTCCACTGCAAAATGCTTTGATAAAAACATTATATTAAAAGGTTTTTTTCACAACTTTTTTTGGTTCAATCTTTAAAGCAACTTCCGCCCTAATAGAAAATACCAAAAATGTAATCATTTTCAGGATCTTAACCCTTTAAATGCCATTTTGAAAACATGAAACCGCTGGTTTTTTTCATTATGAAAACAGAGAAAATTTGTTATTTTCCAAAAAATACATATCTGGGGACTGGCTCTTTTTTTTTTATAACAGTCTTGGATATGTCAAAGATTAGCAACAAAATGGATTTTTTTGCATTATTAGTTTTTGCACAAAATCAGATTGAGCAAAAAAGTTACAAATTAGTCATTCGGGACAAAAATGTCCACTTCCAAAAACTGCTCTAAAATGACAACAGATTAATATTTTTAAAAACTTTTTGGGGTTAAATCTTTCAATCAATTTCAGTCCTGATCAAAAATAGCAAATGTTAAATTATGTTCAGGATTTTAACCCTTGAACTGCCAGTTTGAAAACATGAATTTGCGTTTTCTATGAAAAACATGCACAAAAAGGCAGTTATTTTCCATATAATGAATGTTGGCGGGGTCGGCTTTTTTGTTTTTTTAACACAGTCTTGGATATGTCAAAGATTAGTAACAACATTGATTTTGGTTGATTATTAGTTTTTGCACAGAATCAGATTAAACAAAAAAGTCACACATTAGCCACTCGCGGACAAAAATGTCCCATCCACACCCATTATAACCACATCTTTTGATCTCTCCGCCATACCGGTATAAAATCATGCATTTTGTAATGTCAGGATTTTATATTGGAGGAAAATAGTTCAATTTGTCCTTTTTACTGTAAAAACCAGATGTGACATTTTACCATTGAATTACATGCTTGTCATTTCTTGGTTTCTTTGCCTGTTGTATAATGGGGCCCTGACAGCCATTGGAATACATGTATGCAACTAATATGATGTAGGTGTGTTGGTATGGATGTGGAAGAGTGGTATCAGTGTGTGTGTGTGTGTGTGTGTGTGTGTGTGTGTGTGTGTGTGTGTGTGTGTGTGTGTGTACAGTGTGTGTGCACAGAAACAACAATATACAGTAGATTTGGTTTACAGCAAGTCGCAGTTTTCGCCTCATATCTTTCTTTCTCTTTCTCTCACTCCCTCATTCCCAAACTCATACACACTCTTACATATTAAACCTCCTTATACCTTGTATGTGTGTGAGTGATTGTGTGTGAGAATGAGACAGGAGTAAGTGTGCTCTCATGGCGTTTTGTTTTTCATTTGTGCTGTTTCATGTGTCTTTGAGGTAAACAGATGTATGATCTTGACCCAGCTTGACCTAGATGTTTTGAATTGTTTGGAACTTCAAAGTCCTTTGATAATGTCTCTTTAGCAAACAGACATACACAGCCATACATACACTCCTTGAAGTAAATAAAAACACCTGGCTGCAAAGCCAAAGCTTCAAATATGTGTAGTTTGGCTGGATGGTCATTTCATTCCTGTGATACGCAACAAGCAGTAAGATGAAGAGGAGCTTCTCTGTGGGACAAGAGGTCTCATGCAGCCCGTAACTTCAGCTGCAGGACTCATCCTCTGAAACAGAAACACCCTGAGAAGGAGAATCTGGTGTGGATCTGAACTGTACTTGAAAGGAGTCAGCACAAAGATAAAACACTTTTTTGCCAAATAGTTTGCCAAACAGTTCATTTATCAGATGGGGGCAGAGAAGAAGGAACAATTCTGCCCCGAATCCCACGTTGATACAGAGGAATCGATGAGGTCCTTTGCTGAGGAGGTTGAGGAGCTGCTGAGGAACTGCTGAGGAACAACACGATGGTGATGAGGTTGAGATGTATGAAGGACTACAAAACCTTTTGGATGAAAAAAGCCTGATGTTCACTAAAGTGCTCAGTGATCTCCTCCTCAATCACACCACAAAGGGGATGATAGCACCAGAGATTGCCACAGGAGTAACAAGAATATTCGTTGCGCCGCCACGTGAAGCCATGCTTAGAGAAATGATCAGATGCTTGTGGTGGAGTCTGATCGTTCTTCGTCTGACCCTTCCCCTGAAAGTGTAGAGGACACAGAGGATCCCATCCCGTAGCTGCGCTACATTCCTCTGCACTATCCTATCCAATGTTTGCTCAAACATCTGTGGCATCAACATCCCTCCAGTTTGCCACCGAACGTCCCCCATGCAGGTATGTCATGTCCACAATACTGCTGATGATCTCAGGGGCAAAGAATAAATCAAAGAAGGATTCCACGTCATGAATTCTTATTTATGCCACTCGTAATGGCATAACGCGTGGGCCCTGAAACCAAACCTCTGGCAGCAGGAATGTAGCGCGGCGTTTCCTCGTGAGAGGGAAACCAGATTTGAAAATGTTTTGATGTCCACCCACTGCCATGACGGACACGATCCTCCGGATAGGATAGTGCAGAGGAATGTAGAGCAGCTACATTCCTCTGCACTATCCTATCCAATGTTTGCTCAAACATCTGTGGCATCAACATCCCTCCAGTTTGCCACCGAACGTCCCCCATGCAGGTGTGTCATGTCGACAATACTGCTGATGATCTCAGGGGTAAAGAATAAATCAAAGAAGGATTCCACGTCATGAATTCTTATTTATGCCACTCGTAATTGTTACGATCTCAGGCACTTAGGATGTTGGACCCAATTGCAGACAGGGAGACAGAGGTAAAGTATTGTAAGATACTTTATTTTTCAATGACTGGCAAAAATGAACAAAAAGGTAACCACCAAAACTCTAGTCGAGATGACAAAACAACAGAGAACAAAAAATGAAGGCGCTCACGCAGTGAGGAATCAAAAACCTTTCATGAGTACCAGGAGCATAGACCTTACCATGACAATAGACAAGACGAACTGACACTGAACACTGGGAGACAGGGGAATTTAAACACAGGGTAACTAGACACAGGTGGGAACAATCAGGGGCGGGGCTGACACTGATGAGCACAGGAGACACACAAGGAGTGACAGGTGAAAACAATCAGGAAATTAGTAGTGATGGCGAGATGAAGCCTTATGAAGCTTTGAAGCTTTCCAGCCAATTGGTTCGCAAAAGGGTTCATCTCATGAGGCTTCATCATGGGCTTCATTTGAACACAAACCCACTGTTGGTCAAAGTGTGTACAACAGGCAGATTGGACATCTCAACAGTGTGCTCTCTCTCATACCGAGTTCCCAATGAGTAAAGCCTTAGAATAACTCTAAACAACGAACATTAAATCATATTTTCATGTCAACAATATTGTTTTTATTCCAGTTGAATGATTGTGATTGAAAAGCTTGGAGGCTACATTGCAAAGAGAGATTTGTATTCCTTCATAAACGTAACCATGTTGGAGCCGGAGAAAGGCTAAACCATATCAAAGAATACATTTATTAACTACATTATCTCATTTAGCTGTAGCTTTTATAAACAACAAAAAATACGTAGGCCTATTGACCAGTTGTTGAACCAGGGACCCTGCGGTCAGGAGTCAACTGCTTTCCAGCTGAGCCGCAGCACACACACTGAATCTCCCTAAAAACACTGCACGATATTTATTCCTGTATTTATTTATTTATTCATGTTTTTATTCCTACATTTATTTATGCTTGTATCTATTTATACTTATGACATGTTCCGACCTCTATATAAGTGAGGGTCTGAGCTCTCTTAATTCCATCGTGTCACCGGGCCCGGGTACAGGAGGGGTAATATGGTTCTTATTACACATCCATGGGTATTATGAGTGTTGTAGTTCAACGGTTCAACTGATCTGAATCGCTTCCTGAAGCTGTCACGTGGTATCGACAGGCAGCGAGGCTTCGTTTGTCATCGATGACGTCACTGGCCTAAAACGATACAAGCCTCGATACATGCTTCACAAAAAGCTTCGGGGATTACTCGACACACGCTCCGAAGCCTCGGCGCAATACGTAACATCACTAGAAATTAGACACACCAGGGAAACTAACGACAGACATGAAAACACAGGGAAACGAGAACAGACAATATACAGGGAGGAAAACATGACAAGGAGAACGCACCACACCTAGACATAGAAACGTGACATGACATAATAATCCTGACAGTAATGGCATAACGCGTGGGCCCTGAAACCAAACCTCCGGCAGCAGGAATGTAGCGCGGCGTTTCCTCGTGAGAGGGAAACCAGATTTGAAAATGTTTTGATGTGCACCCACTGCCATGACGGACACTATCCTATCCAATGTTTGCTCAAACGTCTGTGGCATCAACATCCCTCCAGTTTGCCACAGAACGTCCCCCATGCAGGTGTGTCATGTCGACAATACTGCTGATGATCTCAGGGGTAAAGAATAAATCAAAGAAGGATTCCACGTCATGAATTCTTATTTATGCCACTCGTAATGGCATAACGCGTGGGCCCTGAAACCAAACCTCTGGCAGCAGGAATGTAGCGCGGCGTTTCCTCGTGAGAGGGAAACCAGATTTGAAAATGTTTTGATGTCCACCCACTGCCATGACGGACACGATCCTCCGGATAGGATAGTGCAGAGGAATGTAGCTGCGCTACATTCCTCTGCACGATCCTATCCAATGTTTGCTCAAACATCTGTGGCATCAACATCCCTCCAGTTTGCCACCGAACGTCCCCCATGCAGGTGTGTCATGTCGACAATACTGCTGATGATCTCAGGGGTAAAGAATAAATCAAAGAAGGATTCCACGTCATGAATTCTTATTTATGCCACTCGTAATTGTTACGATCTCAGGCACTTAGGATGTTGGACCCAATTGCAGACAGGGAGACAGAGGTAAAGTATTGTAAAATACTTTATTTTTCAATGACTCGCAAAAATGAACAAAAAGGTAACCACCAAAACTCTAGTCGAGATGACAAAACAACAGAGAACAAAAAATGAAGGCGCTCACGCAGTGAGGAATCAAAAACCTTTCATGAGTACCAGGAGCATAGACCTTACCATGACAATAGACAAGACGAACTGACACTGAACACTGGGAGACAGGGGAATTTAAACACAGGGTAACTAGACACAGGTGGGAACAATCAGGGGCGGGGCTGACACTGATGAGCACAGGAGACACACAAGGAGTGACAGGTGAAAACAATCAGGAAATTAGTAGTGATGGCGAGATGATGCCTTATGAAGCTTTGAAGCTTTCCAGCCAATTGGTTCGCAAAAGGGTTCATCTCATGAGGCTTCATCATGGGCTTCATTTGAACACAAACCCCCTGTTGGTCAAAGTGTGTACAACAGGCAGATTGGACATCTCAACAGTGTGCTCTCTCTCATACCGAGTTCCCAATGAGTAAAGCCTTAGAATAACTCTAAACAACAAACATTAAATCATATTTTCATGTCAACAATATTGTTTTTATTCCAGTTGAATGATTGTGATTGAAAAGCTTGGAGGCTACATTGCAAAGAGGGATTTGTATTCCTTCATAAACGTAACCATGTTGTAGCCGGAGACAGGCTAAACCATATCAAAGAATACATTTATTAACTACATTATCTCATTTAGCTGTAGCTTTTATAAACAACAAAAAATACGTAGGCCTATTGACCAGTTGTTGAACCAGGGACCCTGCGGTCATGAGTCAACTGCTTTCCAGCTGAGCCGCAGCCCACACACTGAATCTCCCTAAAAACACTGCACGATATTTATTCCTGTATTTATTTATTCATGTTTTTATTCCTACATTTATTTATGCTTGTATCTATTTATACTTATGACATGTTCCGACCTCTATATAAGCGAGGGTCTGAGCTCTCTTGATTCCATCGTGTCACCGGGCCCGGGTACAGGAGGGGTAATATGGTTCTTATTACACATCCATGGGTATTATGAGCGTTGTGGTTCAACGGTTCAACTGATCTGAATCGCTTTCTGAAGCAGTCACGTGGTATCGACAGGCAGCGAGGCTTCGTTTGTCATCGATGACGTCACTGGCCTAAAACGATACAAGCCTCGATACATGCTTCACAAAAAGCTTCGGGGATTACTCGACACACGCTCCGAAGCCTCGGCGCAATACGTAACATCACTAGAAATTAGACACACCAGGGAAACTAACGACAGACATGAAAACACAGGGAAACGAGAACAGACAATATACAGGGAGGAAAACATGACAAGGAGAACGGAAAAACACCCACACCTAGACATCGAAACGTGACATGACATAATAATCCTGACAGTAATGGCATAACGCGTGGGCCCTGAAACCAAACCTCTGGCAGCAGGAATGTAGCGCGGCGTTTCCTCGTGAGAGGGAAACCAGATTTGAAAATGTTTTGATGTGCACCCACTGCCATGACGGACACTATCCTATCCAATGTTTGCTCAAACGTCTGTGGCATCAACATCCCTCCAGTTTGCCACAGAACGTCCCCCATGCAGGTGTGTCATGTCGACAATACTGCTGATGATCTCAGGGGTAAAGAATAAATCAAAGAAGGATTCCACGTCATGAATTCTTATTTATGCCACTCGTAATGGCATAACGCGTGGGCCCTGAAACCAAACCTCTGGCAGCAGGAATGTAGCGCGGCGTTTCCTCGTGAGAGGGAAACCAGATTTGAAAATGTTTTGATGTCCACCCACTGCCATGACGGACACGATCCTCCGGATAGGATAGTGTAGAGGAATGTAGAGCAGCTACATTCCTCTACACTATCCTATCCAATGTTTGCTCAAACATCTGTGGCATCAACATCCCTCCAGTTTGCCACCGAACGTCCCCCATGCAGGTGTGTCATGTCGACAATACTGCTGATGATCTCAGGGGTAAAGAATAAATCAAAGAAGGATTCCACGTCATGAATTCTTATTTATGCCACTCGTAATTGTTACGATCTCAGGCACTTAGGATGTTGGACCCAATTGCAGACAGGGAGACAGAGGTAAAGTATTGTAAGATACTTTATTTTTCAATGACTCGCAAAAATGAACAAAAAGGTAACCACCAAAACTCTAGTCGAGATGACAAAACAACAGAGAACAAAAAATGAAGGCGCTCACGCAGTGAGGAATCAAAAACCTTTCATGAGTACCAGGAGCATAGACCTTACCATGACAATAGACAAGACGAACTGACACTGAACACTGGGAGACAGGGGAATTTAAACACAGGGTAACTAGACACAGGTGGGAACAATCAGGGGCGGGGCTGACACTGATGAGCACAGGAGACACACAAGGAGTGACAGGTGAAAACAATCAGGAAATTAGTAGTGATGGCGAGATGAAGCCTTATGAAGCTTTGAAGCTTTGAAGCTTTCCAGCCAATTGGTTCGCAAAAGGGTTCATCTCATGAGGCTTCATCATGGGCTTCATTTGAACACAAACCCCCTGTTGGTCAAAGTGTGTACAACAGGCAGATTGGACATCTCAACAGTGTGCTCTCTCTCATACCGAGTTCCCAATGAGTAAAGCCTTAGAATAACTCTAAACAACAAACATTAAATCATATTTTCATGTCAACAATATTGTTTTTATTCCAGTTGAATGATTGTGATTGAAAAGCTTGGAGGCTACATTGCAAAGAGGGATTTGTATTCCTTCATAAACGTAACCATGTTGTAGCCGGAGACAGGCTAAACCATATCAAAGAATACATTTATTAACTACATTATCTCATTTAGCTGTAGCTTTTATAAACAACAAAAAATACGTAGGCCTATTGACCAGTTGTTGAACCAGGGACCCTGCGGTCAGGAGTCAACTGCTTTCCAGCTGAGCCGCAGCACACACACTGAATCTCCCTAAAAACACTGCACGATATTTATTCCTGTATTTATTTATTCATGTTTTTATTCCTACATTTATTTATGCTTGTATCTATTTATACTTATGACATGTTCCGACCTCTATATAAGTGAGGGTCTGAGCTCTCTTAATTCCATCGTGTCACCGGGCCCGGGTACAGGAGGGGCAGGCCCGGACTGGCCATCGGGAGGACCGGGAGGTTTCCCGATGGCCTGGCCTGCTAAGTGGCCTGCTGGCCTGAGGATTTTTTTTTACACGTATTGTGAACGCAACGCTGCGCAAATGTGGGTCTGCCTCTGCCTCACAGAGGGTGACTGGCGGTCTACGTGATGTTGCCTGCCGACATGGCCACTTTCATACAGATCATACACTAATGCCCTCGATTGGTCTCTGTGTGTCATTCAAGCTCGGGAGGGTGTGTGTATGTGTGGCGCGAGAGAGAGAAAGCGCGTGCACCGGTTACGTGTATTGTTGTTGTTAGCATCTGGTGCTAGCTAGCTGCGCTAACGGATATAAGGAGCTGTTTCAACAACAAGGTGGAGGAGAGTCCTCTGCTGTCAGACTGAGAGGCTGATAACTACAGCTCAGGTGAGGTAAAGGACTCTCTGAGTGTTTAGAATCTAGATAGTTAACTTAGTCTCAGTTCTCAGTGGGTCTCAAACGGTTTGGTCACCATTTATGTAAACACATATTTCCATTTGAGGGGGGAGTGATTAGTAAAATATGCATGAATAATACAAATAAAATGTTAACTAGGTGAAAAAAGGTAAGAAACTTTTAAAACTTGTTGAGAGCTAAAACTAGTCTTTGCTGCTGCCTCAAAGAGGAGCAGGGGGAGAGGAGGGAGACAGGAGAGGCTGGTTCAGGAGCACAGACACACTCACAACTATAAATGAACCAAAAACAAATAAATATATAAGTTTCAATGTTTTTTCATATTGGATATGGTATGTTATTGGTTATGGCCATGTTCTTATGATTTTATGATTATTTAAATGTATACAGTTCTGTTTCATATGGGTGTAGTCTCTTTATTTCCCCCTCAAAATGCACCAGATTGATGCATTTAAGTCCAACATTTAAAAAAAAATCTTACCGGGGGAGCATACCCCCGGACCCCCCTATAGGGTTTGAGGTCCACCCCCACTTAAAATATGTTCACATGAATAGGTTCCTAAATAGATTTAGAGGGCTATCACTATGGGCAGCAACGCTGTAAATATTGACAAATAAATCCAGCAAAATGGCACAAAAAACTGGTAGTGGCCTGGCTGGGTGTATAATTCTCGGCCTGACTTATTGTCCCAGTCCGGCCCTGAGGAGGGGTAATATGGTTCTTATTATATATCCATGGGTATTATGAGTGTTGTAGTTCAACGGTTCAACCGATCTGAATCGCTTTCTGAAGCTGTCACGTGGTATCGACA